>JAQGDQ010000034.1:670000-1048314 GCA_030141605.1 Tubiluchus corallicola
AAACATGAAAATCACAATAATAGTCTCCACCATTGCTGTCTAAAGTCGAGAGAGAGAGAGAGAGAGAGAGAGAGAGAGAGAGAGAGAGAGAGAGAGAGAGAGAGAGAGAGAGAGAGAAGAGAGATAGAGAGAGAGAGAGAGAGAGAGAGAGAGAGAGAGAGAGAGAGAGAGAGAGAGAGAGAGAGAGAGAGAGAGAGAGAGCAACAGGATGTCAGAGTTGCGAACCCAGCCACGTAGTATTTGCTCATTTCTTACAACCAAGAAAACGTTTAAAGCAAAGGCCAAGTCTTCAGGAAAGCTAGGCTTAGCCAATGTTCGCAAAAAAGTAGGATACAGTCATAATAATGCAATACGCGTCTCGTGTAACTAGTAAAATCACTTTAAAGTCGCGATCACTTCATGCTTGGAGTCTTCCATTTTCAATGCCCATTCTTCTTCCAATGACGTCGTTTATCTTGAAGAAGAGTAGCGCACTGTCAATCTTCATGGAAAGTATAATAAGTTTTCGCAAAAAGAACAGGTAGCTAATTTTGTAATAGTTTTGCGTGAACATTAGGTAAGCTGCAGAACTTTGAATTAGTATAAGTAGCGCAAAACCACGATGTGCTTACGGAAAGTCACGAATTCTCCTAGTTAAATCATAATTTTCAAGTGAACGGCGGCAAACACCACACGTGAAAATTTCTATTCAGCGGTAAAGTATATTTTAAATTTATGCTTTATAGATATTTTTCTATAAATTTCTTTGTTATATTTTTAAATGATAGTAGTAAAATAAACCCAACATGTTGAGTGACTTGTACTTTCCTTTAAACACCGGCATGTTATCTCGGTCACCTTGATAAATTTGACACTTAACTCGACTTCTACGAGGAAAAACTCTAAGCTTCATCACTATTGTATTACTGAAATTTACTATGCGTGCAAAAGTCAAATCAACAACCAAGGTATTTTGTAAGACGAAAGTAAAGAAACTCCGTTGAACATTTTAATTCTGGTGCAGACAAATGTTTGGTTCGCTTAAGCAAAATCTCAAATGATCAAATCAGAAATATGTGCAAATCGTGTCAATAATCTAACAGATTTGAAAAGCAAACATCTCAAATCTATTATGGAAGTCAGAAAAAAACAAGTCTAATTCGAATGCACAATTTCACCAGCTCAAAGAATTTTTACTCGAGAAGATAACTGTTAGACTGAACAATAAATTACGAAGCTTTCACAACATTAGCTTAAATGTTTCAAAAACCATGAAGATATTTTTAAAAACTGTCTAAATCGGAGTTTAGCTTGACAAGAATGCATTATTTTTTTAAATGAGAAAATGTTTCGAAAACATAGAGTTAGTTCCTATGTGCGACAAAACTGTAAAGCAAAATGACGTCTTTGCTAGAGCCTTATCGCTTTTGAATTCTTTTCCTTCGCGTATTGCCATGGCCCCTCTTTAGCTTCCTTAAAAAATCTCTCTAAAAATGTAATTTCAATTATCATCTGGAAAGTTTTCTCTAGTTTAGAGGATTGTTTTCGTAGTAGTCCCCTGAATTCCAATGTACGTATAATTCGTAAATGTTTATTTTATAATAGTCAGTAACAGTTTGTATGATTTATCTGCATGACTGATTTATAAATTTTCATCTAACTGTCTTTTTCTGCTTAACGGTTTTCTTATTTTATAACGTTTTAGATGTTCAATACGCTTATTTTACTAACCTGTGGGGCACCTTAAAACACAAGAAAATCCTCCACTTACACAAAGCTTAAGAAATTCGTCTCGAAATTTTATACCACTCACGTACTGTCCTTTTGTAACGTCTTGGCAACTTATTGCAAACTCAGCGAGAGTTGCTGAGAGTTAAGTTGCGAAAGAAGTTGTCAAGCCGTTCACACGTGCGACTTTACTCTCACAGAGAATCTCACAAGTTGCGAGAGAAGTCTCTACGTCTGAACGCGCTACTAGTCGAAAAATAAAGTCAATAACACTAAACACATAGTAAACTCAAATTATACAATTTGTGTATTAAAGATAATTTAACAGCTCTTAAGATATTTAGCATAAATTAGTAATGTATTAATAAATAATATTCATATTAATAAACAACTTTTCGAATATTACAAATTAATTCCTCATCGCCATTTATTTAATTAGTTATTTTTGACTTTAACAATTTAAAATAGTAAAATATTTATTTATTTTGTTGCTAGTGTGAACGGGCTATTATGCACCTACATTGCAAACTAACAGTGACGTATTACTGAAAATTTTTGTGAGAATGTTATTTGTTTTAAAACTTCATCATCTGTTTCACTAAAATTTCTTCTGCCTTTGTCGCCACTGCCGTTGCCGTTCATACTATCGTTATTGCTATTATTTTTTAAGCATCTAATTATAATTGATGTTGAGAATTTTACTGATGGTGCAGACGAATTAAAGAAATCGATTCAGTTATAAATTATACTGCAGCATGATTTGTAAATGATGGCTTACTAAGTTGAATATAACACTTACACACTTCGACCGAAAGTGCTATTTCGACGCTCGTCACAAGGATTTTACACTTGAGTTATTAATGTTAATTTTGGCGAGTTGCAGGCTTATACGATGCTAGATGTAAACCGGGTACTCATATACAAGTTATCGTATGTGACTGACATTTTAATGGTAAAACTATAAGACTTGGCAGCAGGCCTGGAAATGACATGACATGTCCTTCGTCTTGTCTTGCCAACTTAATGCTAATTGCTTTGCAATGCAGAGCTTTACTATAATTGCGCTAACGCCTTCCTAACATACTGGCTTCCAAGTAGCTTGGCTTCATGTACAACGGAGCGCGTTTCACAATTTACCGTAGTTCTTGGGTTATTATAGACAGACTCTAAACCATCTCTAGGTGTCGAAAAACTACTAAACTATAGTGGAATGATGTCACTCAATAGAGATTGCAAACATCAAATGACTATGGGCAAAATTTTTATTTTTGACCTTTTTTATTTTGTGACCTTAACCTGCGACCTATTGAACCAAAAAGCGGTGAGTTTTCATGTCTTGCCCAGAGCTATCCCTGAAACAAGTTTATTAATTAAAGCTTCGTCTGTTTTCTCCTCTCTCTCTCTCTCTCTCTCTGTCTCTCTCTCTCTCTCTCTCTCTCTCTCTCTCTCTCTCTCTCTCTCTCTCTCTCTCTCTCTCTCTCTCTCTCTCTCTCTCTCTCTCTCTCTCTCTCTCTCTCTCTCTCTCTCTCTCTCTCTCTCTCTCTCTCTCTCTCTCTCTCTCTCTCTCTCTCTCTCTCTCTCTCTCTCTCTCTCTCTCTCTCTCTCTCTCTCTCTCTCTCTCTCTCTCTCTCTCTCTCTCTCTCTCTCTCTCTCTCTCTCTCTCTCTCTCTCTCTCTTCTCTCTCTCTCTCTCTCTCTCTCTCTCTCTCTCTCTCTCTCTCTCTCTCTCTCTCTCTCTCTCTCTCTCTCTCTCTCTCTCTCTCTCTCAGCCTTTCTCATCTGCTTAACCCAAACATTTAAATAGCTGACATCATCCAAATTAGAATTAAGTAAAGTTTTTGTACGTACCCAATATACTTTTAAATTATAACTTAATTAAGTTCTAATTTCCAAAAGAAGCAGCGTATTAATAAATGCAATTAATAAATGCATAAGCATACTGCATTCAAAATTCAATAAAATTGTGGTCGTATGCTAGTCTATAATAGGGAAATTGAAATATACATAAAGAATACAATATTATTTTTACATAATGCAAAAGCCCGGGTTCATGTTTTTTTTCACGTTTGTCACATTTCAACCGCGCTATTTCTTTTGGAACACCAAGTATAATCCACGCTGCCTACAGTAACGCTACCGCAACGCCAAATAATCAGCTGGAAAACTTCTGTTTATATTCATAAAATTCGCTCTCGAATGTTAACAAACGCTTTTTTCACAAACGATCTGATTACAGAACAAACATCCACCGTGTATTTCAAGAGAAATTCAACTCGCTGCTTCTGCTGCCGGCAAACTTACAACATCTGCACCGCGGAGAGGAAATTGTTAGGGAAACGCTTCTCCTCATTGTGAATACAATACGAGAAGCCATTGGTAACCATAGTAGGGTGACGGTTATGAAATGAAAAAGAACTGTAAGGGCCATTTCACAGTGAGAACTGTTATGACCCGCCTGCCGATTTTAATTTAAGCGTCAGGTTGGCTTCTCACCTGTGTTCTGTACTTGCTTTTGACCTAGTTGGTTAGAGTTGTTATTGAGGTGGAAGTAATGTCGGCTGCTCAGGATGACAGCCCTGATGTTTTGTTTTTGTTAATTTGTGTTTACTGGCAATAAAAAGGAAGTAATGTTTCAAATGCATCTCCGTTTATTCACCATGTTTTGTGCAACCAATTCCAACTCATAACAGAACGCAAGAAAAAACGACGCACGGAATTGCTGTCACAAAATCTGAAAATTTCCGATTTTTCACAGTAAAACCGCGCTGTTTTTTTCAGCGCGTCCAGTTAGCTGCAGCTACTTTCCGAGTTTTATACTGTATAACCATGTTTAAATTAAGTTATACTTACCATACTCTCATATAAAAAGTACAATTACTAATGTTAGTCAAAGTAATGTCAGATCTGTTTGTTCTTTACTTTTAGTAAAATTCTACTAAACACTTCAAAATCTGAAAATATACATATATAAAATAAATATATGCGTGCGTTATGTATATTTTCACGAACATAGCCATTGATGTTGCATTAATAAAACATAAAATCGTCAGTCTGTTAAAAGAGAGATTAAATCTTAGAATTTTATGCTGAAATATATTAATTGTTGTTCGCTAAATGAGAAAGAAGTAAGTGAGTAATTAAATTTAGGGATGAATTCCGCGAGAATTCCTAAAGAAAATGGTGTATGCAGTCTTTCTACCAAGCGACAAAATTCTTCACGAGGAGGATGCATAACTTCACGAAGAACTGCACGAAGAATTTTGCCGCGCGTCTTCACTGTGAAAGGCGCCATAGAAAACAATATGTTCAATTTTCGTGAGAAATGCCGCAAGGAATTTTTCCTCGAAGCATTTTGCTGCACGTCCTCACTGTGAAAAGGGCCTAATGTCGAACAACGCGTCCGCGTTATTGATTTTACAATTAGCGTTGGTAAAGAAGATTAATACCAATGTTGACTTATCATTTTATTTGAAATTGAAGTTACAGAATGGTTAGGTTACAGAAGATTGTGCAGTAATCAGTGCGGCGGAAAAATTTGTTGGCTTCTTCGTACTAGAAACTAGTCCAAGGTCTTCGTTACAAACATCGCAAATTTGTCCGTTCTTTGTGTATTTGATGTTTTAGTGACGTAATACAAAATCAAAATTCCTTCATGTCCCTTCAATTTCCGACGAACACATGAGGAAAACAAAATACGCGGCTACCAAGTGTTGTGTTTTGTTTCTCTCGGAAGGCTCGTAGAGAAAACCATAATACACGTCGTCAAATTAAACTAGTTTATTATACGAGAATTCTACAACACAAAAGTATGAAGGAACGCGAAATGTTTACAGTAAATGTGATAATCTGGAAACGTGAAAGCGTGTCTGAGAATCTGAGAATACGAGGATACAAGAGAATGTGCGAGGATAAACTCCAGCGACCAGCTCCGCCTTATATATCAGTGCCAGGGAATAATCTAGAAATAGAAACTTCTACAAGGTAAGAAGATTGTTCTACTATACTATAGAACATTCTACAATATTCTATTTAATTCTAGTGGATCTCCACAACACCAAGAAGAAGACAAAAGACAAAGACAAGATTTATTTACTGTCGCTCATTTTGATAAACAACATTAGCACTAACGGCTATTTAACGACTTACACTAACAATACAGGCAAGGGACGCAACACACAAATAACGAATAGCATCTAAGATATATGCCCGGGCGTTGGTAGGCGCTAGTTTCGAACTCAAGACTGCGTGGTTGCAGTCTGAAATCTAAACCACTCGGGCACCCAACCCAGAACACAATAAAATAAAACAATATAATAAAATAAGAGCAGAAATAAAATAAAGGAAAGATATATTATTAACTGAATCGTTTGCTAATCGGTAGATGTAATATGTTATTAACTAAATTTAACTCTTGTTCAACAAATGCGAAAACTATGCTATTTCTTTCATTCTGTAACATCATGTACTGTGGTAACTCGTGTGTTAATTTCAAAGTATGCAGTTTAACTAAGATCCGCGCCACTTACAACATTGCCCTTCACAAGTTTTCGACATGTTACGCTCACGAAACGCCATCTTCTACGATATCTGCAGAAAATAATATAAAACATTTTAAAGTACTGTTGCGTCACTCTGCCTGTAGTTTAAGAACAAGAATGATTGGTTAAGCAAATTTTATTGTAAATTATATATGCCACCAAACTGATTAGTGATTTTATAGTAGAATATTTTGAAGAAGGCATTAGTTGTTGACGTAGTAACCGATGATTTTTGAACGAATGCTTTGTATTTTTAAGTTTTGTATATATTTTTACTATATTTTTTGTAAATTTTCGTAGCTCCTTTAATATTAGTATGACAGGTAGTATTAGTTTTTAGAATAAATTTTAACTTTTATACGGCATTTTTATGTGCTGCAAATAACTTTAAATAAAAAATTTAATTAATACAATTCTTTTAACTCAGTTAGTTAACAGCCCTTAATTTTTTCGATTGAGTTAACAGCCATCAGCCCAAGTCCTAGAAGCTGCGACTTAAGATTACTTCCACGCACGTATTTGTCGTTGTTGTTTTCGTTGCTTGTAACAGTTTGATGGCTTCTAATCCGAACTTAAATAACGATTATTTGGTCGGGTTGAGTTTTTGTTGTTTGCCTGTTGATATTGTTGTTTGGGCGCAACAGGTAATAATCAGAGATAAAATGGAAGCTAAAGACCATCCGACCAACATGTAGTACGCCCACAATTATAGAAAATGTTGTAGTGTATTGTGTAGTAATCATAAGACGGCTTAATTTCTAGATAAGTACGAGAAATACATAATGTGTAAAATTTCATATTTTGCTTGTGGGCGACACATTATTGTGGAGATCCACTAGAATTAAATAGAATATTGTAGAATGTTCTATGGTATAGTAGAACAGTCTCCTACCTTGTAGAAGTTTCGAGAACTTTCTATTTCTAGGTTGTTCCCTGGCACTGATATATAAGGTGGAGCTGGCCGCTGAAGTTTATTCTCTCACATTCTCTTGTATTCTCGTATTCTCAGATTCTCAGATACGCTTTCACGTTTCCAGATTATCACATTTACTGTATACATTTCGCGTTCCTTCATACTTTTGTGTTGTAGAATTCTCGCATAATAAACTAGTTTAATGTTTTCTGGTTTCCTCTACGAGCCTTCCGAGAGAAACAAAACACAACACACATATCACGATAAACTTGTAAAGTACAAAAGAAATGAAAGGAGACTGCAGAAGACTACTTTCTTACGAACTAATTTATTACATTGGAAAAGTTTTGCTTCGAAATGCGACAAATTGTTGTGCAGAGAGGTTTAAGTGGCTTATTTACTGACTTGTTTCCTTGTTTGTCTGCTTGCTTGTTTACTTAGCAAAGTAGGTTAAGGAATTGGATTGGTGATAATCAGCTATGTTCAAGTGTGTTGTATAAAAGAGACAGAATAATTGACGATGCTTGTATTTGTTTAATTAAAGTATTGCACGAATAACAAAATTGTTAAACTGTTAAACTGTACTACAGCAAAATGAATGTAGCAAGGTAAAAGAATACATTGTTTTTCAGTTGTGAAATAAAGTCTACGGGAAGGAACGTAAAATAATGTTAGATCTGTAATGAAGCGTATTATTTTTACTTCGCTAACAAGTAAGATTACACTGCATTAAGATGTAAATTTGTTAAAGTTTTGTAAATATTTGCCTGCAAATGGAGGCAGACTGTGTATATTATTGTATTCAGGGCCGGATTATGACATTTTGGGGGCCCGGGGCAAATGAAATCATGGGGCTCCCTCAACAGGGGACACCCCCCCCCCCTAACTCGCCAGCTCCATTCTTCAACATTTTTACTCGTGGTTTACTCGTAGCAACATTTACATAACTTCGAGTAAACTTTTTGCAAATTGTTTAAATGAACTAGAATAGCTGTCTTTTATTCGTCAATAAAAATACGGCTATTTTACTATTTAGCACACAGCAAATTAGCACATATTTCGCAGATACTTTACAATTGTTACCAAAAGGGGCGCCCTAGCTTCAGCCTATATTAGCCTATAGGATGATCCGGCTCCGAATGTATTATAATTTCTCTAATGAAAGATTTGTCGTCACCATTGCTTACTTACAGGCACACCTATTTACCAATCTACTTGTTTATTATTAGTCAGACTTGATTTGTTCAAAAAATTGCAATTGAAATTTGACTGCTATAACTCACTACAGTGGTCACGCCATTGTAGTCACGCTGAAGCTAGGCATCAAGACTACTGCCGCAAAGGTAAGTGACCCCACTCCCCTCCGAATAAACTGGTTGAATATGAATTCTCCATGCCAATGTAGAGAGTGAAATTACGTTGAACAACAAGTCTTCGCTTATTGTCTCCAACAACGCCATGACGGAGCAATTTTCGTTACAGTTTACCATTTACTAACGAATAAACCAACGATTTTAATGAATGCGGTGATACGTGTTTAACTTCTGATGACACGCCTTAGTACAGTATCGTAGAATGCGACTGCCTCATCGGAAATGGGTACAAATAATCTTAATATCGGTGACGTCAGCTGTTTTGTTAATGATTTTAAAAGCAATGCAGTACGAAAACAAAATCAATTTTCATGAGGTCGTGAAGACCAACCTGACATATGTTTCTATGAAAAATCTATCAGAAAAAACGAAGTCTGGCGGTTATTTTACACATATCAAGCAATTTCAGGGAGCAGTAAGTGTTAACGTTGTGCCTCGTATGCGTGGCAAAAGTAGCAGAAATAAAAATCTAGATCTAAATTTGGTAAACACAGGAGAGCTGGAAAAGCGAAGCTACTCGGGGATTCTTACAACGCCTTGTCCGGGTAGACTGGGCAATAAACTATTTGAATTTGCGTCAACGTACGGCATAGCCGTCATGAACGACCTAAAGCCGGTTCACATAAAAGGCTGTGGTCTGGATGTAGTTTTCAAACTTTCTGTTGCGAAAATGAAATCGAATATTCCGGTCAACAATCGAAGAGAGAAGTTTCTGTGTTGCTACAGGCGCTACCTACCGGAAGTAGAGACGTTGGGCAGTCGGTACAACGTGTTACGTGGCATGATGCAAGTGTACAAGTACTTTAATCACGTCAGACATGAAATAAAAAAGTTGTTCACATTTATTGACGAAATTTCCAACATGGCTGAACAGTTTCTTAGAGTTTCACTAAACGCATCAGCTACTAACTCGAAGAAACCAGTGACTTTTGTTGGTGTGCATGTGCGGAGGGGTGATTACATTAAGTTAGTGAAAAAACGAGGAGCTCTTCTTGCTGGACAAGAATACATCTCCTCTGCAATGAAGTACTTCTTATCTAAACACAAGAATGTCTTATTCGTCGTGGCGAGTAACGACATTCAGTGGTGCATTGAAAATCTTGATACCAAGAGCTTTGACATCGTGTTTTCTGAGGGTCACAGCGCACCCGAGGATCTGGCCATTTTGTCCAAATGCAACCATACGGTTATGACTCAGGGTACCTACGGTTGGTGGGCGGGATATCTAGCAGGAGGAGAGGTAGTCTATTTTAAGGACTGGCCATTTAGGAATATCACCAAATATCCGGAACACGACTTCCGGTCACGTGATTATTATCCATCAGATTGGGTGGGAATACCACCAACTAAATCAGAACTAAATGTAAATTTGTGAATAAGCCTTAATAAAAAATAAATGCTCAACTGAGAGATTCTTATCAACTCTATCAGCGTGTCTTTTTTGTTTTCGCAGGTTATTTTTCATTCTTCTTTTCATTTGCGCTTTTCTTAGATTTTTCTTATATGAAGAGCCATTGAACTTGTTATCTTCCCCGTTATCTTCCCCACTGTACCTTAAGTACTGTGTTCAAAAAACGCTTAGTAATTCTTATTGTGTGCTTGTTCTTTTTGTGCAATTTATTGTTAAGAATGCACCTATATATCTATGCATGTATCTATATATACCTATGTATCGCAGCAGAGCGGTGCATTCCTACTATATTATACAGTTATACACTCCTCTGCGTAAGCTGCTGCTGCCATCTATTAGCCAGTTTATGAACACTACTCAGCATAGAATTTTATGCTATCCAATTTTTTAACTTTGTGGTTGAAAAGATTTAAAAGTACGTCATGTAAAGTACAAAACTTTGTGAATAAACTAGCCTTTGAGTTGACAGCAAATCCTAGGGCAATTATTACCCCAGGTCAAACGTTATAGTTCATCAGTTCTCTTAAGTTGTTAGAATATCAGAGCAGCAAATTGGCGTACCGAACAGAGAAAGTGTTTTATTTTGTCTTTATGCACACTATCTGTCGCTTATTGCACCGAGTACACGATTGTAGTATTATGTGACCCATTTAATTGTCAGTCTACCACACAAAAGTACTGAATTAGTCTATGCTGCCATCTACAGTCATTATTTTACTCTAGTTGCACAAAGTGTGTCAGAGATAAATTGATTTTGTTTCTAAATATTGTTTCCTTTGCTTTTATAGATCATCATTAATCAGAGTAATTAGATTGTTAATTTCACTTGCTTTAATTCTCTTTAAGTTAAAATAGAGAAAAATTATAACACAGTTTTCTGTAAGCAAATAATCTCTATTCTGCTATCAAAGAAGCCAAGTAGACTTTGATTTTGGTTTAACTAGTAGTTTGTAGAGTATAGGTGACCTTTCCATTTATGGTCTGTATACATGAATGTGATGTACCTTCCAATAGGAACTTGAATCTCTGGTCATGTGATTACAGCTCTATTCTCTCAGACATGCAAGTTTCTGTTGATCTAGAGACAGCAATGTTAAATGATGCAAATTTTCTACTGTTAAAGCAATGTTAAAGAATACAAAAATTCTACAGTATCATATTGCTAACTTTTATGACTGTTTGTTCAATTTTGTTACTGAAGTGAACATTACATAAAGTGTTTCTTAATTTAGACTTTACCAAATAATGATGGAATAAAGTCAGACTGAATAAACTCAGTCTATGTACTTTTTTCATTGTAATGTAATTTAATTATGATTATATTTTTGAAATCAGTTTTAATCGAAAAAGATTTAATTTAATTTAATTATGATTATATTTTTGAAATCAATTTTAACCGAAAAAGAATAAATGTGAAAAATTCTGACACCTACATGGATCTACTCTAAATGAATTAATGATGTAATGTAATTAATTAATTAATAACAAACTAATTTCTTCCAGTGTCACGATATCGAAAATTAACCGAACTGGATTATTAAAAAACCGTGAAATAGTGAGATTCTAGTTGGTCTTCTACATAAAATGTACACAATATCATTTAAGTTAGGATGTACATATCTATACCTCTTGTTCAGAAGACAGGTTAGCAAACTTCCTCTTAGTTCTAGTTACACACAGTTCCGCATAAATTGTTCTCTCTGACCTCGTATAACCGATATCACAAAAGTTGAGGCTTAGTTATCAACAGTCAGATACGATATGATGTACTTAACTACGTTACATGCCTAATGTGATCTAAACGATTCATGTCATGTTTCCTAACGTCATAAAATGTGCATCGTCACAACTCAACACACTACAAGCAGTTATGCTACTCCTGCGCCCATAAACAAACATGTATATAAACAAAAATACAAATGCACAACATTTATGTATAGAACTAAATCCTTTGCTTCAATTCAAACCGCTTGTGGATCCGCCTACAAAAGAGCCATAATCTTAAGAGGTAGTAAACATTCGTTTATTGGCATTTCTGATAATAAGACGTGTACAGTAGTTTTGTGACTTTGCCCTGCTATAGAAACATTGCCATTGAAATCTAGTGTGTCGAAGCAAGAAAAAGATTTCGCAAAAGCGATGGAAGAGGACAACTCTAAACCTGACAATATGGAGAAAGTAGAACCTCCAGTTTGTGTCAGTGATTTTGAAGAAATCGCAAGCAGAAAGTTGCAGCCATCCACGTGGTCTTACATCAGTTCTGGTGCAATGTATGGCAATACGATGGTTGAAAACAAAAGAGCATTCTCCAGGTAGGTGCTATACCCCCTATTTTACTGTATTAAAACGTAATTAGGTTTTAGGCATCTGTAAACCATAGCTTAAATGATAAAAACATAGATGTACATCTTTGTTTAGACTTGCAAATTTACATGGAGCTTTTATTGAACTTCCGTAACTTTGTGATACTTTATATTTTGCTGAAAAAATAAAGTAAAAGATCAGTACAATATCTTAAGCGTTTGGAATCAGAATGTACAGTTACTTAAAAATGTTTATACTCCTATAAAATATTCAATTATTAGCTCAGCTTCAAACATGCGATTTGTAGCGTTATTGGTACAGTAACAATTTGTCTACCATACATGTTGACATATCGTTGGGCTTATACCACTTGGCAAACAGCAAACATCCTTGCATTATTTGTAAGTTTGCCCTCATTCGGGTTTTTTTTTCTCCCTTCACAATAAATATCATATCAAAGCTGGAAACTTTAAATAATTTTTGCAGGTTTAAAATTCGGCCATCATTTTTAGTTGGCGTATCTGACCGCCAGCTATCCACAACTCTTCTCGGTGAATCGGTAAACTGTCCCATTGGAATAGCTCCAACGTCATTGCACCAATTAGTCCACTCCGATGGCGAAAAAGTCACCGCTAGGGCGGCAGCAGCACTGGGAATCTGTTACACACAAAGTACCTTCTCCACCAGTACCGTGGAGGAAGTCGCACAAGCCAGTCCCGGGGGGCTCAAGTGGATGAGTGTCTATATCTTCGAAGATTTTCAAATCACCAAGGGACTAATTCGCATGGCGGAAGAGGGTGGTTATAAGGCCATTGTCCTAACAGTGGACAACCCTGGAAGGCCATGCAATTGGTCAATGTTACGACGGCCAGTAGGCATTCCAGAGACAGCCAGCATGAGGAACCTCGAGAAGGTCCTCCCGTGTCCTTATGATAAGAAGAATGTGTTTGCTGGAGGCAAGGGCTTTAGACCAAAAGAGAGACTGAGTTGGGACGTGATTGACCAGCTGCGTGACGTCACAAAGCTACCTATTGTTATAAAAGGAATTCTTACAGCAGAAGATGCAAGCAAAGCTCTAGAGAAAGGCGTAAGTGCGTCATCTTACTTTTAACAACAATGTATATCTGTCATTATCCTACCATTAATCCAGCCCAGCTTTATTTCTCTCAGTTTCGCCTTTTTTGTAGCCATGTAAAACGAAATATGGCAACATAAAATCGATAAAAATCAGCAAATCCACTGATACTTTAATGATTTTTTATGTACAACAAAATGGAAAATAACGCACGGGCAATTTAAAACATTTTAAACAGAAGCCTAGATGATAACGTCATGTATCTCTAATCACATGTGGCAAATATCCTATAGAACTTTTTATTTTTCAAGAAATAAATCGCACAAACACACGAAGCAATACGGAATTAAAAACTCTGAAAATTTTTTCAATCCCACTGGGACACGAACCCGCGACTATCTTTTTTTCCGGTCAGCTATACTAATAGTGATTTTTTTTCTATTTTTGCATTACAATCATGATTCGTTAGACATTTTTGTAATTATGTTTTTTAGGTAACTAGGTTTTACTTTTAGGTTAATGCGATTTGGATATCAAATCATGGCGGGAGAACTTTGGACGACGTACCATCCACGGTAGAGGCTCTGGCCGAAATTGCACCGGTTGTCGCTGGACGCTGTGAACTTTACCTGGACTCCGGCATCAGAACAGGCGCCGACATTTTTAAAGCCCTTGCGCTCGGTGCACGGGCTGTTTTTATTGGCCGCCCTGTATTGTGGGGACTAAGCTATGGAGGGGAAGAAGGAGTTACGGCTGTCATGCAAATACTCCGGAAGGAACTAGATGGCGTGATGTGTTTTGCAGGGTGTAAAAGTGTTCACGATATCCCACGGAGCAAAGTTGTGCATGAAAACTATTATAATCAAACATGTCTTAATGCAACAAGGTTGTAAGTCTAAATAACAAAAAGTAAAAATAATTCGTTGTATTGGTTGTGTATAGCTGATTATTGGTGTTTTAGGAATGGCAAAACTATGAAGAGTCTGATTACAAAACGACACGTTTATTAACCATCAAACACAATAGATATAACAGATAGTAATGCCAAGCCCCTGATCTAACTGCTCTGCTCCGGCTCCCAGACTTAATCTGATCTCAATTCCCTGAGCTGGGCGCATCACACGGCTTATATATCGTGCTCGGAGCCCCTACACCTCAATTCTGAATCACTTACTCACGTGACACCACTCCTTAACTGGCATCATACCAGCATTCATACACATCATTATGTATCATAATCTAATGCTTTTAACATAGTTTAACAGGTATCTTTACTCAAAACGTGAAATGATAAAGGAGTAAAGTGGCATTTTAGTAAACAATGAAAATTCAGAATTACAAAAATCGTTTATAAATATTATGTAAATGCATATTTAATTTTTATTAATTGCATTAATTCTTGTTATTAAGAATTATTTTCGCATCAGAGCTTAGTTATAAGTTATAAGTTTATTTATTTCCACTCTGCATCTAACAGTTATAATAAAAATACAGATAATTTCACTGAAGTAAATATAAATGTAAATGCAACATTATCCAGAAATTACAAAAGAGATTCTTATGCAGGATATACATGTGCAAATTACATTACAGAATAATTTTGATGCATACAGTTTGAGCCTAAAAGCATAGCTTGACAGGCCAAACTGTACGTGGAAATCTTAAAGAAGTGATTAATGATTGAGATAATGATAATATACACATAAATGTTGCGGGAGTAGTGAATGAAAGATGAAATGGAGTGAGAACTAAGAAAAACTGTGATCATGATTATAAAGTGTTCAGTAACCTGTTGAGCATAGTCATGTCAGAAGGTCGAGAAACCTGATATAAAGTAGTGCATGGAATTATAGGTACCTAGATTATTCTATTATTTTGTAAAGTAATGTATATTCTACCGCTGTCGTGACTTCGACTATATTTTAGCAAGCGTAGCAGCTTTTTAGGCAGTTAATAGACTTTAGTTTAAAGGAAGACGGGATGATTGTTTACACTCAATCTCATTTTAATTTACTGTCCAAAATATACGTTTTCTTGCCTATAAAAGTTAACAATTGTTCCTTATATTTGAATAATTAGCTTACGTCAGAAACTAACCACAGTTTGTGCGATGGCAGACGTCCTCCTTGCGCGTCCATTACATTTGCATAGATGTTACAGTACTGCTTAAACGCATGATGTCACGAAAAATGGGTCTTACATCATATGGCGTCAGAAACTAACACAGCAGTTCATGATCATGCTTATCACGGTACTGCCTTCTATTTGCCGGCCACGCGAATGTGACAAAAAGGTGCAGCTGCCAATCTTAGTAGATTCACTGAGCTGCACGTAGCTTTGAAAGTTTAACGACATTTGAGTATCCGAGGTAATTATCATTTAATCTAAGCTTTAATTTAAAAAAAGCTATTGCAGTTTTCAACATTTTAGAGCATTCTGAACTCGTGTTTACACAATCATCCGGTTTTCCTTTAAGTTTTGTCTGTTGCAACAGTGACCAATGAAAACAGCCTTTGGTTAAGTAGACTTTATTCACCTACTAGGTCACCTATTACTAGGCGTTTGGTCAGCTACTAAACTAGTGACCAAAACTAGTGACCACTTATTTTGGTTTTGATGCACTTGAGTCCACTGTCTGTTTTTCTTCCTTCTTTCCTTCCTTCCTTTCTTCTTTCTTTCTTTCTTTCTTTTTTTTCCTTCCTTTCTTTGCTTCTTTTCTTTCTTTCTTTTGTTCTTTCTTTCTTTCCGTCTTTTTTCTTTCTTTCTATCACTTGAGTCCACTGAGTTGTGAACAATATTAAGTTTTATTTTTATAGATGTAATGTTGTATTTTGTTACAAAATAAATCGTTCAAACTGAATTATGTTGGCATTTTATTCTGAACTCTTTATTCGATTTCTGGTAATATGTGAAAAAGAGGCTCCTTCCGTGAAAAGTATAAAGATGCTTCTAAAGGGGTTTGCAAGAAGAAGCTAAAAAAGCACCTAAATGTACAGACTTACGTACAAAAAATGAAGAAAATTAATGCAAAAAAGATTCATATAATAACAAAAGACTTCAGTGCTAGTATTTATTTTTCTAATTTTCCTAATAATATAAATACATATCGTTTAACAATCAATTATACACCAGTACAAGAGCAGCACAATGCAACAAAGGCCACGTAATTTGTACATCGCAAGTACAATACGTATCAATATGCATCACAGTATGTATCAAAGTGCGTCACAGTGTATATCAAAGTGCATCGCTATCTGTATCAAAGTGCATCACAATGTGTATCAAAGTGCGTCACAATGTATATCAAAGTGCGCCACGATGTATATCAAAGTGTATCACTATCTGTATCAAAGTGCATCACTATCTGTATGAAAGTGCAACACAATGTGTATCAGGCGCATCACTATCTGTATCAAAGTGCATCACACTGTGTATCAAAGTGCATCACTATCTGTACGAAAGTGCATCACAATGTGTATCAGAGCGCATCACTATCTGTATCAAAATGCATCACAATGTGTATCAAAGCGCATCACTATCTGTATCAAAGTACATCACAATGTGTATCAATGCGCGTCACTATCTGTAACAAAGTTCATCACAATGTGTATCAATGCGCATCACTATCTGTATCAAAGTTCATCCCCATGTGTATCAATGCGCGTCACTATCTGTATCAAAGTGCATCACAGTGAGTATCAAAGTGCATCACTATCTGTATCAAAGTTCATCACAATGTGTATCAATGCGCGTCACTATCTGTATCAAAGTGCGCCACAATATGTACTAAAGTGCATCATAAGTGCGTCAAAATGTACTTAGTTTTCATGAAAATGCATCATAATATATTCCGGTCAAAATAAGGTTTGACCCGGACAAAAATAGTGTATGACTGTATTTTTACCCACTGTTATAAGCATGTATATGGCCTGTCAGAAAAAATGTTTCAAGGTAATTCAAGGTTAAGGCCATTCAAAATGGTCACCAACGCAGCATTAAAGTCAAAATAACTCAACTAGGTGGCAATTTAAGATGGCCTAAATGTATTACCAACTGATATAACCTATATGGCCTATTAGAAAAAACTATTACAGTAATATAAAAGTGCATAAGATAGCTTACTTACAATTGTGGCTATGGTCAATTGGTCATATCATTCACAAATACGGCCATAGGGGTACGGGACGAAGTTTCACAAGGCTAGCAGAAGAAATTTGCCCTGCAAATTTTCCAATTTAGTTTGAGTTATTTCCAAATAAGTGCAAACAGTGGGCTACGTAATTATGTAGGTATAGACTGACAAAAGTGCCAAAAACAAAATATTTACATTTATAGGACTACTTGTTTATGCTTCTTTTTATGTATACATATTTTTATTCAATATAATTTACACAGAGTGTCAGGAAATGACTGTGGAGCCCCGAAGGCGGACCAGTGCAGCATGCTCGCTGACTCCGGCAGCTCCTGCAGCCAACCTGGTGCCAAACGTATTGCCCCGCTTTCCTTTGGACTACACCAGGGAGGAAGAGAAGGAGTTCCTGTTGTCTGGGCAACTCAGGATCTCCATACGCCTTGCCCAGGCGTGCGCCCTGGAGACGTTCAAGGATCGAACTGCTCAGCCACAGTTGACGCTGCAGCTCCATCAACGTGATCATTGACTGACTCTCTTGGCGCACACTCCATTATCTTTCGAGACTGAACGATGCCAACCATACTCCATTGAGAAACCAACACGAATCGTACCTCTGTTCATTTCTGGCCCTCAGACCTGCGAATAATAAAATAAGTGTACTTCACTCAAAATTAATTGCTCTTTATAACAATTTTATCAGTTTTCATCTATTTTTTGGCTTCTTCTTATGGCAAGCAATCATCTCCTGACTATGAATTTTATTTCACACATCAAAAAATACGATATCAAACACATCAACAAACTTTAAATAAAATAATTTGAGTAGTGCGAGGTGAGTGTACGACCAAATGGTCATTAGCACACTCACCTTATATAATTGCATGACAGACCTGACTTCAAACCGCGCTGAAAATAAATTTAACTGAAAAAAATTGAATGCAGTGGCACATTTGCCTCGAGCTGTATATGCTCTGTGCTATGTCAAAAGAAGACAGGATGATTTTTATACATTTTCAACTCCGATAAAAAGTATGCATTTTAACACAATTAATACTGTTAAAGTATCTCTGATAATTGTTTTCATGTTATATCCATAATTATGGAGATTTGTAACTGAAAAAGACCTATCTCGGAGGAAACCACGTATCACAGTTAGGCCACAGTTTTTTTCTTATTGCTGCTTTTTTCGTCTCTTTTTCCGTTTTCACTCATAATTCCTTATGCATCTTTAAGGCAAGGCTGCCTTCCTTTCCTTCTTTCTTTCTTTCTTACTTTTTCCTTTCTTTCTTTCTTTCTTTCCTTTCTTTCCTTCTTTTTCTTTCTTTCTTTTCTTCAATCTTTCTTTCTTTCTCTCTTTTTTCTTGTTCTTTCTCATTTTTTCTTCTCTTCTTTCTTTCTCTTTTCTTTTTCTTTTCTTTTTTCCAATCCTGTTTTCTTTTTAGCCTCGTTCTTCTTTCCCGCCTGTGATTCAGTGTTTCTTTCTTCTATTTTATTTTTTTCTCCACCTTCTTCTTCTTCCCTTTTTTCTTCCGTCACCTTTGTTTTCCGTTAATTCATTCATTCGTGTATGCACTTTAATAACTATAGAGGAGCTTATTTCCAAAAAATCGTGCAAAATAGCAGGAAATCCGCAGAATATTTCGTGACAGGAAAAACCGGGTAACGACTTCAATAAATCTGAGAATTCTGGGAATGTCGTGCTTCGACAGCACAGTGTCTACCATGTCTACCATTGTCTACCACAATTCTCTACCATTACAGGTTAAACAAATCAAGTCCCTATCAGCATTTAAAACAAAATTAAAATCACTAATATTAACCAGATATGAAATACCATCACACCAGTACGACAACATACACACTAATTCAGAATTCATATACCCACGGCCATATTAATTAAATCATAGTTTTTTTTATTTATTTTTTGTGTATGGTTGTAAATATGTTTGATTTTATTCGTCATTACTGCACAGTAGTTTAGATTGCACTGACGCATTTGCCTTCAGCAGTGTAAGTTTTTATTAACTAACACTGATTGATCATCTCTGTAAAGTTTTTATCAGTGATTATCAATGTTTTTATTGGCAAATAAAGATTATTATATATATATATATATATTGTGTAACCCACGTGGTAGCTGGACACACAAAAGTCGTTAATGTAATGATTAAGAAGCGATCACTTTAAATAAAAGACCAGCGTCTAGAGAATGTATGACCTATGCCCTCATGCATGCATTAACTTCATTAAAGACGCCATTACAGCTTGACAGTGCAGCAAATAAGGGCTCCAGAACATTTCGTGACAGGTAAAGCCGGTTAACGACTTCAATAAATCTGAAAATTCTGGGAAAGTCGTGCTTACAGAAAAACAATGATTGTGTTCAGGACAAACAGTAAATCACACTTTTCAGGTCAATATGTGCTCATGGCTACGTCAAAAATCTATTAGTACAAAACTTGTAAACTGGTTTTACATAGTATATAAATAAAATAAAGCGCGCAGACTTGAGTTCAGTTTTGCATCTACGCTAGTGGATAAATAAGAGCACCGAATTTCGGTAGGTAAATTTTAATCATATATGTTGAAAATACATTAAACCGGTCTTATTTCAAGTATACGCCACTCTGTAGAAAGGACGTTGGTTCTCAAATCAGGATGAGGCTAGTTTCGGAAATCCGGGCGTACTTGTTCTTCCTACTTATCCCTGGACAAGCTAAAGCGTAATTGAATAGATTATACGCTACTTCTGTTGTCCAACCTATCAAGGTAATTCAAGACTAGTTCTTTCGCTAGCCTTTGGATGCATGCAACTTCGAGTAGCCGTCTTAAGAACAGCTGAAAATCTTAATTGTATGGTATGGTATATGGTATATGTTATGTACGTTTAATTAGATTTTTTTGTGTTAATTTCCACATTTATAATTATATTTTCCATTTCAGATACAGCAGTGTAATTGTACACTTTTCTAAGTCATGAAGATTTTATTGACTTTCCTTTGCATCGCAGTCGCCGTGCAAAATTCGGATGCTGCCGCAGGTAAGCCTGCAATGATTTAATTTATAGAAAGAAATTTATGGCTCTTTGAAAGAATGAAAAACCTGGCCACTCGAAGATTTGGGTGAGCTTTACAAATACGTCTGCCAAGATTAAAGGGGACGAGTTAAAACAGATTAAAGGAAGACCGGACGATTGTTTAGACTCAATCTCATTTTAATTTGCTGTCCAAAATATACATTTTCTTGTCTATAAAAATTAACAATTGTTCCTTATATTTGAATAACCAACTTAGAAAGGTAATTGACGGCAACTGAACACAGCTATTGCTTACGTCAGAAATTAACCACAGTTTGTGCAATGGCAGAAGACTTCGCTTGCGCGTCAAGCACATTTGCATAGCTGTTACAGTACTGCTTAAACGCATGATGTCACGGAAAATGGGCTTTACATCATATCACGTCAGAAACTAACACTGCAGTTCATGATCATGGTTATCACGATACCGCCTTCTATTTGTCGGCCACGCGAATGTGACAAAAACGCGCCGCTGCCAGTCTTAGTAGATTCACTGAGCCGCGCGTAGCTTTGAAAGTTTAACGAAATTCGAGTATCCGAAGAAATTATTATTTAATCTAAGCTGTTGTAGTTTTCAATATTTTAGAGCATTCTTTATTCTGAACTCGTGTTTACACGATCATCCGGTTTTCCTTTAAGCTTTTTTCTAAACGCTGCTGTTTATACAACTACAAGAATCTCTTCATAAACATATTGGTACTTTTTCAGGTTTGGGGTGGAATCAAATCCCAGGTTCATTAAAAGACGTTGACATTGGCGACACTGGAGTCTGGGGTTGCAACTCTGCTGACAATATCTATTTCCGACAATTCACACAAGGTGGCGTTGATTATGACGGTTCCGCTTGGCTTCAAGTTGCTGGAAAA
Organism: Tubiluchus corallicola; assembly: GCA_030141605.1. Lineage (NCBI taxonomy): Eukaryota > Metazoa > Priapulida > Priapulimorpha > Priapulimorphida > Tubiluchidae > Tubiluchus > Tubiluchus corallicola. The sequence goes on from JAQGDQ010000034.1 coordinate 691,395, forward strand.
CTGAAACAAATCAACGCTGGTAGACAAATCGTCTGGGGAGTGAATTCGGCCAACAACATTTATGTCAGAAACGGTAAAGCCACGTTCACATCTGTATATATATATATCTTTATTGACTGATTAAGAGATAGTCGAACATGATATGACTTTTGATCATATAACATGATCATTACTGTCCAAAAATAGCTAAAGAATTATTTACAAATTCAAAATATGGCATTGGGTTTCCATTGAAAAATTCATGCAGATCGTTAAAGTTCAGTTCAGTGTTATCTTCACGAAGGTGATTCGTAAGTGGACACAAAACAGATAACATGCTCTTCTGTTTGAATGTTTAAGCCAGGACAGGACCAGAGCCTGTCTTCTCTTTTTATCCTTGCCCATCTTCCAGTAAACATGTGCATCATAGCAAAAATGCTACCTGTTTTGTTTCTCATATTGAACGTCGCAATCTCCATTTCTTCTTTCCCTTTTGTAGGTATCAGTGCAGATGCTCCATCTGGTACAACTTGGGAGCAAATACCTGGGTCTTTAAAGCAGGTCGGTGTGGATTCCAACACAAATGAAGTTTGGGGAGTAAACTCTGCAGACCAGATTTACAGGCGTACAGGTGTATCCTGTTCTAATCCCAAAGGCACAGGTAAATGCAACGTCAAAATTCTTGATTAGCGAGTTGTTTTTTTTTCGGGAGTTTTATCTCTGGCAGCAAACTCGCATATGTGAACTGCTTACTCTCGACATTTTTGGCAGCGAATATGGAAGTGAGTGTCAGCTCGCGCTTACTGTTGGAGAGTAACTCGAAGCAAGATTTGCCGTCTATTCTGAACATACTTGCGAGATACTTGACTAATTTACTTTGCGAGAAAACTCGCTAGTCTAAATACTCCGTTAAGAAACAAGATTGGTGAATTCTCCAAAAGCTCACCTTGAAATTTCGTATCGTCTGCTAACAATGCCATTAAACACATCTTTCACGTTTCATTCTCTTAAACTTCGACACTTCTTTATGCTCCAAGATAAAGTGTTTCATTTATAAAATTGCTATCACTTTGTATAGTGTATTTATTGCATAATTCGCATTATTCCTTTTACAGTTGCAGCTTTGCTTCATTCAAGCAAGGGATTTTTTTGTTTAACTTGAGTTTTTCTTACAAATTTTGAAATGTGTCATACTTAACGATCTCAAGATTTTATGAAAATGGATATTTTGTGTTTTGACACTTAATTACAGAGTTATTATTATTTTTTAGGTTGGACAAATATTGCTGGGGGATTAAAATGGGTTTCTGTTGGACCGGCGGGCGTTTGGGGTGTTAACTCGAATGACAACATTTATTATAGAACAAATACAGGACATGGTATCCTTGGAGATGGTAAATACTTAAAAGCAAAGATGTCACAGTTCTTCTGTTTAATACTGTGAATGTGTACCCTAGATCAGAGCCTTATGACTTAACTGGGTTAGCTGAGATTATGGTTAACTGTTTAGCATTTTAATACAGTCTGGCAATCGGAAAACTAGAACCGACCACCCAAAGACAAGGCCTGTTTAATCTGGACGGTTGTGGCGCAAACAGAATCTGGCTTATTGTCAAGGCTGATTAACTAAGAGGGAACTGTGTGAACAGGGCTGTGGCTGGGGTGCGTTTGCACATTTCAATATCAATAATTCCTCCCTTGGCAAGCCAGATCAGTATGACAAATGAAAGCAACTACAGTGAGAACTGAACCTAGAGTCGCCCATCCATTAGCTAACCGGATTTGGCGTTTACTTTGTTAGCCTTTTCTATAAACGCTTCTGTTTTTCTTTTTTATGTCGATTACGCTGTAAACTTTTAAGATTTCATTGTTAATGCCTTTTTCTTACGCAAATGGCCTACAGTTTTTACACATTTCCGAAAAGACTTTTGTGACGAGACTGGTACCTGACTGATTATCACGGATATACCTCTGTGATGAGTTACTGAACCAGCAGAGGTTTTTTAGCCACAGTTCGGATGTATATACATCCCCCACTATTAAGTACACAGTCTAGGTTTGCGCATAGGCCTTCATTATCCTTTTTTATAAAGTCTAGTTATTCATGTAAGTTCGAAAGTACGCGTAATTAATGTTAATAATTCTCCCAGAGCGAGCATTGAACCCATTCCAGCGAGAACCCTCCTACTAGCCCACAGACCTACATAGAAAAAAAACAAAGCAAAAACTTTAATTCAATTTATTAATAACGTAAGCTAAATGATTTTCTGTACTACATTAGACACAGACTTATTACGATTTATAAGATAAGTATACAAAGTTTTTAAACATAGTTCTTTTAAAAATTTGTTTAAATAGCAATTATACAAGCAGAACCAAATGAAATGCTGTTTCCCGAGTGTACAATTTATGACAATTTTCGTGGCGTCAAGCTCAGTTTCAGAAGTCTACTACAGCTAGGTTGAATTAATGACTGGTTAGATGTCTATTTGGTTGAATGACTTTACGTAATAAACTTTTAAATGTTTCTAGGCACTGGATGGCAGCAAGTGAGTGGAGCTTTGAAGCAAATAACATCCGGTAATGGTCTCGTTTGGGGAGTAAACAGTGGTGATCAGATTTACATTCGTCTTGGTAAGTGGGAGGCCATTGTTTTTCTTTGCTAAATTAGATTTAGATTACAATATTTTTACATTACTTGATTCACTATAAGTCATAAATCATTTATTTCACGTTACACATTTACAATAATTTTGTGTACAGTATGTGGTGAAAGGGCCTACAATGAATCTATGACCGTATTGAGTTGGAGTGGCGAAACATCGTAATTGTTACAAATCAAAAATCAAATCACTTATTTTTACCCTAGTCAAAAAATACATAAAAATATGTACAAATTAAATAACCAAACAAATGGGAAGGGGTGGCGAATCACATCAGTTATCGAATCAGTCACCCCATAGTGAATATAAAATTACTGTTACGCTATGCTGTACATACATAGTAACTAATGTGATCTGTAAATATATAAACTGTGTTAATTCTAAAAAGTATTTAAAATATTTTGTGGATACCTAATCTATAAACTGTAGTAATTTTAAAAGAATTTAAAACATTTTCTAGCTACCTGATTATTTTATTGAATTATGTACTTCATTTATCTGAGATTTACTATACATATTCCTATTTTTGACTGGAGAATGAACATAAAAGAAAATACTAGAATACCTGGCAGCCACCCTCGTTTTATAAAACATTATTATTTATTTAGTTAATTGAGCGGCTTACATAATTTACAATGATCGTGCTGCATAATAAAAACTCGTTAGTAGCTAAAAAACGAAAGTAATTTCGATATTAACAATATGTTACCAGGTACTTGATATGTTTTGTAGTATCTACGGTAGATATCTTTTTCAGTGAGCTACTGAATGTTTGTCGTGATCGCAAAAGTGCGTGTTCTCGTCATAATTCAGAGGTCTTTGGTTCACATTTAGGCCCAATTGTAACTGTTTATATTTTTTTCATATTAGATTTAAAAAAATAGATTTAGTGACTATTGCAAATTTGTCCCTTCATCAGCTACTTTATAGCAACTAGGCTTAACCCCCCTTAACACCTTAAATTTAAAAATCTCTAAGCAATTTTTGTGTTTTCGTTACCTTCATTGTAATGGTATTAGCCCAATAAGGATAAACGTTACCTTTCTGTACATATTTTCTAGCGGTAGTAACTATGGTGACGTGTTTAACGGTTTACGTACAAACAGACTGAATTTTATTATGTTTTTGTATTGCTTTTATCTTTTTTATTATTTTATTATTCCACGTAGGCATGTATACCAGGCAGTTTGCTTACCGATAAACCAAGTAATGACTGCCGCACCTAATCTAAACAGAGTTGAATGGACAGTGTAGGCACAGTTCAAAAAGTAGTATGCTCGATTTGACTTTGCGTCAGTTTTCATTGTCTGAATCCGGTATATGGTTGACTTTCACACAGTGTGACATATCGACTGAAAAATGACACACGAAATTAGCGCAGAAACAAATCAAGCATACTACATAAGTTAAGCACACTTCGCATTGTTTTACTACAAATGTGATACTGCGAGTGTTTGTTCTTTCATTACTGATGATACTTCATTTAAAAATGACAACATTGAAACACGGCCACGCCTTTCATATCTGGTCCTTGACTCTCTTGGGCTTTCCCCTTACATGCAGGGCTGAACACTTGTAAGTGAAGTTCACGCAAAAGCTTGTCGAGATATCGCCTTGAAAATTACAGTTGAACGAAAGTTTCTTAATGTGGCCAGAAACGTTCTCTTTTTACCTAATCGATCACTTACGTAAGTGGTACTTGTTTAGTTACGTAGATATTCATGTTTGCCAGGTATCACAGCAGTCAATCCAACAGGAACAGAGTGGCATCGAATACCAGGAGGTTTAAAACAAGTCAGTGTTTCTGACGTGACTAATTACGTCTGGGGTGTCAACAGTGCAGATAACATCTACCGCCGCACTGGAATTAATAAACCAGGTAAATTTCTGTTCAAAAGTTGCAGGTTCGATTACACGCCTGATTGCAATAAAAACTCTGGAAAAATTTGGAAGAAGTCTTTGGACAGGCATAAATATTTGTTTATCAACACTGTGACTTGTGTTTATAGTGTTTAGGAGCACGTGGAATTTCAAGTTTGATATTACAAAAGTGCCTCTTCTGATAATAAACAGCATTATAGGTTTAAGAATTCCAAAATAAAAAATTGAAGTAACACATGAAACGAATTTTTTCTGCAAATTGGCAAAGGTACTTTAATGAAACTTGTGGACCACTTCGGAAATAACTAATAGTCCTGTAATTGTTGGTTTAACTGTTATCCACGTTAAATAAAGGAATTAATAATGTTAATAAACTTGAGCAATTTTCTTCTTTAATCAACCAAGATACTAAAACGGTCTTTTTCTTGCAGTGCCAGGGCAACCACTCCCAGGAGAACTGTACAATATTGGAACACAATGGCGTCAGATATCTGGTGGTCTCAAACACGTTTCTGTTGGAAAACGTGGTGTTTGGGGGGTGAACAGGTGAATACGTCTTTCTTTTACACATGAGAGAGAAGCCACATGTTGCTTACCAAACTCTGGTTTAGATCAGATATTTTCTACTTTGACTTGATGTGTGGAATATAGAATTATAGCCCTACACGAACTATTGTCGTTTGGCATGTTCATAAGTTCTTAAAACTTGGCATGACGTGTTGATTCCAGCTACTCCTATCCGCTTCTGCTGCCCATGATGTCCCTCAAACTAGATTTGTATTCGCTGAACTTTTTGTATTAAATTTTTGAACATCAGTAGCTGTTCCCCTCTCGACTTTTTTGCCATAGGCTGAGACAGTCTTAGTACCTGCCCAATCCAACGCAGTCTTCTTATTTGGATTTTTTTACTCCAAGAGTTCTTCATCACATTAATCAGATCATCATTGGATATTCTGTCAAGCCATTTAACTTCCAACAATTTCCTGTAGAGACGTCTTTGAAAACCATCAACTTCCTTCTTTTAACTTCTAATGTCCAATGCTCAGCGTTAAATAAAAACACAGTTTAACTAAAGTAGAAAAGATCCCAGATTTGGTTTCAAGAGAAAGTCTGTTTTTTTAATGTCTGTTAAATTTGAATAAGCAGAAAATATTAGAATTTTCATTCATTTTCTGTCAACTTCGGTGTCTTACAAGCCATCAGTCACACAAACTATAAATCACATCGAAAGCCAATAGGGTTTCATCTTGGTTACTATGAAGTGAGAATTTATTTTTTGCATCTTGGATTCATAGTCGTCTGGTATTTGTGCAAGTGTGAACATTCTTACAATGTTTTTTACGAGGATTATAATATTTCTACAGAAAAATCTGCCAGAATGACAAGTACTGAATTTGAGAAACGATACTGAAAGTTTTTCTTTACGGAATGGAATAAGCCCGCGGTTGTTCAATATATTTAAACAAAACATGGGGCCGTTTCACAAAGCCGTCACTAAGTTAAAACGACGTCGTTATTACATTGGCTTTACTATTAATAACGACCTCGCTAAGTTAGTGACGGCTTTGTGAAACTAGCCCCTGGATTTGAGCATAGGAATCTTAGGTCGAGACGCAAAGATTTTTTAACAGTAGACAGCACAGTAGTCTCTTCGAAATAATGCAAAACGTTCATGAAGTTATGATCGTAATTATGTAATAAAGTTTCACCTCATAAAACGACAAAGAATGAAACCTTATAAGCCTGAAAATTTACTGCAAGCCAGAACCAGCAAATTAACGGCATGTCTAATTTGCAATTATGATTGTGAAAAGACCGGCATCTGAGTCATTATATAGGCTAACCAACTGTAAGGAACCACAGAACTGGCTGATGTATCTTAGCCGTTCGGTTGTCGGTTTTCCCTCAACGACAAAACAAAATCAGCGTGGCGTAAGAAACCTCCCAGAGCGAGTACCAAACCCGGTTGTTTGTCATAATGTCAACCATGGGTCAGCGCATGTTTTAAGCTGCCACTCTAATGTTTCAGCGGTGACGACATTTACTTCCGAACATCCACAGAGGGAGGTGGTCACACTGACGGGATCACCTGGGTGCAGATTCCTGGAAAACTTAAACAGATAAGTTCTGGTAGTCAAGCCGTCTGGGGAGTGAACAGTGGAGATCAAATCTACTTCCGCACCGGCATTTCCCAAGATGCTCCCTCAGGAACCGGTTGGCAAAACATCGGTGGCGCTCTCAAACAGATCAGTGTCAATGAGCTTACCAATGAAGTCTGGGGAGTGAATAGTGCTGATCAAATCTACAGGAGGGTTGGCATAGTGTGTGGGTGTGGCCAGGTAGCCAACAATCTGCAGGGAACATCTTGGCAACAGATAAGTGGAAGTTTGAAATATGTTTCAACTGGAAGTTCAGGTAAGATTGTTTATTATTCTTCATGTAAATAGAATTATTATAATAACGTTGTTTCTGTGTCTTTGTGTCGTGATTTATAACAGCAGCAAATATATTATATATGCAATGCAATTATAGGAAAGATTGGACTTCTAACATAAACTGAAAAAGTTTCTGTAATGCATTGTAAGGAAGGCATTAACGAATAATGCGTTTATGTGATTGTCAAATTTGTGAAAATTTGATAATAAACGAGACATATTTGCTTCCAAGAATCCGCGAGTTTCTTTCTTGTAGCTTATGTCATTTCGCAGTTGTTGTTTTGGGTTTTTCTGGTTTTATTTCTTCTTTACGCCATGTCTATATCTACATCTACGTCTATGTGCCCATCTCAATCTGTGTCCGAGTTGGCATTCGTCTATATTCTATATCTATACCTATGGACTGTTTATTGACAATTATCTCGTTGGACGCTGTCTCTACAGCATCTTCAATAATTTTCTAGGCGTCTGGGGTGTGAACGCGAACAATGACATCTACTACAGGACTAACACTGGATTCGGGATTACTGGGGCAGGAACCGGCTGGGTCAATGTTCCTGGCAAGTTGAAGGTAATCAGCAGTGGCAACAACATTGTCTGGGGCGTCAATCCTAGTGATGCCATATTCATCAGAGCAGGTAAGCAATGTGACTCAAATTTTAACTTAGAGGATAAGAAAATCTTCTATTTGCATAAAGCTAAAAAAACCGTCTAAAATTTTTCATTACTTACATATTATCTTTATTACATACAGAGCTTGTATGTATTTAGCAGCAACGCTGTATGAAACTTGAAAATTTATCTCCCGCGATAACCACTAAGCAAAGCTATTTTGACGGTAGGCAGGTTTGAATCAGAATATTTGTAGCGCAAAACTTGACTAAATTACTTTATCTTGTTAGTAAAATTATTAAATTTTATTGTTTTGGTGGGTCACTTCCAGTGATGTTTTTACCAGTGGGTGCGAACGTGTTAAATTATTAAGAATTTTCTGTTCCAATTACTTTTCAAACAAGTAAACGTAATGCAAAATAATATAACTTAAAATTTGAGGAAAGCTTTTTGGGCATATTTTAAAATCGTGGGCAAAGATAATTCTTGAGCTTTATATTGGGATCCAGAACGTCCATAGATGACTTGTAACAGCATTAACTACCTGAACGCCTAAATGGACTTAGTTTTAGGAAAGATCTACTTTCTTGCTCCACATTTCAAGGCCAATTCTGTGATAGCCTGTAAGCGTATCAGGTATATCTATTTTGGCACATGGCTGTGAAAATTAACTGAATTTAAAGACATTTTTGTTATATAAATTTATGCATCATGCTTTATGTTTAGTACATTATAAAAATGTGTTATAGTTACATATTGTTGTATAAACTTATGCTATATACAGCTCGCAAGACAATTGCCGCCAGTAACTAAAGATATTGAAACTGACGTTCTTAATCGCGTGTCAAATTGTCAACTGAGTTTACAATATATGTGAAAGTTGATCGTGTTATTGTACAACCTTGTAGAATCAGTTATGAATCAGCTTACTAGCTGCAGTAGATTCTGGAAAACAGCGTGTCCTGACAGCTCAAGTGAATAAATTTGTAACACACCAGTAGTGAAAATTTCCGCCTAATTGATCCAATTATGCAGACAGTAAGTGTATTTCAATATTTTACAGGTATTACAGCAGCAAGGCCAACTGGCACAGAATGGCGACAAATAGCAGGAAGCTTGAAGCAGGTCAGTGTCAGTAGCAAAGGAAATGTTGTCTGGGGAGTCAATGCAAATGACAACATCTATAGACGTCTAGGCATAGACTCTGTAGAATCTACACAAGTTGAAGCTTACGACGGATGTTCCTGTTAAAGCACGGTTACAAAATGGAATAAAATCCATCGGAAGAAAACAAAAATTTCAAATTTGACAAAATGACCAAATTTGTAGGATTAGACTTTTGGTTAAGTAAATTAGTGTATTGCCTTCAGTGTTGTAAAGAATAAAAATGCAAATAAACCATTTAAAATAATTAGTGAATCTTTGTGAAGTCTATTTAAAACTGAATCTTAATGAAGTTGTTCGTTCTGTTGGACATTAATTTTTTACATAAACAATTCACGATTTTGCCAGAATTTTGGCATAAGTAACATACTGAATGCAAATAGCTAAAACCAACATCATTTTAACAGAATTAAAGTTCATTATAATAATTACAAACAATAAAAATAATGTAGTTCTAATTTACTTTAGGTATACAGTCTCTTAAATGCAGTCATTACCAAATATTTGCCGAAATTAAAGATAAGCATTTCAAAAACAATACAGATGGATGGATAGCCTGTGACGTGTTCTTATCTGTGGCTAACAGTTTAATGTTTGGTCTTACTAAGATTTCCCTTATTATTTAATCGGGCTCACCACGAGGTAGGAGTTACGTAATATGGGATTTGCTTTGTTCATGATTATCTAAACTGATGCTCTTTTAATAAACGTTTGTTTTAGTATTCTCTAATTATTCAACTGTTGTGGCTGTATCTTGCAAACGTTACATGGTAGTACGGATGGAAGTTATCGGCAAGTGCTTAACTACTGATACGCTGATAACATCACTTCTTTACGTAACGCCAAACTTTCTATCGGGAAGACTGTGGTAAGATAAAATGGCTGACGGCGAAGGTCATGTTCAAGTTACTTCCCCGTATAGTGTTCTACCTGCACCACCTAGACTAGACCTGCATGGAAATTTAGCTGTAAATTGGCGAAAATTTCGTCGGGTGTGGGACAATTATGAGGTGGCTTTGAAGCGAATGATGCTGTTAGAACAGCCACATTATTGACCGTTTTGGGTCCTGAGTGTGTGGAAATTTTTGATGGACTAGAATTTGAAAATGAGGCAGACAAAAAAAATGTTGCAATGGTTCTACAAAAATTTGAAGCATTTTGTGTCGGAGAAACTAATGAAACTTACGAACGATATTGTTTTAATAAACGCGATCAAAATCCTGGTGAAACAATCGATGCCTATGTCTCATCTTTGCGCACACTAGCCAAAAGGTGTAATTACGGCAATCTAACTGAGAGTCTGATACGGGATCGGATAATCCTAGGCATAACTGACAATATTACTCGTAAGCGACTACTGCAAGAGTCGAAACTAACATTGAGTAGCTGCATAACTATTTGTCGCTCGTTTGCTGAGTCTGCAAGTCAACTTAAAGATATAAAGGCTGAACAAGCCTCGTACTCTGAACAAGTGCAAGCTGTCAAACCCAAAACTCATAAAGGTAGTGCTAAGAAAAAGGCGATTGACTGTCACTTCTGTGGGCATAAGCATGAATGGGACAAAAATAAATATCCTGCTTATGGCAAAACATGTAACATTTGCCATGGAAGAAATCATTTTCAGTCTATGTGCAAATCTAGAGGTAGAACTGACACTCGTGCAAACTCATTTCCGTCGAGAAGAGGCCAAAGTGTCTTTGGCATGGCAAACTGTGAGGAAAAGTCGAATGAGTATATGATTGGAACTGTAACTCATACTGTTCATGCTACTGAACAGTGTACCACGCAACAGCCTCAGATTTACAGTGAATGGCTTATGGAGGGTACACCTACGATTTTTCAGATTGACTGTGGGGCCAGTATAAACATTATACCTGAAAGACTTGTGCCACATCATTTGTGTGATAAACTTGCTACTGTAAACACTGTGTTAGAAATGTGGAACAAAACTAAAATAAGTCCCATTGGGCAAGTCAGATTGCCAATTGTAAATCCAGTGAATAAGAAAAGTTACTCTGTGAACTTTTTGGTCGTAAACGAAAATTATGTACCATTGTTAGGTTCTTGTGCTTCACAGCAAATGAAGCTTATTACTGTAAATGAAAATAACTTCAAAAGGGTTGAATCAGCCAATGTTGCTAATATGTTGTGTAGTGATAGCAGTACTAGGCCTACAGTACATGTTTCAGATGTTTGTAGTGTTGCTGATTGTAATGCTTTACTAACTGAATTTTCTGATATTTTCAGTGAGGTACCAGGAGAATTCCCTGGATGTGTAAGTTTGAAAATTGATCCTACTGTACCGCCATTTGTTCAACCATGTAGGCGACTTCCTTATAACATGCGAGATAAATTTAAAGCTGAACTTGACAGACTCAAACAAAACAACATCATTGAACGTGTAGACCACCCTACTGACTGGGTTAACGCTTACACAACTGCTACTAAACGTTCGGGCAGTATCAGAATCTGCTTGGATCCTAAACCACTGAATAAGGCTATCAGACGAGAAATCTACCATATTCCTATAATGGAGGAGCTTACTCCTAGACTGTGCAATGCGAAGCTCTTTTCTACTTTCGATGTGACAAGTGGGTTTCATCACATGAAGCTAGACGAAAAGACTAAAGATCTAACAACATTTGATACTCCGTTCGGTAGATATCGTTATACTAGAGCTCCGTTTGGGATTTCGGCTTGGCCTGAGATTTTTCAGAAGAAAATGGATGAGCAAATACAAGGCCTAAAAGGAATAGAAGACTTCCACGATGACGTACTAATTTATGGTTGTGGTGCTACCATTACAGAAGCCGGTGTTGACCCTGACAACAAACTGAAAGCATTCTTTGAACGATGTCGTGAAAGAAATATAAAACTGAATCCAGATAAAAGTCAGATTCGACGTAGTGAAGTGCGATACCACGGGCATATTCTGAGTGCTAATGGTATTAAAGCTGACCCCGACAAGGTCGTAGCGGTGCAAAATATGCCAGCTCCAATCGATAAGACGGGAGTAAGAAGACTGTGTGGTTTTGTCAATTACTTGGCAAAGTTTTTGCCTATGCTTTCTGAAGTCTTAAAACCTATTAGTAATTTAATGTCTGACAAAACAGAATTCAGATGGAACTTTGAACAAGAAGAGGCATTTGCACAGGTTAAAAAGCTCATAACTACATCTCCCGTGCTCAGATATTACAACCCAGATGAAGAACTCACTCTGCAATGTGACAGCAGTCAGTCAGGCTTAGGTGCATGTCTAATGCAGAATGGTCAACCAGTTGCATTCGCCTCTCGAACTTTGACTGCAACCGAACAGAACTATGCGCAACTTGAAAAGGAAATGCTGAGTCTAATTTTTGGTATTCAAAAGTTTGACCACTACTGCTACGCTCGTGAGAGAATTGTATACCCACCAAGCGAAAGGCTGTCTTTCATTAGAATGGTTCATGCTAGCCACCTGGGAATACAAGGCTGCTTGCGAAGAGCACGTGAAGTTGTATTCTGGCCTCGGATGAACGCTGATTTTGAATCTTACATTCAAAAGTGTGAAATCTGTAATGCATATCCACGGTCACAGCAAAAGGAGGAATTGATTCCACAAATTGCAACTCGACCATGGCAGATTGTAGGAAGTGATCTGTGTGAGGTAAATAATACTGATTATCTCATAACTGTTGACTATTATTCCAACTTCTTTGAAATAGACAAGCTTGAATCAAAAGAAGCTAGAACAGTCATAACAAAGTTGAAAGCACATTTTTCTCGGCATGGAATACCAGAAATGCTCCGTTCTGACAATGTGCCATTTGATTCTCAAGAGTTTAAAACTTTTGCTAAAATTTATGGCTTCCAGCATGAAACTTCTTCACCGAGGTATCCAAAATCAAATGGCAAAGTTGAGAATGCTGTCAACACTGCTAAGCGTTTGATGAAGAAAGCGCTAGTTGCAAAAGAAGACCCATACTTGTCTCTATTGGCTTATAGAAATACACCAGCGGAAGGTCTTAATGCATCACCAGTTCAACGATTGTTTGGAAGACGGACACGAACTACTCTACCAATGCCATCTTCCTTGCTAGAGCCGAAACTTGTGCCAAATACTAGAGAGAAAATCATTGCTCAGAAGGATCGCCAAGCTACATATTACAACCAACAGGCGAAACCTTTGATTCAATTAATGGTTGGGGATGTTGTACGTATGGACCCTCTACGAAAAGGGAAGATGTGGGAGAAAGCTATAGTGATACGGAAGATTGGTGAAAGGTCTTACCTTGTAAAGACTGAAAGTGGAACCGTGTACAGAAGAAACAGAGTTCATCTGCGCAAGACTTCTGAGACTTATATAGATGAATCTGTATACTGCCCATACGACAACATGAGACAGAAACAAGACGTGATACCAGACAGACTTAACGATAACAGACAGAGGAATGATAACGAGATTAGAACACGTTCTGGTAGGCGAATTCAGAGACCTAAGTTTCTTAATGATTATGTTACCTAGTTTGAGTATTAATAACCTTGATGTTGACCTTTAATTTTGTGACCTTGATATCTGCCTACATTGATGTTTTTCAGTTTAGTTGGTCTACGTTACTTACTTTTAAAACGAAGAGGATGTGACGTGTTCTTATCTGTGGCTAACAGTTTAATGTTTGGTCTTACTAAGATTTCCCTTATTATTTAATCGGGCTCACCACGAGGTAGAAGTTACGTAATATGGGATTTGCTTTGTTCATGATTATCTAAACTGATGCTCTTTTAATAAACGTTTGTTTTAGTATTCTCTAATTATTCAACTGTTGTGGCTGTATCTTGCAAACGTTACATAGCCTGTTAATAAACAAGCGAACAGAGAAATGAGAAAGCAGAAGTACAAAATATTTGGCTAGTGTGCACTAGCAGGGATATTGCTTAACATAAATGGCTGGCAGAAATAGCGCATTACGTCGAATTCACTGAACTGCATTAATTCATGAATGGAGTGCTAAACTGAAGCACTGTTCCAACAAAAAGCACCCTAGCCATGTTGTGATAGGTACATAAATTAAATACATCTCTCCTCAAGGAGCTTAATAGCTCATAGCAGTATGATAAATGCTGGAAAACATTCACGTAATAGAGTCACCAATGCATCCATTAAATTTTTACTGATAAAGTTAGGGTTTGCAAACACCATCACCAAACTATGTCCTTTGATCTATTGAAACATAATTGTATTTTCCTAGTTATACATGTAATTTTGAACTAACAATTGCAGCTACATGTCGACGTTAAAAGTTTTGATGATAATTATGTCTAAAAGTCTATGATAAGATAATACAGTTCATCTTTGTGGAATAAGTTAATTTAAGACGGAAGTTGAAAAAAAGCGTTTTACACACTGAACTTCAACGTTGTTCAAATTCAGGTGTTAATCTTTTTCATACATGGCGAAACAGTCATTTTTGACAATGATTCATCATGCAGGCTTTCGGTGCCAGAGATTCAACAGAAACTAGGGGCGAGCATCGAACGTTCGAGTTCGAATTCGATTCGAAAGATTTTTTTTAGTTTGAATTCGATTCTAACCTAAAATTATAGATTCGAATAATTCAGCACTTCAGCGTTCTTTATCATTAAAAATATCATGCTATTAGCGCAATATAGTTGTAGTTTCTGCGCAAAATTTTTAACAACCTAATAGTAGGCTTATTGCAGAACAAAATCAAGTAATATACATGATCTTTGTAATACCACTTTTTATTAGTGGTTCGAAAACTTGTCCGAAATCCTTCAAACTCCATTCAAATTCGATTCGGATTCGAAATAATGAAATTCGGTTATATTCGAATTCGAGAGTCACAAATTCGATTCGCTTTTTGGTAGAGAATGCTCATCCTTAACAGAAACTTTTAAGTAAATAAAATGCAAATAAATTTAAATTTCTCTGAGGACGCACCATTTAAATCTATGAACAATTTTCGTTCATCGGGTACTAGCGTCTGGTAAGACAACCAAAGATGTCAGCCGCCGTAAATGAGTGTGATTTAAGCGGTCCTCCAAGAAAAATATTAAAAACTGGGACCAGTGAAGGAGAATGCGAGGAAAAAAGCGAGTTGTGCAACTTTAAAGATGTAAAGGTTGTAAAGATTCTTCAGGATCGTCCTGAAAGCAAATGCATGTTTATTCAAGCAAAAATTGGTAGCGGTGACGCCGACGGGGTCATTATTGTGGAGAAAACGCCGTTTACTGCCGCAACTATAAAAGAGATATTGTCAGTTAAAACAAGTTTGTCAACGCAACATAAGAATGATATATATGGCACTTATTATGGCTATCCAGATGTTAAACTAAATGGTAAGATTCTATCTTTTTGGTAATGGTAATATAACTTTAGATAATTAATAGGTGTGTATATACATACCTGCTCACTTCTGCACTATGCTGGCAGCAGTATGTCATAAAAATAATTAAAAAACAGTAAAATAAGTCAAGAGTATCTGTCAGCTCTCTGCTTGGTCCGAGTCATACTTTATACTGTCAGTCACAACAGTGATCTGAACTAAAGGTAGGAGGACAATAAAAATACTTCTGTTTCCGTCTAATCGCTCGGGTAATATTTTTTGTAGTACACTTGGCCGGAAATTTTATCATTTCTTTGTACGTTAATATACATAACGTGACGCAGTCATGTAAAAGGCGTATTTTTTAATTTAAAACGTAAATTATTTTTACATCATTCTTTCGGGGAACTCATGTTCTTCCATGCCTAACTCTCGGCAAGGGTTGCTATTTTGTATGATGCTATTTGTTTTGGAGGTTAAAAAGGTTTCAAATTTTCTGCCAAATCAGTGTATTAATGGCCGAGTGGTGTTTCCGCTTATACCATAATTATCAGAACATACGTTCATGATACAAAAAGAGGCTGACAATAATCGATAATTTAGTAATGCGAAACTAAAAAACAATGCATGAAAAAATGTGCACTGAAGAAAAAATTAAAACATTACTGCTAACCAATAAGAAATAAACAGTCTTTGATTTTAACTGATTTCAAATATTTCAAGAGGCAGCTTTAGATATTCACAAAGCTTTAAAAACATTTTGTTGAAAAAAAATTTCCTTCCCTCCCTACTGACATATTTTGAGCTCATGAGGTAAGACAGAAACATATTTTTTGAGCCCGACCTAACAAGAGCAACAGACTCTGCTTGACAAACTTGTACTTAAAGCTGTATAACATTTCAAAACACACAGTATGCCGGTAATTTTTCAGAAGACCCGGCAAAGATCGATTCCCAGGAGCCTAACAGTTTCCTATGTTACGAAAATTTGGTGCCACAATTGCTAATCATAACATTAACTATAACATTAATAGTAATATGAACATTTAACTGTAAACTGTTATTTAAATTTGAGTGAGTAAAAGCCATTTTGAAATAATCCTTGGCCACCAACTTACATTTTTTGTTTAATTCTGTTTCTCATTTGAAATAAACAACTTAAACATACATGTGCAGAATTATTGACGAAATATTAGCTGCTAGAGTTAATAATACTGAATATAGTTTTTTGTTCTATTCACAACACAGGAATCAAAGCAACGGTAATTTATCCAGCCACGGAAAAGCACCTATTGAAGTACACAGAACAGTCGTGCTATACAATTTCTGAGAGTTGGGATGATTACAAAAACATTACTCTTCCTCATATTACTCAGCAGAATCTCAAATTACAGGTAGCGCTATGTATATTATATGACAATATGAGCTTTTCTGTATCTAATTAGATAATCATTTGTTATTAATGCCCAAAGCCATGAGATGTCTGCAAAAGTTTGATCTGTTACTTTCCTTTTTATTTTTTTAGCAATGAGGTCTTCAGTAGAAGACACTTTTACTTAAAGTGCTTCTAAATCTTGTCAAGGTTGATATTAGCACAATGAGCTAATATTTCTGGTTAAACAATATTGTCTAGTTTTAACCTCTGAATTCATGCGTTCCGTATTCTTTGCAGTGGGTCTACAATATTTTGGAGAAAAAAGCTGAAGTTGAGCGGATACTGTTTGAAGATCCAGACCCCTCCACTGGCTTCTTGCTGCTTCCAGACATGAAATGGGAGGCAGACATGAATGTAGAAAACATGTATCTGATTGCCATCTGTTACTGTAGAGATGTGATGTCACTGCGCAGCTTGACTTCTGAACATTTGCCGTTACTGAAGAATATACTTAACAAAGGAAAGGTGTGTCTTGAAACAAAACCAAGTTTTTACACTGTTTTCTGACATTTACACCTATCACTGTTTTATAAATTTACTAGTACATAATCATGTTAAAAAACTGTAATAATTATTCAGTATCACAAATAATAAAATATGCCATTGCACAATAAAAAATCACAAAAATCACTCTTTACTATGTTGTAACAACATACGTACTGGGAAAAGGTCCTGAACATACATACGGTAAATCCTCGTTATGATTTGCCTCGATGCGTCTTGTTAAAACTTCCGCTTTTCTGATCTACTAGACAAGTCCATAATAATGAAGCCATGCATCTGGCGCACGAGCACCGTGTGATATGATATGTTGTCCAGTAGATGTCAGTATTACCATTAAAGCTGATCACTGATCAGCCATGGGCGTTGAGTGTTACGTGTGAAACAAAGATGGAACATTGTAATTTCTAATGTGCTCCGGCCCGGCATCACGGGTCATTTCTTTTTTTTAAATGATCCCCTTGTTATCTGCCTTTTTTGAAACAATGTTTTTGCAGATGATGTTTCTGTACATATCTATTCACGATAGGCAGCAGTACTCTTCGGGTACAATAAAATTCACTTTTGAAAATTGGATCTTGCTAATAAGACCTGCTATATAAAGTGGAGAAATGTGTCCAAGAGTTGTAACTGACTACCCCTCCCCCCAATTAGTCTGGTGTAATAAGCATTTACTTTACTGATTCAATAAGAAAAACAAAAGCAGTAGTAAATGTTTCGTTTATAAAGTACCATAAATAAAAACTTCAGACAACTTCAATATGTAGCTTAAATTGACTTTTAACGTTTAATATGTGATTTCTCTCTGACTGATATTTTACAGATCCATCATTATCAAACATCAGGTATTAACTGCCCACCTGCTTACTTAGTTTAATTTTAATAATTTTGGGCTGGTGGCGCCACAGTACCGTAGAGTTTAATTCTGGTAAAATTATTAATGCCAATATCCTCTACACTAAAGACTTTGGCGAAGTGTCAGTGTAAGGGAAATGAATACTAGAGGGGAAATCATCTTTCATTGTATGACTATCACTTTCAGTCCTGTTGTTACTGCATGTTTTAATGGAAGAATTAAGTGTGTTTACACAAAAATGGTTACTGGTAACCTACTATACTGTACAAAGGATTACGTATAATCTTCTTTGCTGTTCCAGAAAGTCATTGAAGAACGATTTGGCGTACCTGGCAACAAGCTGCGAATTTATCTTCACTACCAACCGTCTTACTACCATTTGCATGTGCATTTCACGCACATTAAGTTTGATGCTCCAGGTACGAATGTCTACAAGGCACACCTGCTTACTGATGTCATCGAAAACATTGAGCTCATGAACGACTACTACCAGCGAAAGACTTTGACTTTTATTATCAAAGAAAATGATCCTCTTTATAAGAAGTTCAAGGAAAAGAGTGATGTAAACTCAACTTACCTTTAGTATTTAACGCTTTCACTACAGAAAGCGGCACATGCCACTTACGTGTTTCGTGTAAGGGATGGCTTTCGTGTATAACAGCCATGTGATTGGGGTTGCTTTGCAAACAAAAAAACGATAGCCAGTCAATCATCGTCTGAAGCCAGGTGCATTCCACAATACTGTATGGTACGTCTCACACAAAATCACTTCTTGGTGGTTGATGAAACTTAGTATGTGCTTGTTTGGGAAGGTTTGCACGTGAGAGAGTGCGTCAGTGCATGCATGTGTGTGCATATGTACAAATAAAACTAATATTCAATATTAGTGTTTATTAACATATGACTATTTGCTTATTTGCAAGATTCTGTTTTAGTAACACACCACAAGGAGTTATTGTGAAGCAGTCAGAGTTAATCAGGGTTAAAAGCAATGCAGCCTAGTTAAAAGGGTTAAAAGAATTACCACGAGTGTGTCCTATTCATGTAATTTACTTTAAATATAACATTCCTATCTGTAGTGCAAACACAGTGTTTTTATACTGGTTGCATGATTTGTGAACGAGTATGCAGTCAGACATCACTGGCTTATTGAGAAGACCCAGTCTGCTACGGTGTGTATGGCACATGAAGCGAAAAGGATTTTAAAACTATCACTAAATAGTTTTGCTGTATAGTAGTAATGGAGTATAGCAATGTTTCTGAACATACAAATGATTTAAAATCAGCAAAAATGAATTATTATGAATTATGAATTTATTCCACAGCAACACGTAAACATACATACAAATTGTTATTACATTGAAAAAAAATTATAAACTAAGCGAGTTACTGTGAGGAGGACGAAGGAGCATTGAGCTTTCGAGTCCTCCTCCAGATAAGTGGAAAAATTGACAATTAACATTCCATGGTATTTTGATCAGGTATAACATACATTAGAACAAGATAAGTTTTGTTAGTAACTTAAGATCAGGATGAGTAAAATTGTGAGTTAATTATACCATTGTAGTAGGTAATTCTTTGATGCTTTTTTAAATTTATAAAGATCGAGAGTTTTCATTTCACGTGGAATTGTTGACCATATTTTAATAGCATTATATTTTGATGACTGTTTCATTATATTTGTTTTTGGAAGAGGGAATATTTAGTTTTTGTATGTCATATTTATGTTATGTTACATATTTTCCCTGTGTATACTAGTTTTCGTCATCACTGTTGTCACTGGATGACAACAGGGGCATATTGAGACCCAGTAGGCTAATTAAACTGTTGTCTGGGGTACCAAAATCTAAGGGGCACCAGATAAGTTACATTGTTGACTGGAAAACAATTAATATTAACAATGTCCCTCAGTTCTGTTAAATACCTGTTTAAAGAAAGACCAGCAAGTTTTTCTTTCCTGTTTTCCTTGGAGGATGCCAATGAAAGATAATTGCACATCTTTAGCAATAATCGCTTAGATACTAAGTAATGCCGCTATTAACCTATGGCATCATATTGTTTTAATATGCCCCTGAATGGTAATCATAATGAATGGGTCTTTATAAAATGAAATATTTGTTACTCTAAGCCATTGTTAATGTCACGCTAATTGTTGTTATTGACGTTCTGTGTGATCTTTATAATGTAAAGACCTTGCCAGGTCAGTGCACCTACTGATTTTAAATAGTAAAAAATTTTAGCAAGGTGGAATAATTTTACCATTATAAACTTTTGATTAGTGCTGTATATAACTATGACAATGAGCTGCATGTAATAATACAATTGCGATTAAAGGAGATTTATAATCGTGTCTTAATTATTGACATGCTTTTTCTATCACCTTATCAATAGCTAATTAAGATATGTTAATTAGTATGATTAAATAAATACAAACCGCATGATTGTTTTTCATATTGGTGTTTGCAAATTTGATGTCACTGCCGCTGCTACATAATTTTTGTGACTTGGTCGTTCTGTTGATGGGGATAATGAAAGTATACTTAGCGATATATCACATTGGCTAACTATTTCTACTCGATCATTTGGGAGTGGATTTTATCTTATGGGACCAGTGTATTGAAAACTCTGTGTATTAACAAGAAAGATTAAAAGCGTAGTGTGTGATAGAACTTAAAGTTTGCATTGAGGTTTGTAGAGCAGTATAGTTCAATAAAGAGAGATTACTTGACTGAGACCAAATTTTACACGGGATAGTTGAATAACGTAGACAATTGCTTGTTTTTTTTTCTTTATTACAGTAATACACATAAGAAAACAAGAAAAAGACCAAGGGTCTTCGAATTAACTTTTTTTTATACAACAATGAGATAATGATAATAGGCGGCGTATAATGCACTGTAACTATTTAGTTAGAACTGCTCATTGGATAATTATGTTGGTCTAAAAATATTATGAACGTATTAGCAACTGTGATGGTAACGGTCGTTCACACATTGTGTCTAGTTACCTTATTAAACAGAAGGTGGCGCATCCGCATGCGAAAATGTCTTCTCATTTTAGCGGAGCACTTCGACTTACGGATTTAGACGATTTTATCAGTCCTTCACAGGTGATTTCTTCTTTTAAATGACGCTATAATGTCTGGTCACATACTTTCTTAAAAGTTGCTTTTGCAGATGACGTTTCTGTAAATATCTAATCACAAAAACTTTATGAAAAGTAGTCTTACATGGTTTTTATATATACGTGCACTATAGAATACATTGACCTATAATGCTTATGTGTGTATTGCCGTTCATTGTTATAGTAAGCACGCTATGCTATTTATTGCTAAAATAGTTTCTTGCTATTCCAAAAACGTTGTCATTGAATATTCCTATTTCAGTTATCTATTCCAGTTCCAGTTTTTTCCTGAAAGTCAGCATATTTTTTACGATAACTAGTTAACAACTTCCCTATAGGGGTGCAGTAACCTGATTTAGCTAAATTTAAGCTGTTATACAGTTTTATCTCTTATATAGCAACCATTATTTTTTGCTTTTGCTAATGAACAGCGGCAGCTAAATTTAAATTATAAATAGCTAGCGAGTGCTATGTGTGCGTTGGCTGTGCCAGACTATTGTTGTATGTTTGCTCTTACTGTAAGCTTTAGTCCTGCCCTGGAATATAAAAAGCCATGCCATACACACTGCCTGCAGTTGGAAAGGGAGGCTTATTCGTGTTTCACAAAGTTTGTTTTTATTGTGCAATAATCGATCGTTCTAGATTTCTTGGCTACTTGTTTACTATGTTCTCTTCGCCTAAATATTTCAGGAATGTATAAAACCGGTGAAAGTCGAGAAGAAAGCGGTAAGTCAATCAATACAAACGGGTGTAATCAGAATAGAGCAAGATGGCACCTACATGCACGTAGAACAAGTATGTCATTTAATTACATATAATTCCAAGCATTTTCATTTAATTATGCAGTTAATTGTTTATAATATTCAAGCATTCCATATTGTTCAATTAGCATACTGTATCACGCCACCATATATCACTGTACGATACTACTAACCCATATTGTACCGTGCCACTCTATGTCATAACGTAATGTAATATTCTGTATATCATAACATATCATGTTATACCTTGTCACACTGTACCATACTGTACTATAATCACAATAACTTTTGCAGTTTTGTTATTATCATTTATGTATTATGTATAGTGCACAGTGAATTAGTGGTAATCTGTCTAACTCTAAGTCAATAATGATATTTAACATACTATATTTGACTATATATCTGCAATGCCATAGCTTTCTTTTGCTATAGGTTTTTGAGAGAATAACCCTTGAAAAATTCATGTATAATTAGAAAATTTTGGTTAATGGTTTAATTTGTCAGGATGGTGCAGAGGTAAAATTGCAGAAGACGAAGATTACACTGAATGACTGTTTGGCGTGCAGCGGCTGCATCACCTCTGCAGAGAGTGTTCTTATAACCCAACAGAGCCAAGATGAGCTGTATAGAATATTAGACTTGAATCATAACAATAAGAAGGTAATGAATACTAATTTATCTGATTACTTAACTCACCTTTCCATCTGTCACCAGTTGTTTAGTTTCAGAAGTAATAGAGCTGGCAAACGACTGACTGCCAATGCCTAGTACTTATTACTTACCAGTCTGTTCTGGGTTGCGTTTATTTATTCTGCGTGTAATTTGCTCTGTATTACAAGGATGAGAATTTTCCGTGGATACGCGGAATTCCGAGTTTTTGGAAGACCAGTAGTGCCATATTTGTAAATCGTGTAAATTCGTTGAGAAAATTTTTACGGACCCAGTACATTATTTCACAAGCTGACCGCTCGTTGGCAGGCCGTCACTTTGTCTACATCACGTACATCAGTGTAACCACGTGTATATCTCTATGTATAAAAATATAGAATCAATTGTGCGGAGTTATCTGAGTCAATTGCAGACAGTTTTTATATACTTTTGCATAGGAGCGGCCAGTACTTAGGTGTTTTTGAGACAATTGGTATCCTTGATAGTTGGGTATTTTAAATTACGCATGAAACAAGGTAACTGATATATTAAGTCCACTTAGAGGCTCCCTATGGTCACAAAATTACAATTTTTTGCTGGCTCCAAGGGGCTTTGCCCCCCTTGAACTCCCATGGAGGCCTACGCAGCCCCCAAACCCCCGGCCTGTTTCAGGGTTTTTTGCAATTTGTCATTCTCATCCCTGATTTATTAGAATTCTCTTTGCTCCACAATCCACATCTACAATTGCAGGGTTATATCCAGGATTCTTGAAAGGGAGGGGTCCCGACCCCCTGGACCCCCATCTGCCCTTCTCAATAGTCTTATAATGAATATTCCGTAGTAATTGTTTGGTGTAACAGGTTTTTCTTTTTGTACCATCTTGCTCACTGTTAGACAGAACTCAGTGAAAGAGCCTACTTAATGCGGATGTTTGTGGCAAGAGTGGAACTGGGATCTTTATTTATTAAGGATACCCTCTAAGATGAGAAACTGAACAGGCATTAGTCACATTTGGGCATTTGGTGTCCCTCATCTGTGAATTTAGACAGAATCAGTACAGTGAATGAATCCACCCAGACATTTTAGGATTCCATCTGATGATAACCCAAATGCCCTAACCAGCCTTGGCGTCGCTTAACTATGATCGTTAGCTTATACCGTAACCATTTGAGGCTATTCCCTTTGCCAAACCATATTTAAAGCAGCAATTAGGCAGTTTGTGCTTGGTGCCTCCATGGTAATGTTCATACACTAACAGTAAGAAATGCAGAAGTCTTCTTTTTAGTTCAGTGATAAATCTGCTGAATGACTGACAAATTGGCTAGTAGACTAAAACATGACTTGAGGCTGCGTATCAGTTAACATTACTTTTTGTCTCCTATTTCTGCTGCTATCTTTATTGCTTAAGTGTTAGAAAATGTTTGGAATAGCACTGTTTTATAAAGTTCGTCCTTTCTCTAACTTTTTTATTATTGCAAAATAGGTTTTTTGACCTTTATTTCATGTTTATATAGTTAGGATTGCACAATGACGTGAAGGTGATCGTTGTATCCATTTCTCCTCAATCACGGGCTTCGCTGGCTGCAAAGTACAAGTTGACGCTGTTAGAAACTGCTAAAAGGCTGACTGGATTCCTTAAAAAACTTGGTAAGCTTATAATAATTGTTACATACTTTCCTTAAAATAGTGTAATTAACTCCTGAAAAGTATTCTATAATACTGCTCGACCGCTCAGGCAAATTCTTCATTCTGAATTGAGCAGTATTCTTATATGAACAGCTTGACTGTGTATGTTTTAATACAAAGGAAGTCACAAAATTCAGTAGTTTTGACTTGAACTTCAGTGACGCTCAGTGAAAATGATTTATAGAATGTGTAGACACAACCCTCTCAGTATCTATGACATGAACTTTCATGAAACTCTGTAAAAATGATTTTTAGTTTGTTTAGACAAAACTGTCTCAGTATCTATGACTTCAGCATTCATGAAACTCTGTAAAAATGATTTTAACGTCTGTAGGCCAAATCCTGTATCATTTGAACTGTTTACTTCAAAGCAATCAGTGCAACATTCGGCATTCTTGAAAACACTTCAAAATACATTGTGTTTCTGCCTGGTAGGTGGTTACAAGCTACTCATCGTTGACTCAACAGATGAGTATGCTTGCAGAATTGTTGATACTATTTTTACTTGTACAGTTCTTGCACTTTGCAGGCTGTGATTATGTTTTTGATACAACATTTGCCCGAGATTTTAGTTTACTGGAAAGCCAACGTGAATTTGTGAGGCGTTTTCGTAATCGAAGTAACAACAAGACGAGTCTGCCAATGCTAGCTTCCGCCTGTCCAGGTATTACCTGTTCAATAAAATATTCTAATACAGTCAAACCTTGTTATACTGCCCCTTTTTTACAATATCACCCTCGGTTAATGCAGTTAATGCCCAGATTTATATAATAATAATAATAATAATCTCTATTTAAAGTTGGCTTTTGGGTCAACAATTAACATTAGCTCAAAGAGCTATTATCGCCGACTGTAAATAACAACCTACAACTACATAACAGAGACTATTATTGCCCCACTTTTACCCTAAATACCACGCATCAGGCAGGGCAACAGCATGTACCATTTTTAAAGTCTTTGGTATGACCCGGCCGCTGGCTCGAACTCACGACCTCCCAGACGGAAAGCAGATGCATTACCACTAGACTAAACCATCTGGTCAAAATAAAGAACAAAATGTCTATATTTGCGTAGAAATGCAGTTTGTTATAATGCTAAACTTGCTATAACGTCATCTATAACTGCAATCGCAAAGTAGGCAAAATTAAGAGGTTTGACTGTTTGCATGTATTCGCATATACAAGTCTTAATGTAAGTAATATTCATAACCTAAAAAAATTCATGACTGATATTTTAAGTCCACTTAGAGGCTCTGTATGGTCACAAAATTGCAATTTGTTGCTGGCTCCAAGGGGGTTTCGCCCATGGGGCCCTACACGGCCCCCAAACCCCCGCTTGTTTCAGAGTTTTTTGCAATTTGTCACTTTTCATCCCTGACACTATCTACGCACTGGATTAAAAATTACCCCTATTTTGCATTCGTAGGCTGGGTTTGTTATGCAGAGAAGACGCACGGCAACTTCGTCCTTCCATTCATTAGTACAACCAAATCTCCACAGCAAATAATGGGATCGTTGGTAAAGCATTACTTCTCTAGTCAACTGGGCACAACTGGTGATAAAATTTACCATGTGACAGTAATGCCGTGTTACGACAAGAAGCTGGAAGCATCTCGAGAAGACTTCTATAATGACATTCTATGTACTCGTGATGTCGACTGTGTTATATCTACAGGTATATAATCGAAATCTATGAATTTTTATTCAAATTTTTAGTCTAAGTATTTATTGTTGTTTCTGGCTTTCCACGGTTGTTTTCCGTCGTTTTACACCTTGCGAATTTGATTGTTTAATAATAACAGAAATAAAAATTTACCGTTTCCAGGTGAAGTTGAGTTGATGTTGCAGAAGGAAAATGTCACGCTGTTAGATCAACAACCATCTGAGCTAGATGATATGTACGTAGTACATAAGCTATGTAAGATTAGCTTGTTTAAATTTTCATATATGTTTTTATGAAATTTTTTACTTAGAATCTGATAGCATTTTGTGAATGAAGTTTATAATTTTACAACCTCTTGAACTGCCTCACTGGTTTAATGACTAAACTTCTGATTATTTGTCATTGTAGGTACAATAGTATAGAGGGTGGAGAACTAGTGTCTCACTTTGGTGGTGGATCTGGAGGTTTCTTGCACCATATAGCGAGATACGCGGCAAAAGAATTGTATGGACTGCAGTTAGAACAGCTCAATTACAAAACTCTAAAGTATGCACACGTACATTATGTCAAAATATGTCAGTGATGTTAATAAAATTGTGGGCTTGCATTTCCAAGTGTGTAAGCTACAATCTCTTTCTACAAAGTTTATAAGGACTGCGATGACAAAATACTGTCAAAGGGCAGGCTGTAGAAATTTTAAAATTTTCCCAGCGCTCTGGTTCTTCGGTAGTGCACACTTTAAATTTTGTGTCAACAAAATTTTTTCAGGAATGAAGATTTTAAAGAAGTATTAATAGAACACAATGGCGACACTGTGTTGAGGTTTGCCATAGCGTACGGATTCAGAAATATTCAGAACCTAGTCTTGAAACTGAAGCGAAAAAAGTGTCCATATGATTTTGTGGAAGTGATGGCATGTCCTTCAGGTAAAATGAATTATTTTTGTTAGATAATTAAGTAATGCTTAAGAATACCTATACAATTACATGATTTTAAAAGTTGATTATAATTTAGAAAAGATGGGATTTTTTTAAGATGATGACCATGAAGTAATAACTGTTTTAGGTTGCTTAAATGGAGGAGGCCAAATCAGGCCAGAAGAAACATGCACCGGAAAGGAACATGTTGCTAAATTGTCTGAACTATACAATATGGTTAGAACTAGACTTCCAGAAGACAATGGTGTCGTTAATCAGCTATATGAAGACTGGCTAGATGGCGAAGACTCCGAGAAAGTGCAGAAAATGCTACATACAAGCTATCATGCCATTGAAAAGATAGAAAATGCCTTGAACATTAAGTGGTAGCCGTAGTGATGGTGCTAGTTTTATCAGTTGTTTCGGCAGGGCATCAGTACTTGAATCAGTCTAGAAGCAAATTCTCTCTTGGACTACAGAAGAGCTTGGAAATTGTGTGTAGTTTGTGTGGATTTGTCTAGTCTTGCCATCTTTAAGTTTGCTTAGCAACACTGTTACCAACTTGCACTCACACACATTCTGGTTAGCAATGCATTAATTTTTGATGTCTGGTACATCTATCCATTATACTTTTGGTTGGTTTGCTGGTAAACATTTGATCATTTAAGCACCTTGCAATGCCTGGAGTATTGCACGTATTAAAGCCACTCATTGATTTTGTAGCTTGCCAGCTATTTCTTAGTTGCAAGTTATTTAAATATTCTGTGTAACTTGTCAAGTCTGTTGTTACATGTAGACCCAATAATATGACTTGTCTAATGTAATATATAGGAGTTGTTATGACTTTAAACTATAACAAGAAATGGTCTTGTCAAAACGTCATTGTTTTTAGTGAAGTTTTGTTATTGTTATTTACCACTATTTTAAAATTGCTGTATTAGGCCTGGAATAATACAGTTATTTCAATATTTCATGAACATGACATTTTGTGAAAATGGAGTCTAAATGTTTAATGAGCAAAATAACTGCTGAATTAGCAGAGGTTACTTTAGCAAATTTATTACATCGTACTTCATTATATTAGTGAGATCGGCACTTTTCTATGAGTTCTTTCTATGTAGCATGTACCAAGTTTACAATAGTAAAATTTCATTCAGTTACTGCTCACACAGTTTCATTGAAAACCCAAGATTGATCATTTTGCACAACAGCACTGGGGTATTGTGTAGAATAGTTGAGTTGCACATTTCTATTCTACATACTCATAACTTCCGACATCCATGCTAGTTCTGGTACTGTGCTTTCTGTCGCTAGCGAAAGAAAATCTAGCATCTAGTTTGGGTTTCATATTCATTTGCCAAAATAATGAACATAGTTGTGTTAGTTACCATACCTTCCTGTCTAACATGCATTTTACACACTTTTGTCGCTATCTAGTATCCAAGCAACTGTAGTTTTATAACTAAGACACAAAGACTGCATCCGCTGACGTTGCAGTTATGGTTGATTCCTACTGGACCGTTCCACTCAAAATCGGTATGGTGAGACCGATGATTTTCCGCTACTGTATGAGCACTGACATAACTAAATGATTCAAAAAGCTAGGCACTGTTTCTTTCAGAAGAATCTCAACTAGTTAATCATGCTGTTTCTTTAAACATATTTTTAAACAATCCAGATGGGTAAAATTGAACAGAACACATCCTTACACTATCAAGCAGTTTACTATTTACTAGGGGTGAGCATCGAACATTCGAATCGAATTTGAACGAGTTATTTTAGTTTAAATTCGGTTCGAACCTAAAACTATAGATTTAAATAATTCAGCATTTCACTCACATATGTTCTTTATCATTAAAACGATTGAAAAACACCATGCAATTAGTATAATTTAGCTGTGATTTTATGGTACAATTTTAAGCAAATTATTAGTCGTTTTATTGCAGAACAAAATCTAGTAATATGCATGATCATTGTAAGACTAATTTTTCATGGTGATTTGAAAACTTGTTCAAAATTTTTCAATCTCATTTCGAATTTGAAATACTGAAATTCGATTCGAATTCGAAAGTCACAAATTTGATTTCAATTCCAATTCGCTTTCTGGTAGAGAATGCTCACACCTACTGTTTACACATGTGCAATCATAAACACCGTTATTGATTGCTCGTTACAAAGAACTGACCGACTCTGGAATGACTGAACAAAAAGCAGACAACGTTATAGTATACACACTTGATAGCTTTTTTCAATAGCTCAGCTATACGAAAAATATCAATTTTTATCTGTAAATTTTGTCTTTTGAATACAGGCCAAAGACATTCTTGCCTTTTAGATCAATGCCTCCAATCTGCCTTTAATTATAACTTTTGCCTCCAATGTGTTTAGTCTGGTTGATGTCCTGTGAATCTCCTGCCATTCACTTAGATTGGAGTTATCAATCTTGGACTGCTTTTGTCACAGTTCTCGTCCTGGAGACTGCACACTGCACGAAAAACAAGAAGCTTTCACACTACATGCTGACTGTTGAGGACATCATTCAATTTGATTTTCCATTGCTTCAACAATACTTTAATACAATAAATTATTCTGCACTATTACTTTTGTTTCTTTTCTGTTATATCAATATCAATAATCGATTTATTTCAATACCCGCTAGCAAAAGCGGTTGTAAGTGACCACAGTGAAGCTACCGAGTAACGACGGATGTGAGGAAAGATTTTTGCTATCGAGGACGTGGGCTTCGGTGATCGCGGAATTGAAACTGTTTTAATGATGCGTCTGTAGTCCGAGATATCGTTAGAAAGAAAGTGATGACTGAAAAAGTAGAATTATATGATAAAATCGTATTGTGAAGTGGGAAATGAGTCACTGAGCTTAAATGCAATAGGACTGGAAGTTGTTGGTCAGTTATAAATTTCTGGCTATCTGAGTCGCCTTATTAGCGATTTACATTATACTTGTAAAATAAAGGTAATTATCAGTTATATCTACGCAAGTTGCTTCATCCAAGTGAAATACCATCGTAACGTTCGCATTATGGTTTGCAGAATCTACATTTATAAGTTTAGCTGTTTATGTCTACCAGCCGGTGTAGAATAATTAGTGCAGTTTGTAATACAGGCTATTTAGATAAATTTTAAATTTTCACTCGGTATTCCACATCGCACTTTCACGGCCGCCATTAAAACGATCATAATCGAGAAAGCCCCAAGAGTTGTTCCTAAGAAAAAGCCTTTTAGAATTAGAATTGTGGCAAGTTGTTGACGTTTTGCTTCTTTTATTGTTATGAAATTATTCTTTCAAATTCGCACCTATTCAAAATACTTTGAACTAGAAATGTGTGATAAAAACAGTGTCATGAAAACAAGATATCTCTGTTACTCGAAGTCAGATATTCTGCTTTTTGGGCAGACATGCTAAACATGACATTACAAAGCAACTTCAATAGATCGTTCAGATTTATGAACGTAGTAAAATTGTTAATACAAGCTACCAGAGATTTGTCACTTCTTATATGGAGACTCACAATTTGAAGACTTGGTCCTTAATTTTATAAAGCTGTTAAAAATCAAATGTACCAATAATTTCTTAGACGAATTCACTAATTCTAAGTATCATTATTTGTGATATTGTCAGTCGTCCAATTGTCTGTTTAGTGGCTATCAAATTCATTAAAGGGCCACTTTTGTTCATTTTGGTTTGTAGAAGATTAGTTTTTAATCTCTGCAGAAAAATAGTAGAAACTTGCGTTCAGATATTTTTTGAAGTATGAGATATCTTTTATTATTTTGACAGAGTGAGAGAATTTGACACAGGAACAGTGCAGTGGCTGAATATTTCCTAGATGCTGTCGCAAGTTTCCGTAAATGATGAAGTCGTGGAAACGGCCTACCAACTCTGCTGGGAGTTCCTCGGCGGTGCTTGGAAACAGCTTACCAAAGAAAAATTTCATATTGAGGAAGTCAAGTGAGCGTGATTTTTTTCTACCACAGTGCAAAATATGCAAAAGTTGAGATCATTTGTTCACATTTGCTATTAAATTTGTATTAAGCAATTATGGTGGTCTTGTATTTAGCTACCTAAATATCAAATATACTTTTACGAAGCTACAACATAGTCTTAATAATACAATTACTTGGCTAACTTAGCCTGGTTAATAATTGCATGCATACTCTGCTTGCATGAACATTGCACGTAATAGATAAAATGGTCCTGAGCTTGCCATTGATTTTTACATCTTATCCCATTCTGAAGTATGCTAAAAGGTGTATATTTTAACATGTATAATAATGCCAAACTGCTTCTGATACTTAAATAATGGCATAAAAGCTTAATTAATGGTTAGCGAGCGTAGCAAACGATAACGTCACAACTGAACGCAATTTTCAATGGCAGAAATGGTCCACAAGCATGTTGTACGTGTTTGCGAAAGCTAAAATTGCAGGACAGTGCTAATGAAAACATTGACGGTGATACACAAAAACTGGTCGAATTTGCATTTAAAAATTTGAATTCCAATCTTATTATCGTTGTGTTATTGTGTAATTTCACGACCATTATGTCAGAAACGAAGTAAGAGGTACTCCACCTGTAGTTAACATGTATTATCTTATAAAACGTTCCCAAGATGATGTTTAAGCAGAAAAGGGGGATTGTATGCAGCCATTTTACATCTAATAAATGTCCAGAGCAAAAATGTGAGAAACAGCAGCTAAACTGCCAAACTGTCAGCATTTAAAATGTAACAAAAAGAGGTCATGCGAATTCGGGATTGGAAATTCTGTGCCAGGCCTAGAGACATAAACTTGAGAGCCTGTTTACAAACCAGAGCAATGTAGGCATGCTGCAGCATGATACTTTACAGTACGTGTGAACATTGAACCTTCGTATTTGATTCGAACGAGTTTTTTTAACTCCAAATGCGAGTCGAGCCTAAAATTATTGATTCAAATAATTCACCATTTCAACTACATACGTTTCTTTATCATTAAAACATTTGAAACAGCGTGCAATCAGTGCAATTTAGCTGTAATTTCTGTGCACAATTTTTAAATAAATATTAATGTTTTACTGCAGAACAGTAATGAGCAATATGCATAATCTTTGCACGACTGCCTTTTGTTAAGGATTCAAAAATCTTTAAAACGGTACTCTGATTCAAAATCTTGAAATTAGGTTTGATTCGAGTAGGAAAATCAAAAATTCGATTCAAATTCGCTTTCCGATAGAGAATCCTCATCCTCACTTTGCAAATGAAATTTAGAAGACAACTTGTTTAGTGTGTTTCTTTATTGACGAGGCACTGGCCCTGAAGTACAGTTCATGTACATTTCAAGCATAGGCCTATGTGTTAGTATTCAAATATCACATTTCTGCTGCCCTTCCTTTGCACTGTCACTGATTGATAATCTTTTACCTACAGTCTAACTTTCATTAGCAATGGTCAAAAGTTATGTTTGCATAGAAAGTGGAAGATCATTCTATCTTTTCTGTGTGCACTGTAAGTCTATAATTTTGTTGATAATACGAGTAAGTCTTACGTATATTGCTTATTGTAAGGCTGTTTTATAAATCATCAGTTATTTTTCACTTATTTCATAATAAATGAGTACAGGTGTTCGAAATTTTAAAGAAGAATACTAACTTGCCCGACGCAGGATTTGAATCTGTAGAATGGTACAAATTCTGTCTTGCCAAGTATGGTCCTATCCAAGGATAATGAACGCAAAATTAGTTGATTGATCAGAATGGTAAAGATCATTTTTGGCCAACAGAGTTGGCAATTTGAAATTGTACTACTGAGTTTAGGAAAAATTCTGGAAGATGTTGGCAGTAGCGTCGAAGAACATCATTCGTAATAAGAAATATACATCTGTAGAGTGTGGGCATGTATGAATTCATACGTTAACGTTTCTGCTGTATTTTTAGCGTTCAAACATTAAAGAGATGACAGTAAGAGTATGGCTTCCAGCTAAAGGTCTTTTGCTGTGTTTTAAGCATAGCTAATTCTGGCCCATTTGGAACAAAATAACATCTCTTGCTTTTGAGTGCTGGATGACTTGACTGAGGCAATGGACAAAATAATGAAAACTATAACGTAGTGTACATAGTGTATTAGCCTTGCAGATAAAGCTGGTGCTTTCTTATTTAAATTAAAGAAAGTAAGACTTATCTGTACAGTACAGTATAGTTTTTATTTAGTTTAAAGAATAAATTTACAGATAATACATATTATTGCAATATATGTGGAAAGTTTATATTTATTACGATTATGAGATTCAAAGGTGCTCAAAGCTATTTTTAATTATTTTCTTACTAGTTAAGATAGAGGACGTTCTTCATAACCCTTTACCTGGTACTGACACCTAGCGTTGAACCACACACTTACTTTAGTGGGGCATGCATTTTAAGTGTGACCTCAATAAGACTGAGCGAAATGTAAACACGTGCTACGTACACACATAGCCCACCTTAAAACTGGCATGGGCCGGTTCAGCTGTGTATTACAGCTTGAGAACTCACGCGCTGACGTATCAGTATTACTGTAACCCCTACACAGAGTAGAAATAAGCTTGCAATTTTTATGTATTAATGAGAGTTTAATCGTAAATAGATAGATGAAAATGAGAGGTAACATGAGAAATGATGAGAGAGAATTAGCGTTTAATATGTGTCGAGAGTTTTTGGGAGGAACGTGGGCCAATGTTGCCCCAGAGAAGGTTAAAATGTCCATAGTGATGTAAGTTCTCGTTTTACGTTACTTATCTATCACTTGTGCACCGTAGTTTGAGAAGGAATCGAGATTTCGAGATTAGCTTATGCATTAAGTTTTACGTTATACATTTCTGTGATTATTGTTGTTGTTTGTGCAATTGAATGGGAAGCAGCATATGACGCTATGTAATCACGGGTCAACGATAGTTCATGATACCCGTCAATAACAGACGTAAATTTCTTAACGTGCGTGGTGACTTCAGTGTGATACTAATAATAATAATAATCATGCAAATTTAAGGTGGTTGCGTGATTACGTAAGATAAATTGATATCAGATCACATGTAAGTACATTATTTAATTAGCTTTAGTTTTAGTATCAGTTCAAAAAATTATGTATGCCAAGTACAGCGTACTAAGAGTTGAAAAAATCGTTCATTTTAAGCAAAGGGCGCTTGCCACACGATCGTGCAAATAGGGTTGAAACGTGCGACTAGAAATCCGCGTTTGTCATACTTTCTCAACTGCAACTGTGCTCTTTCGCTACCCATTTGCCTAGATGTTTTCAAGTTTTACGAAGCCAGTACATCTTACAATGACAATAACATAGCTACTGTATATATAATCGAACAAAAATTCTAGTAGGAAAGTTTTTGGAATTTTGCCAACTTTATGAGTTTGAAGTTGGCCCAGTTACAGTTGCACGTGTGGCAGAAATAGACATAGAGATAATTTGGTTTTGATGACCTTTAGAAACATGAGTCTAACACTAAAGTTTAGACTACACATGTTACACTTACTTTAACAAGCGTAAAAAAGATTGCTTGCTTAATAACAGGTACTGTTTTGCTGTTAGTTTTAAGATTATGATTATTAGTTCTTTTCTCGTAAATTAAGCTTTTATCAATTTCTGACAAACGTTTTCTCATTTGTCTACTGGCACTAGATGTTTGCATAGCGGACTTTACGTGAAATAAAGAAGAAATTGTACTGAAATACATCGACTTTGCGGCGGGGGAGGGCATCGCTGGTGTTAACTCTCTAGTGTAATTTAAATATAACTCGACTGTAGGTTACGGTAATTTGATAATCAAGAGATTAGAAGTTTTGGGAAAAGTCATACGTAGGATTAGGGTTCTGTGGGGCTGTAAATTTACTAACAAGATAGCAATTGTTTTAAGTCGTATGTAACGAATTTTCTGTACGTATATATATAAAACAAATTCATTGACAGGCGGCCTGTGTAATTTACCCTGTTGATTCATAATCATCACGTGTTGTGATTCATGAGCGACTCACATGACGATTGCGTAATAACTGTCACAAATGATAACAATGTTTTCCACGGTAGCAACTACTGAAACATGTCAGAATCTATCACGAGAGTCACCCGGATATGGGACTGTTTTGACGGATTTCATTTCCGGATAGATAGCTTTAGGCACTTTCTTCCCAATGTTTTGTAGAGGATTTCCTGGAAACCCCTGTTGGTCACTTGTTGCTCGACGACGTAGCATTTCCTCCGGTTTCGCCTAACATTATAATATATTTACTATGTTTTAAAAGTTTGACCGATACATTTGGCAGTCTTCCAAAAAATATTGCTTTGATGAGCGCAATGCTGTAAAAAATTGTCTTTTTCAGATTTGTTGATCCCCATTAAGCGTAGCATTCATAGTCCCGACGCAAAAAATGCGTGAATTGTGTCAAGGATTTTTTCTAGTTTTATGCTTAGTTAATTGATCCATTCCCGCCTTGGTAGAACCTTCAAAGGAATCAGCACACAATGGACATGAGCCGTAGCGTACATATGCTAACTTTTTCTTGGTACGCTGCCAATGACTGAATTCACCAGGTCGTTTTTGTGTGCGTCATGAAATGTTTTTGGAATTTTGCCAGGTCGTACGTGTAACTTGATAGGACTTTAATAAGTCACCTTGATGTTGATTTTTTTACCGTTAAGGCAACTATATTATTATTTTAAGCTTTTGTGCTCTCATTTTCGTCATTTTTAATTACAATGCAAAAATGTTTGATACTGTATTTATATTCTAACATATTTTATTGAGTAATTACAATTACAATTCGGACAATACACACACGGTTTACAAAGATATAAATACATCGTAGGCCTATATAACGCTATAAAAACATGCACTACATAATAAAAATACAATTATACAACTCAAATTCAATAATGTAGACTAAAGACAGAACATCAAACTTTGATGTATAATCCCAATGGTAAAACATAAATATACAAAAACGCAAATTTAAGGTAGTTACATACACGTATAGTATTTAATTTACATAAGTGACGCTAGTTATATTTATAGTTCGTTTTTTTAATTTATAATAATTACATCCTGGAACGGAGACATTTTGAAACAAAATTACAAGTAATTTGAAGAATTTCCGAATCGTTTTAGCCTAATAATAATTTTAGTTTGACATCATCTGATAAGTAAGCAAAGTTTGGATATAGAGAGGTAATTCCTGAATAAATGGTGTTTCTTAGCTGTTCATATCTACTACAGAGCAAGAGCATGTGTGTTTTCAACTGAACATATGAAAAACAGAGATATTTATTTTTCTGCTTTGTACAATGTAGTAAGCACTATAACGATTGAGCCTCCATTGTACACAAAATAGACTCACACATTTAGATACAAGATACTTGGCCACATGACATTTAGACGACACAAGTAGTCTTGACCACCTGTGCAAACTGGGCAGTGACTGTTTTGGACATGTAGGCAATTTGGACACAACGAATTTTGAACACATGTTGGATATTTGGACAGATTAATTGGGCAGCGACTGTATTGGACACGTAGACAGTTTGGGCGCAAAGGAAATTTGAGCACATATAGGTTTTTTGGACCCAGATGTCATTCGGACACACATACCATTTAGACACAAGCACGTTGTGAGATTGGCCGTGTACCAAAACAGTTACCTGCACATGAATAGTAAACGATTCGTTGACCCCTTCGTTGATAGATATTTACAGAAACGTGCTCTGCCTCCAGTCATATCTCAAAGGTGTTAATATAGGAGACCTCTTGTGCATGAATATTTGTCTAGTGCATTTTTAAAAACGTTTGTAGTCTTAGAACTGCTTCTGGTAGGGAATTTCATAGATCTATTTCGGCATTTGAAAAGCTGTGCTTGTATTGCTGAGTGTTGCTTGTGCGCTCACATAGTTTGAGAGAATGATCTCTGGTGCAAGTGTGACGTAGAGCGAAGAAAGCTCCATGATTGATGTCGGAGTCCACATAAGATCTTGAACATCTCGGTCAGTCACCACCGTCGTCTACGAGAGGAGAGCTGATGGAGTCCAAAAGGTTGTAGTTTCTCAGTATATAATAGGCTGTCCAGCCCTTGGATCATGTTGACTGCCCTTTCTTGCACTGAGGTCCCAAACCTGACTCACATAGTCTGAGTAAGGTCTGACGATAGACATATGAATAATTCAAGAACTCAATAACTCAAGACAAGAATTCGACTGTTATAATAGTAGGACGTTCAGAAATTTACAGCTCTTTGTTGCTGTCCAACGTTTTAGAATCTTCATCAGAAGAAGCCTCAATGACAAATAGCTACTAGCCTTATGGTTAACCTAGACATGACATGACGCGAAAAGACATGACAAAGAAAATCATTACCATACACCATGAGTAACGACAAAGGCTGCAGAAAACTAAAGAACAGGCCCCACAACAATTTTAAAAGCTGCGAGTAGTTTGATTGCAATGAGAGTCTGCTATTTGCTTTTAAGATAATGTTTAACCAAATGGATACAGTTCTGTGCTGATATAGTCCGTGTCAATTAAATTTCAACTTCTGTGGAAACCTTATAGCAGAATTTGCAGAGAGCTTGAAGTAAATTTGTAATAGACACTTTTAGACCGAAGATACGTGACTGGTTCACTCTTGTGGTTAAAGCAAAAAGAGAATGCAAAATTGCATTGAACTGTGAAACACTCCATTTGCTATTTACATGAAAGCAAAACGCACATGATGACCACTCAGCAGCAAGAAGAAAACAAACAGGCTGGCTTTAGCAGAGTTACCTAAGTCACGTGCATCTACTGAGCTTATCTGATTGGCTAGCGAAACTCACTAACAATCTTCACTACCATCAGGGGAAGCCCAGCAGGTTCAGGTGACTACCGAGCAGTACTGACCAACGCCACAACTTGGGTTAAACTTGAGTCAAGTTACAATAATGAACAATTTTAAGTGTAGGTGGCAGCACATGTTTAATTATTGGTAATACAGTGTAGTACTTTCAGTTACAAATCGCAAATGAAAATGTGCGCCAGTTTCGGCAATATCGTACAATTGGATATGTAGCCAGTACGTTTAGGCCCTTTTTTGTCTGATAGCCTTAGGCCCGTGAAACGCTTGATCCGTCCCTGTGTAAACTACTGTGAAAAAGTCACTTGTGAAATCGAATGTTATGTTGGCTAGAGGCAGAAATTTATTGAAAACACGTGACGTTTATCTTGTCTCTTAAGTGTGCTGTGTCCCAATTACTATTTGCATCCTGACTTGTAATGAAGATTAAAGAGCTTTTTATACACACTGAACGCAACACGCAAAGTATACTACTGTTTAATACTGGAAGTTTGCGGCGGGACTGGAATCTGTCTCATTATCAAAAGCAGCCAGTTAAGATGAGACACTGAACCAGTGGAAGTGTCTTGACCATGTTCATCTGTACAGCCCGCCCGTGTATTCTGCCTCAGTCCCATGTAACTTATGTACGTAAAATCCTTATATCACCTCTTTGTTTAAAATTATGCATAGGGGAAATTCCACAATTAGGGAGACGTGACACTAAAATTTCAATGGTTTTTTCCGTAATTTTTGTGTTTGTCGTAGCAAAAGACACGTTGAAGTTTCCAAGAAAAGTATTTGTCAGGGCGTATGATTAATTTTAGATACTGAATTCACCACTTTTAAATGAGTGTACTTTCATGTAACGTTGGTAACCGTGGAATTGTCCATAGACAGTTATAGTTATATGCTCAGAACTACAACTGTTCATTGCATTTTGACGCGTATTGTTTAAAATATTATTGTTTTGTTTTATTCATTTAATGTATTTATTATGCATGCAATTATTTTACTACCACATGTATGTGCATGCATCAAACATTTGTCTTGAAATATGAATTTTCCCTCTGTTCATGTAACTGTTCAGGTGACAAACTTCTCATTTGTTTTGGCCAACTTCATTCGAGATTGCACAAAATTTTACTTTCCCTAAATAAAGCCAGTAAAATACTAAATATTACTAAAAAAAATTGCAACTGTGTATTTCTCTATTTGTTTACAACGATATTGCTAAACAAGTACGATAGAGTAATGATTATTTTTCATAATTATAATTCATTAATTATAATAGTACATTATAAATTCCATGCATCTTAGACACTTATCTACATACATCATTAAAGAAACAATATGGTTTTATTTTTATTTGCAGTGGTGGTTTGAGTAATGCGTTATATCTCTGCAGTCTACCTGTCAACACACCTGTTGTGTATCGTGAACCTAGGCAGGTAGGTCAGTTTCTTATGTTGATTTTGCAGAGATATTCTTGTAGTAATAGTAAACCTTTCTTATAAATTAAAGGAAAATAGGATGATTTTTCGTAAACTGCCTCATTTTTAAATGCTGTAAACACCAATAATACTGCAAAAGCGTTTCTGAGAATTAAATAATAGATTAAAAAATTAATTAATGGCGGGCAAGCCCAATTATTGATGATATCACAAACTAACAACGTAACTTTCAACAGCAAAGATATTAAACTAGGCAAGTTTTAAGATAAAAATTCGAATTTCAAATTTACGGCTGTGCTGACGCATGAGCTATCGAACGTGTGCAGAATGTCACAAGTGAACACGTCTGAGCTGAGAGATACAGCACCTGTTTTTTTGCGCAACGTTTTTGCAGGCGTTAGTCCCCACCAAACTAACGTGTGGTGAAATGTATGTAATAGCAAAGAACTAGACATGCGAACGCAAAATTGCATTTGTAATTTTTTCACCTAAGTCTTCGTTGAAAAAGTATGTTCCTTTCAAGATTTTAAAGAGCACATTGTTTTTAGCTATAATTTAAGATTCCGTCCGGTTTTCCTTTAATGAATTGTACTGTAACATTGAGCCAACAGTAGCATTAATAATACTCGTAATTTCACAGTTACTTAATATGCTGCGCACGTCACGTTACAAATCACGTTACAAATTATGACACACATTGGCATGCGAATGGCGAAATCTAAACCATTCATTTTAACGTCTGAATTTGATTCATTGATTTGTCACATGACATTTTGCTCTAAAATTTTGTGTAAGCTGTTGATACATTCATTACATTTACAACACGATCCATTTTGCTTACAGTAATTTTGACCTAAGTTAAATTCTGTTTTACTTTCAGTTGAATTGCGTTTGCTTCATAAAATTTTAGATTTGAGTTTCACCTTTTAAGAATTTAGCTTGTTTTTTTGCTTTCACTTGATGTGAGATATAATTATTGATTTTTTCGTATTGCATCTTTACATTACTGTATCTGTTTTACCAAAAATTTATACATATAGTATAACTATTATTATTATTATTCAATTTTCAAGACTTTCTCACTTACTATTTTTCTGCCCTTTAAAAATTTGGCTAGATTAAATATACATTTCTGCTACTTAGTACTTAATTTAATACCAAATCTATTTTTAATACTATAATGTTTATATATGTATGTGCATATGTGTGTATATATATATATATATGCACACCTAAAAAATGTCATGCGCCTGTAAGTAAACTTGTACTTTTAATAAGGGGCAGCTGACGAAGTGACCAGTAGGTCTTTCGCTGCTCCTTCTCAGTTGCAATGAATTGTAAAAAATAATTATGTCGAATTTTAACTGCTATTGAGAAAATAAAATAGAATTGAATTTATGTGTGTATAAATAATTCATTCATGTCTTTTGTCACTTAGCGCGTCTCTTGTCACATGGAAGTCGTTTGCAAATGCGTGTGCACAGTTCTTGCAAGTCGTTGTTGCTCTGTCAGCTTTATTTTTTTTAAATGAATTAATTAGTATTTTGAGTAGAGGGTGAAGATTATTAATTAATAATTTCACTTTTTGAGATGAATATCATTGGAAATCATCAATTCGATGACTTTTTAGTTTCTACCCAACAGCCAATTCTCACAAAGAAGTTAAATTTGGCATTTTCTAAGTTTGAAAGTGAACCTTTTTAGGCTAAATTTTTTTTAATCTTAATTTGACACGTTTCTTTTTGTGCAGTAGTGTGGCATGAGGTATGTAACAGGGGGATCGCACAGGGCTGCCATCTATAATTTTATTACTTTCTTGTAAATTTGAAGTATTCATATTTTTATGATGATTCTTTTCCCAAATGGAAGAATTTTGAAGTTGGCCTGTTGGTGCCATTTTGTAGTCGCGCTGCCCCCCTAGCAGCCACTGAATGAAGTATTTTTGTTCGATAGTTTGTAGATTGTTTATGAGGTAAACGTAGTGAAAAATATCTAATAAATAAAATAGTTACAACATAAAAATAAATTTCAGGTTTTACTGCGCATCTTCGGTGATGTTTTGGAGGACGACAGAGAAGCCAAGATGCACGAAAATGTCATCTTCACAATTTTGTCGGAGCGAAAACTTGGACCAAAA
This sequence comes from Tubiluchus corallicola, assembly GCA_030141605.1. Classification (NCBI taxonomy): domain Eukaryota; kingdom Metazoa; phylum Priapulida; class Priapulimorpha; order Priapulimorphida; family Tubiluchidae; genus Tubiluchus; species Tubiluchus corallicola. The sequence continues at coordinate 732,474 of JAQGDQ010000034.1, forward strand.
CTCTACGGCGTGTTTTCACGAGGCCGCCTAGAGGAACACATTCCGGTTAGTACACAACAAACTATTTATTTTTTCTTTACTTTATAGAGCTTCTGCACACAGCAGTATTTCATTATTACATCTATATAATTTTGTTAAAAAGACTACTGCATTCTTTACATTTTTGCACTAATAAAAATTGTATTTTTTAATAATAGGAGTAAGCATTCTCTACTAGAAAGAGAACTCGAATCTAATGCAAGTTCAGTTTTAAAGATTTTTGAATCATTAATCAAAAGTAGTCTCACAATTATCTAGCATATTACTCCATTTACTACTGCAGTAAAAACAATAATAATTTGTTTAAAAACGATGCACAGAAATCTCAGCTAAACTGTGTTTGCTGATTGCATAATGTTTCAAACATTTAAAGGAAAACATTAGTTCAGAATAAAGAATGGTCTAAAATATTGAAAGCTACAACAGCTTTTTTTAAATTAGAGCTTAGATTAAATAATATTTACCTCCGATAGTCAAATATTGTTAAACTTTCAAAGCTACGCACAGCTAAGTGAATCTACTAAGAATGGCAATGGCGCCTTTTTGTCAGATGATACCAAAAAGGGAAGATGCCTACAACTGTACAAACTGTGGTTAGTTTCTGGTGTAAGCAATAGCTGTGTTCGGTTGCAGTTGATTAATTTTCTAAGCTAATTATTCAAATACAAGAAATAATTGCTAACTTTTATAGGCAAGACAATGTATATTTTGGACAGTAAATTAAAATGAGTTTGAGTCTAAACAATCGTCCGGTTTTCCTTTAATGATAAAGAACGTATGTGTTAAAGTGCTGAATCATTCTGATCTATAATTTTAGGTTAGAATTGAATTCAAACTAAAAAACGCTAACATTCGAGGTTAACTTTACTTAAAAATAGAATGTTTATCACTTTTTTGGGCCTTAAACTAGCGAAAATTTTTATTTTAGTCTCGGTGCCTTCGCACTGAAGAACTGCAGGATCCAGACTATTCCGCTAGCATTGCCAGGAAGTTGGCAAGATTGCACCACTTGCACGTTCCCATCTGCAAGACCCCAAAGTGGATCTTTAACATGACAAACAGGTAGGTCATGTACTAGGCTATATCACATGGGTATGGTGAAGAGATACGTCATTGTCGTAATCATAATTTTAAATATTTGAAAAGATCATCGAAGGTCACAAAATTTCTGATAAGAAAATTAGAACTGCTCTAGTATTATAGTTGTGTAAACTGTTTTCAGAAGCAGTTGCATAAACAGTCTATGCTATGTGAATTTTTGATTATAAGTGGATTTATACGCAAATTTTTTTGCGGGGCCTTTGCGGGTAAATAATTAATTTTGAAAATTACTTTATATAAATTCTTAAACTAACTTTGACACACTTTTAAATTAACTCGCAGTCTAGATGTTAGTTGACCATTTTGACCATACTTGCGTAGCACTGTCTACTTACTTAATGCATTTACTTATATTGATAAATCTGTGCTATAACAATAATCATCGTTATCATCATTACTATTATTAATACAGTCATACCACCGTTTTTGAATGTTTCTGTACTCGTACAAATCGGTTTTCGACCAGAACATTCGAGCTGAAATTGCCTGCGCTTTCGACCAGAATTTTGGTACTCTACCAACTCGAAAGTAGTCACGCACGTGTTTCTGCTAATCATGTCTCCTAAGAAGAGTGCAAGTGACTGTGACAAATAAAAATGAAAAACTGCGAGAGCGACTATAAGAATATAAACATAAGAATGGAGTTCGTGTTTCGAGCTCCATGTATGGCATACCGAAATCGATGATTCTACCTCCCTCACCCCACCCACATACCTTATGTATGCCATCACACTGCTACCAATACGTAAGGTTTTTTCATGCATAAATAATTATGTTTTTCTTTCTAAGTAATTCTATTATGTTTTCTTATCAATAATATCGTATCTACTGTTTGAATAAGCATTTTTTGCATTATTATATTTCGTTTTAGTAATACTTTACAGATCATTTGGTGCTCGAGAACGGATTATTTGCTTTTACATTATTTCTTATGGGAATAAATGATTCGGTACTCAACCAAATCGGTTTTCAAACACTTTTTAGGAACGAATTATGGTCAAAAACAGACGTATAACTGTAAATTGCTTTCCCACTGTGACATTAGACACCGATGACAGCATATTATAAATATTAATTCTCGTCACGAGTTGTCTGGGTGCTACTGCGTTCGAGGACACGGCATGTCCCACTTGTTGATGCCACACTGTCCACTGCCCCTCCCACGATGCATCATCCCTCAAGTCTAGAGTTGTATTTGCTAAATCTTTTTGCTGTACATGTATATCTGCATATGTCAGCAGCTGACCCCCTCAGGGCTTTTTTGTCGTTTCAAGGGGGTTACGTAATCCTATCGGAAGAGGAGACTCTTGAGGTAATTTTAGTGCACGCGCAAATCCAGTGCAATCTTCTTAATTGTATTTGTTCACTCCAAGGATTCTTCTTCATCAAATCTGACAGATCATCATTGGATATTCTGTAAGGGCATTTAATATCTAATCATCTTCTAGAGAGACGTCTTTGAAAAGCGTCAATTTCTTTCTGCTGTTTAATTTTTATTGTCCATACCTCAATATCGCACACATCGTACAGCATCCTACAAAAACACAGGTTCAACTAAAGTTGTAAATATTCGGACTTTGGTTTCAAGAGAAAGTCTATTGTTTTCACGAACTGTTGTGAGATCTGAATAAGCAGACAATGCAAGAATTTTCTTTCGTTGCATGTCGGCTCTGGTGTCTAACAAATTACCAAGGTATTTACATCATCTATTAATTCTCAATAAAAGTTAATCATTTATATCGTTGCTCTAAGGTTATTATGCTGTTTCAGATGGCTTCATCATATCAGAGAAAGTCGGGTATTGACTGCTCGCGAGGCCTTAGGAACGGAACCAGTTTTAAACAAACTGCTCAGTTATGACTTTGAGGCGGAGCTACAATATATGACGTAAGTGAACAACATTAATCTCTGCATTGCAAATTCACAGTGTGCATATATTTGTTAATGCAGTTTTGCATAGTGGTTGTAAATAAGTTTTAACAGCAAGCTATCTAGAAAGCTTCATCGAGTTATACAAATGGATAACATTTGTACAAATCACAGTAGATAGGGCAGGTTATAGTGGCTAGTAGAGGTGAGCATGCTGTATCAGAAAGCAAAATCGAATCAAATCGAATTGTTGACTTTCGAACTCAGATCAAACTGAACTTCGAATTTCGAGTTTGAATCTAATTCGAATTCAATTTTAAAAATTTTCAAATAAATAAATTTCATAAATAAAACAAATGCAAATTGCTTGATTTTGTTCTGCAGTGATACACTAATAATTAGTTTGTAAACGGTGCACGGAAAGTGCAGCTAAATTGTGCCGATTGCAGGCCATTTCAAACAACGTCGTTGATGTGGTGAATTACTCAAATCCTTGATTTTAGGATTAAAAAACTCATTCGAATTGAATTCGAACGTTCGATTTTCACCCCCAATGTCTAGTGATAAGCCACTGCGAATGTGTCATCATTTTCCAGGCTTTCGGTATGTAAAACCAGCAATGACCAATGTTTACGTAATAAAAAATAGCTTTCGTGGTTTCTGCACAGCTCATGTTTTGAGAATCTTTCGTCACAATACTGAAATTCTAGAACAAAATTGCGCGGAGCAGCAACATAGTGAACTAGGTTAAGTAAAAAATATGCCGAAATTGTTTCTTTATGCACTTCAATTTGACAATTGCTTTACCTATATATATATATATATATATATATAATGCTATATATATTTCTATCACTGTAAGCCTACAAGCATTCTTGCATGTTCTTAGTCGTCTTTACTGCTTTCCTCAGCATTTCTGAAGCTGTACAGTAGCATAAGTTCTTGTTGGGACGCATCTTGACATACAGATAATGGCAAAAAAGACGGTTTGATCGGCCTGTCAAATTGACACAGAAATGTAATAAAAACTAACCTGATATCATGAATATACAAGATATTTACTGCAGGGCCGACAGAAACACCCCGTGTACATGTTCATCGTTCGTTGTCGTTTGTGTTTGTTACATCTAAAGGACCAATTGAATGTTATAACATTATGTCAGTTTGATAATTACAGCTGTTAATATACAACTCAAGAATTTAGAAAACATTTTCATGCACATTTTTTCTTCCTGATTTCATCACTCATTATCTATTATGTTAGTTTCTGAAGAAAAAATTTCTTCAAAAGGATTCCTATCTGCCGATATCTTAAACTAATCCCATTTTTCTACCATAATTTTCTTTCTATAATGAAATTCTATTTGACTTTAGGTTAAAGCTTGGCGTCTTTGTTCTGCACTTACAAATATTTTCTTAATTTCAGTACTGTGCCTCGTTAATATATTCATTGCATATCCTTATTTGTTCGTCATTAATACATATGCTCTCTTGTTTTTCAGGCAAACATTGCAGCATTCGTCCTCTCCAGTCGTATTCTGTCATAATGATGCACAGGAAGGTAGGATTTTGGCATGTATTTTAAACCCTTCAGGTTGAGTACTTTCAGATGAAATTTAATATTTCCAGACAATCTTCACAGTTTGATGGGAGAGGAAAAGCGACGAAAATCCAAAATCCTGGTTAAGTTCTCCCTGATGACTCCAGTTGTAGCGTAGTTGTGTGCGATTTGAACAAAGTGTTTGACCTTGACAAGTCTGTGTTGTTTTAATTGTACTGAAATGTAGCTGATGCAGATTGGTTGTTAAAGTGGTTTAATAAAGACGGATTCTACTGCTGAACTTACTTTCCTGTAGCAAATTTATAATATTTCTTCTGCAGGACAACTTCAGAATGGAGTTACAGTTGCGTAACTACCGCTGTGTTTTGCTCAGTGTTGTTTTTGGCTTGGTTCTCGACTTTGTTTTACAGTGTTGCCGGGTTTCCTTCTATTCAAAATTGCAGAATTGTTGCATGTTTCTAATTTCCAGTTTCTTTTTAATTGCCAGAGTTTAGGTAAAACTTTCGCAGGCGACAGGTGGTAATTTTGTGCACTATTTCAGGTAACATTCTGCTGCGAGATAATAAAGGAGAGGTGGACGATCGTCTGATCTTCATCGATTTTGAATATTGTGCGTATAACTATCAGTAAGTTGAACTTAAATTTGTTCTTCATGCTAGCAGGTTTAAAAAACACTTTGAGTACGTCCCAATCCTGATGTAGATTTGAGAAACTAAACATTGCTTCGTTGAGCGCCATGATGTTTCTTTAAATTCAAGCGCTGATCGCCCATTCAGTTAGTCAGCCGTAATTACATCATTCTTGTACAGGTGTTCGATATAAGACACCTGTTTACAGGGTACAGAGTTTAACCTTATCTTTAGGTTACGCTGACTCTCGAATGTTCGAGTCTCTTCTGTTTAAACATCAGATTGACGTATCTAAACAATAAACAGTAAACACGTAAACATTCACTGTTGAGAGAAGCGAGTAAACATAGAATAGATTGTGGTTTGTTGTTTCTTTCAGAGCGTTTGACTTGGCGAATCATTTTTGCGAATGGATGTACGATTACAAAGTCGACGACCCGCCTTTCTACAAGGTGCACGAAGACTTCTTTCCGAGTCGAGACCAACAAGTAATACTTCATCACTTTTAATATTTCATAAGTAGAGAAAAAGTCTGGTTTTCTTCCTCTACATTTTGTCCGTAAATGTATTATAACTAGGGCTTACTAATGTTATTATACTAGGACCAGACCTCACTCATTATCAAGGATACTCTTCCGACATAAAGTATTACACCCTTTAAGGTGTCATGGCCTCATTCAGATATTTATAAATCCTCCTTCAATAAAAGAAATGGGCATTTAGGTAGATAAAACCATTTAGACCACTTAAACCATTTACTAGCTAGACTCGGCTTTCCTTCACTGTGAAACAGAAACCGTGACTGCTCAGCTATTTCCCTTGCTTCCAAAAAACTTGGTATCAAAGTTGGTAAAGAAAATATAGTTACCATCTGTAGTATTGAAATGTGGATACGGTCGATGAAAAATAGTGTTAGAGGGTTACACTGCCCTTGATGTGGTTTCTGACTGTCTGTACAGGTTATCTGCTTTATTTGATATCATAAGTTCATCCTTAGTTGCCCAACACCCTAGTCCAATAAACCACAAATACCTGTTAGGATTACAGCCGTGATTTTTGAACTTAGCTTTAATCGTGCTAATGTATGCCTGTGTCATATTTCCATGTTATAAAAGCGATGGTTTTGAGAAGTCTCAGGAAAGTGATGGGCTCTTATAGTGCAGTGAGAATTACTCGAAATGTTTTTCGCCATTGATAAGCAGTGCATGTTTTTGCACTTCACACGTTAGGCTTGGTTAAGTCTTTGTTTGAGTGATGGTTTGATGGAGACAGTTCATTGTCGTTTCAATGCCATACATTCAAGAAGATAGAACTCGTGAATTTAGCTGCTGTGGTCACATTCACGTCGATACCAGGCCTTTCCTAACCCATTTGGAACTTTTCCAGTTTAATGAAAGTGTAACCTTCTGAAAGGCTTGCCTTTTTTCGACTTTCCGTGTCCGTTTCTAGGCCTCCCTTCTTTGCCAAACGAGCCGCTATCTAGGTTCTGTTTGCCATTCCATTAAATTGTTTCCATCCTCCTGCTTTTATAACTTGTTGTTATTCTACACTATTCGGCTGCTCTCAAACAGCTTTGTCCTTGGTCTGTCCAGCTAATGAATAATTGACAATTGATAGCAGATCATGTTCATTATTTTACGGTTTGGCTTGACAGTGTGGAACTTTATTTGGTAATAAATGTTGCTGCAGTGTTCAATTCTGGCGTATGGTAGACTCTTGATTCAGTGCCCAAGAATTTGGAAATATCTTGAAATAGTGTCTTGTGCTTTTATATCATTATTTGTAATTCTTAATTAAGGTTAATTATTTATAATTCTTAATTAATGAATCTAGTTGGGAGAAATAAAAAGTGAAATAAAAAGATTGCATTTGATCAAAGGTGACATCAAACTTAAACAATATAGTTAAAGCACAAGAAAACGCTTTTCATAAATAAGGCTTAAATAATTCATCTTGAAATTTTTTAGCACTTATACGTTGTGTTATTGTATACAGGACTTGTGTTAGCAGTAACACTGTATAAAACTAGTAAATTTAAACTTGGGGGATGGCAGTCAGGCGCAATCGTTTTTAGGTAAGTCTGTTGAAACAAGTTTGGATAGCATTGTGTAAAGTTTGAAAAACTAATCAGAACATTTGAATCGCTAACTAAGCAAACATATAAATTACTTTATATTGTCAATAAGATCAATAATGTGGTCAATAATGAATCAGTGGAACAAAGTGCTGGGATGACAATGCAGTGCTAGTTTACCAGGTGGCACAAACATTCCAACTACTAGTTCTCTAGTTCAAATCCAGGCTGTTTCAACTCCTCACGTTTCCTGTCTTTTGAATTGGGTATCAGAATTTAATTATTCGTTGTTTTGTTCCGTCATTCTCTGTATTTTTTGTAGCTACATTTCATACGATCATACCGTGCCGAAGCAGACCACATATCCAGCAGACACAAACATGCCAATCAGGTTGTGACAATGAACGCTTTACAAGATGAGCAGTCCCTGCTCTGGGAGGTGAAGAGGTTCTGTCTGGCTTCGCACATGATATGGTGTCTGTGGAGCATCGTTCAAGCCGAGCTTTCAAAAATCGAGTTTGATTATCTGGTACGTTTAAAATAATTTTGAATATGTGTTCATAATTGTTGTATGTAAGGATGCGAGGTGGTAACTAGGTCACTTCATCTCAGAATTGCGATAAGCTTCGATGAAGCTGTTGCAGTAATAATAATAATAATAATAATAATAAATTTATTTCAAAATCCTAGGTTAACTAGCAAATTTCAAAAGTGTATTGTCAATTTGACTGGATCTGATTTGGGGGGTCAATCCTTTGCGCATCGAAAGTCTGTTGCTAGCATTAAGCCGCTTTGATAACTTTCAGATGTCATAGTTTTTACGAAACTCGTGTAAATGGTTCTTAAATGTGATCGTTTGATCGTAGTAACCATTTTGCTGCTACTTTTCATATTTTCCCCTGGACATTCCTGCAGAAAGACTGCTCTTGAAACAAGTTTTTCCCTCGAGCCTCTTAACTGTGAAATTTATTTGCCAAAAAAGTGTTTGCCTTTTAACTACAATGTCTCTTACATCAAGAAGAGCATTAACAGGCACCGGCAAATTAGTGACAAGAATTTATTCTTCAAGTCTTATATTTGTATTCCAACTTTTCTGCTGTAGCTCATGACCCCACGTCATGTTTGTGACAATTTTATTTATGTTAAAGTTCAACATACAAAATAATACTAGATGTTCTGATGTCAAGAGATGGTACTGTTGTGTTCCCGTTTGTATCTTTTATTTGTTGGTTTATAAGCTGCTACTATCTCTCAATGTTTCAGGGATATTCACATCGTCGACTAGAAGCCTATTTGAAGGTAAAGCAGGAAGTCGTTGCCGGAGAAACTTGAACAGATTCTTGTCAGCAAAGAATTCACGGGAGAAAGTGCTAGAACAACAACCAGCGGAGAACTTCTTACCTCGTTTATTCGCTGAAAACCTTGGAGGTACATCATTTATGACCATCGCAAATGAAATGTTGCAATCCCAAATTCTGTTATGTGAGGCAAAGATACAATGTGACTGGAACACAAGAACAGTCTAGAACAACCAAATTAATATGGAATGATTTATGTAGTAGGTATAAGTACACAATCAGCAAATGCTCGTGTTGCTTGCATCTCGGTAATTTTCCATTTCCGTGTTATCGTAGCTATGCATCTGTGATTCGGATAATCTTAAAACATCAAAATTGTGCTGAACCGCTGTCCTTCTGCCTGTAAATCTAGTCATCTATGTATAATTTTTTGATTTTGATCACAGCCTTCCCATCCATTGTCTTGCTGCATACACGATAGGGAACAATTTCTTTCCTTTCTCAACAAAATGCTTAGATAATTGCTCAGCACCTCCAAATCTGGTACCTTTGCACACTCGTGCTGCTCTTCTCACAAGCTCCATATCAGAAAAAATGTAATACTAGCAACCATTGGATGGAATTTAGCAATATTGTCATCCTTAGATCCAACTCTGTGAACCAGGTCGAATCTCAAGGTGTTGACTATATTTATGTCAGTACCCATGGCATTACCTTCTTCCAGTCTTCGCCTGCAAATTCAGGCACATGTAAAACATTACATTTGATGTTGCTCATTTACCAAACCTTTGCCTGAAAAAGAGATGTCTCGGATACATTTTGCTTGGCTTCAAACTGTTTGAATTTTTCATTAATTTTGCTATCAATTATGCTGTCAAAACGACCCGCCTGCGTCTTCGTTTTCAGGTGTTCAACTTGTTTTTTTCAATACCAGCAGTGCATCTAGCTTCTCATTTATTGTGTCTGTTTTTTGCTCAAGTGAACTCACAGAATTTGGAACTGGCTCGAAGTGACTCTGTTTTTACAATGTCTATCGCAACGTAAATCTGCACAGCCACAGAGTTCACTTGCTTCCACCTTTCGTAGCATTGTATTCAGTCTTGGTCAACATGGCACATTTGATCTACCTCACATGAACTGTTACTTCATCTCACTCCATCTTCACCATCCAATGCGATACTTTTTCACCCTGGACAGCAGGCCCCTGAATTTTTGGCAGTTGTACTTGCATTCATTGAGAAACACTTGAATCCTACCAGAAATTGCTGCTAAATGTATACTATTACTACATCAATGATTACAGTTACAATTCTTTTCCTTCGATCGAATTGGAATTTCCTATCCAACTGCGATCAAAAACCTCTTCACTTAAATGGAAAGTCAAAAACCTCACGTAGAACGAATGTGATAAGATGCGTCATTAAAAATTCACATCACAAAAGCCATTACTAACTACACCAGTCATGAAACCAAACTTGTGTGCATTGACACAGCAACTCAGGACAATCCAGAGGTTGAGGCTGAATGTTTCAGTAATTTTTCAATAGTAGGTGCAAAATGTGAATTATCTGCTTTTAGATTTAACATATATTGTTACTGAAAGCTGTCATAACTTGTACGTTTAGTGACTGTTTTGAGCTGTGTTCTTCAGGTATGCAAGTTGAAATTGTATAATATCATTATTATAATTACTCAAGCAAAAGTCCAAATATGTTGACTGAGCTTCAATATGTGTTTTAGTAATGAATGTGTCCACCTAAGATTACTGTTGTGGTAGGGCAGTTTGTAAGCGTGGAAATATAACGACACAGAAGTCAGATAACAGCATTGATGTTGCCTATGATATGGACAATCATTAGCGGCTATAGGCCCACATTTCTAATTAAATGTTTTGTAATCGGAGTTGTGATATTCTGTGATATTGATTACCAATGCAAATTTATACTATGAAGCATTACCAGTACTTTGGTGAAGATTAATGGCATGATTATGTTTATTGAATATCTTACATTAAATGCATAATTGCGCAGGGAGAGCTTGCTAGCAGATGTCGCCCCAGGGCTGCTTTTGCCATACAATCAAATCTACATAGTTTTTGTATCACACAACATAGCGCCCATTCTTTTTGCTTGAATCTAGCAGTCTCTGTCTGCACACGTGTGGCATTTAAATCTATGGTTGAATATATGTAATTAGTACTTAGCTGGGCAGTATCGTTATTAAATGTCATATATAACATTATAAGATAGAAAAATAAAAAAAACATTTCATATTGCTACTTGGTGAACCTTGATGATATTATGATTATGTTAGATTATTATGATAAGCTAGTCGCCATGCAGTATTTTTATGACACACTTTTTACACAAGTACAAGTTAGCTGCAACATGTCAGCATACAGCATAAAAGCCAGGCCATAATAGGGCAGGACAAAGCCAAACACTCACAGACACCACATGACTTCAAAACAAAAATGTCCACACGAAGAACAACAATATCTCTGTTAATACACTTATACATACTGTAGCTAATCATATCAGAGCCACCTGTAGGCCCTTTTGTACATAAAATCTTTTTTTGCCTATTTTTGTGCCATTAAACAAAATTGTTGAAGTCTTAGCTTAAAATATTTCATTATGGATTTAAAATTGTAATCCAGTTTAATCCCAATTTAATAATATCATTACTTTAGTTTTCTATGTAAATATACAAGTGGTCACGTTCGTCATAATTTTTACCAAAGCTTGAATATGAGAGATGTAATATAGTTTAGTCTGTTTATATATATATTGCTTGTATATTAAATTTTATTGTCATTAAATAGGTGGTTATCTTGCCTGTATCAGACGAAAACAATCGAGTCATTTTTTATAATGGAATTATAAACAACTCATCTCAAACATCACGTTACTCGGACAAATCAAAGGTGATAAATTGAGTACATCTTTGTAATATAAGTATCCACTCTGAGTTGTCGTAAAAATTGAAACAATTCCAAAGAAATCCTTATAAATTACAAACTTTTTTCGTTTCGTTTTTAATTTGGCATTATGTTTTTGTATTCGTGTAAATGTCTTATTATAAATAAATATTTTCTTGGAATTCTATCTTTGTAATTTTATCTTCAAGTTGTCGTCTCCAATTGTTGAGCAGAAACATCGAAATTTTAACTCTGTGATTTTATTTTCAAGCTGTCGTCTCAAATAAGACTTCATAGTTTCGTTGTACATGCAGTTGCTGTAGGTCAAAGGTTAAGTGAACCACAGCAACGCGTCTTTACTACAACCGTCAATGTGTAGAGCACGTATGTGATGTGTGTAAAGCAAAGCGTCTGCCGCATCAGTTCAACAACTTCAGTTGTTTTACGTGGACTTTTCTTAATTACGCATTAGTCTGCGTATAGTCATATACTAGCAAGATCTTGCTTGGGAACAAGAAAAAATGGACTACGTAAGATTCTAGCTAGCTGTTAAAACTGTTTCCATTATAATAGCAAGAGCTGCTCCTGTAATGTGTTGTCTGGTACACTTAACCTTTCACCTTTTCACGCTCATCATCAAACACTGGAACTGTGAAAAGGGTTATTGTTGAGCAGACAACACGCCCTTGACATTATTATAAGCTTCATGGTCAGACATAACAGTCAAGGAATTTCACCAGGATAAAGCAAGCACAACATATTTTGTTCATCAAAACTGGGCATTTATTATGTGCAAGCCATCATATGGCAAAACAATTTTCATTTAATATCTTCATATTCATACTGTGATGAAAGATGGAACTACAAATACGTTGCGCATATGGTGAAATACTTATCGGTATATCTTCGGTATACAAAGAAAAACATGAAATACGTTCTAGTAATTAATAGTAACAGTAGATTATGAAAAATGCCCTTGATCAATGACACATACACTGAGTAAACAGAAAGGTTCAGGAGTTTACTTAAACCTGTTTTGTATCAACAAATAAATCATTTTAACGTCTCTTCAAATTTATGTAAATGAGTCACATGCAGTTCCAACGATAAACAAAACATTGTATGTAAGAATGAATCATGTTGGCATACATAAAAACTGGGCACATTCATTTTGTATTAAATACACAGTACTTTACTAACTATAACAATAAGTTAGTTTACACACACTTACTATACTTCATAAGCCGATATATCGTCCGGCTATTGGACTAAAGAGTAACTAACCAAGTTTTGGGCATTTTTTTAACATGGATGAGAACATTGGGTCAAAATGTGTGATACTATAATTTTAACTACAGATAAAAGAATATTTCACAACAGGGGTTTCACATGACTGACACGACATAAAATAGTACAATACCAATATTTAAATATATATGAAGTTATGTACAACTATAGCACAGTTTCAACCAAAGCAGAAGCATTGCTTTTAAATCTCACAGAGTTGTGATTCAATTAGGCTACTGATGCAAATGTTTCTGGTAAAATATTCAAAACTAGATCAACAAACCAAATGATTAAGATGGATTATGCCAACCATTAGCCTTCATCATCTTCATTAAGTGACTGCTGCGACTGTTATAGACTGGGCAGACGTAATTCTAACATAAAATGAAAGATCTTCGTCGTTATTCTAACAAGTATTTTGAATAATAATGAAGGGTATAGCTTCATTGGTGAATCTAAACATAGGTTAACCTTCTGATAGTATCCCATCACAACTTTGCAATCACTTTGACTACACACCTGCAAATGCAACAAGAATTAGTATCGTGATGCAATAAATAGGTTGTTAAAAAAACAAAAAATGTTCAGGCAACCTTGCTTAGGACGGTTCAGTTCAATTGCGATTTCTTATTAACACAAATCAAGGCTTATAAACATGATACATGGTCATGTAACTCGGTTTTTGTAGCGATAGTTCAATGCTAAAAGTATTACACAGATACGTCTTAAACAGAAAGATAATGTATCAATAGTTGTCAACATAATGTTGATAACACCGCAGAACAAACAAAGAAGGCTAAAAAAGTACTGGCAGATTGCCAAGTTAATACTGTAATAAAAAAAAGCTAAAACTTTTTTATACATCATCTGCCATGTAGGTCTTACTACCAATAAATCAATTTGAATGGAGAATTTTAGTTTAGTTTAAACATGGTTTATTTAAATTAGGCAGTTTTTAGAACTGTTACATGAATCCTCACTGTGCAATTGTACATACAGACATACATGCATACACAAATACATGCATACGTACATATATAGAGAAGTGCACATAAAATAAAGTATCATTAATATAAACAGATACAAATAGATACACATACATACATACAAATGATGAAATTTACATACAAAGTTAGCAGATGTGATACAATGAATAATATAACAATAAAATAATAGCAAAAACTGTGTTAAAATTTACCCTAAATACATAAGAGGGATCCTAAGGTCTGATCACACTAAAATATTTAGTTGTTAAATGAGAACTTTCAATCCTGTTTTTGATAACAATAATTTAAGCAATCAGAAAACCCGGTGATATCAAGTGGAACATGGCTATTTAATCCCATTCATTCAGTTCATTTATTTACTAATTACGATAGGCATCAACGGGCCTGCGGGAGCCAATATAAGCAAATGGCAATGTGGGCCAGGTTGTTTTCTGGATGAGAAATCAAATTTTTGTTTGTGAAAAATGGAACGCACTGACAGCAAAAAACAGACCGCAAGATCAGCAAACCAACAAAGACTGTAAGAGTTCGTTCATCCGAAACCACCGAATTATTGCTAGTGTTTTGTATGTACAGAAAACTTCCTCTTTACCAAACTGACATTTGTGTGCTTGCAAACCAAAACCATCCATAAGTCCGCATAGTTAAAACTACATTATGATGCACCAAAAATTTAGTCAAATGCTATTTTTCAATTCTTATGAAACTAAATCCTAAATATATTTGGCTTTTACTTTCTAGCATCAAATTATCAGGAAAATATTCAAAAAATACCAGATATGTAATTTTTTTCATCCTTAGCACTTTTCTGTCTTGAGACTAGTACTGCAATTGTAAAAAAAAACTTGTATTTTCTAACTCCGATTGTACCTTGTGGAAGCAGCCATTTTGCTTCAGGTTTTTTTTCTGTTGACAAGACCACATTTTCGGCAGGAAAAGCCATCTACTAGATTTAAACATAACTTTAATTTGCTCTTGTAAAATCCACTTTCGTACGGTTGCTAAGTGTTTTGTGGAGACTCGATAAAAAACAATGGCAGACTTTAATCGTGTTTTTTCTTCAAGATTACGTTTTTGAGTGCGTAGCCTGCACCTCAACTTCAATGTGGATTACCTCAGCTTAGAAATAACATAGATTGATGAGATTGATATCAAAACGATCTTCAAGAAATGGAGATTCAGGATGCGTGAATAACTAGAAAAGCTTAATTGCCGACTTCTGGACGATTTTGCTATGCAAGAACACATTTATTTATAAAGTAACCGACAAAGCTTTACTATATGACACAGACAACTGCTTCTGTCAACAGCAGTTCTCTGCCAAACTACTGGCAAATGTGTTATATGTTCAGGGCTGGATTAAATTAGTCTGGGGTCCATAACATACATTATCTAGGGGCACATAACAAAGTAAATTATTTCTTTTCGTCGTTTCCTCCATGCCCATTCTCAAAGCCGATAGCTAATGAAAGAGAAATGATACAAAAAGTACGGATGCCACAAATGTAAACTGATAAGATTGGCCAAGAACTAAAGCCATCAGTACTAATTGCAAGATGACTGAATTGAACCCGAAGATAATTTTTGAATCAAATTCCAGACTTGCAAAACTAAGTCACAGATATCATTTGGTGAAATTCCAAACAATGAAAAATCCAACTTATGGATCAGTAAAACATTGTAATAATTTAACTCTATTACATACCAACTATTACTGTGGTGGCGCTGGATGCGCAGATGGCGCTGCTGGCATTCCAGTGTCCGACTCCATCTTTGATGCCATGGAATCGCTAGAGGGCGTTTCAGTCATGTCATCTAAAATCAACAGAAGTCACACAAGTGAAAGACAGAAACAGGAAACTAATAATGCCAAGTTTTGAAAATATTATTGGTGTTGTTAAGCACGCCTGACATCAGATGTTTGGTCATATGCGGCAAGCATACAATTCTAAACACCAAGCTAGTGGTTCATCATGCACCAATGTAGCAGGACCATATTTCTCATTGTTCAGGATCAAAAGATACAACAAACAATTTTCGTCGACAATTTTCAAACGCTTTGTCGAAAACAAAATGATCAAATAAAACTTAGTTAAGACTAGCATTTCCCCAGCCATGCACCCATATGTCTGTGCACCGGAACATTCTGCAGTTAAATGAGCTTACCCTGTTGCCGTCCACTGGGCGACGTCGTCCGACCCGTAGACATGTTCGCTTGTTGAGACATGGAAGCGTCCGGAGAGGCTTTTTCATCATGCGAGGTTGGAGGTTGGGAAACACTTTGAGGAGGCATGTTAGCGAATCTGTTCATGTCGGATGGATGTCGGTATGGCGGTTGATATGGGCCGGGACCTTGCTGGCCCTGAAATGGCATGGGCTGTTGATACGGTGGTAACCGCTGCTGATGCGGGGGCAATGCTTGTTGATAAGGTGCATTTGGCAAAGGTGGACCACCCTGTTGTTGAGGATTAGCATACTGTGGTGGCATATGTTGTGGTTGTTGCTGTTGCTGATAATGAGAATCTTGCGGAAGAGACGTTTGAGGGGGGAATGGTGCGCCCTGATGCCCAGGTGTTATGCTTTGCTGAAATGGGGTACCTTGTGGAGGATAACTTGATTGGTGGAAAGGTGGCATCGGTTGTCTTGGTGGAAGGCCCTGCTGGGGTTGATAAGGACCTGTCCCAGGCTGCTGTGCCATACCTTGTTGCTGACCTGTTGCTGTAATTGGTTGTCCAGAAGGTCCAAGTAACTGTGAAGACTGTCCGAATGGTTGACCTCCAAGGATTGGTGCTTGGCTTGACAACCCCGCAGGCCCTGACGGCAAAGGTTGACCAGCGGAACCCAAGGGTGGTTGATTTGCAGAAGCAAGTGGCTGCTCAGACTTTGGAATATGTGTCTGAACAGAAGGAGCAAGTTTCTGACTTGCAGTTCCAGTCGGACGTCCGCTAATTGGTTGTTGACCCTGTGGGAAAGGCACATTAGTCTGAGGTGGCGGTTCAACTGGTTTGACCAGAGCAGATTGGTCCGCTGGCTCCACCTGCTTTGGAGTCTCTTGCTTAACTTGTTGTTCAGATGTAGGAGGCTCGGGTGGAGTTTCGGAATCTGGTTTGGTTTGAGGTGCCGGAGATGGAGAGGATCTAGGACTGGATTCACCTCTCATAACTGCAACTAGAGTTGGGTTCTGAGCAGCAACAGACGGAGAAGCTACACAAGCAATGTAAAGCTTTTTTAATAACGAGGCAACATAATAAAAAATCATACCATAAACTCAAACGCTAGAAAAAGTTTGGCATTTAAATCACTTCCGCCATGACAGCCAAATCAATTGCAACTTTCTAGCATTTGGGCTTCAAAATAATAACTGCACAGCAGGCCATGCGTTTCTAATGCGCGTCATGCAGTACATTTCATAACCATCAGCTATGTTTTTTATGTTATAATCATCGTTTATTTTTAGCAGTAAAAGGAGATGGAACACAGCATATCGGGAGAAAAATACCGGAACGGTCACAGCAGAGTATGAAGGAATAATAAGTCACAAATGACGAAAATGGAAGCAGTTATACTGTCCACATTGCTAACATGGCAAACGTACTAAAGCACGCTAATACTTTACAGAAGAATACATAAGTAAAAAAGCTCTGCTGACGTCTCGCAAATGAGCAAACTGTCTCCACATAAAGCTCCTAATGTAGCCAATTTACAAATTGCGATACTAAACAATTGACATTAAAATTCGTGCAGCCACCGGTAAAGTCTAGATAACTTAGGCCTCCGTATCCCGATATTTTGTTCTTCAGATTCATACACTTGTAGATTTATAAGCAAAATTACAATTTGATGTCAAACTTGCAATAAAAAGCAATTTTTTGAGCTTGCCATCTAACGTTCCTTTGAACTTAAAGCAAAACCGGACCCAATCTTAAACTGTATGTCAAAACAATCTGCTCTTTAAAATAATGAAAGAGAAAATACTATTTTTTCAAAAAGAACAAGTTTCGTTGTTAGTTCAGGCGGCTTCATTATTTCCATCTTTTGTTCTTCAGATTCATAAACTTCTCAATTTATAAGCAAAATTACAATTTGATGTCAAACTTGCATTAAAAAGCAATTTTTTGAGCTTACTGCCCTTTTACTCACAACTGTGCAATACTTTCCACACAGGAGTAATGGCTGGGGCACTTTAGTCAGCAACGACGCATTTGCGACACGTCAACTGAACGAAATTAAGTGCTGCTTAGCGAAATAAGTATAATTAAGAATTTTAATAACATATCATCTAAAGTTAGCTAAGCTACGTATTTAAACGTAACCAGGTGAATGTCTAACCTAAACTGAGACATTAAACAGCATTAATGAAATAGAGAAAGAGAACGGAAAATAACTTATAGGCTAATGCTACAGAGAGAACATCTAAAACCCTACTATACTACAAAAAACAGTGTGATTTGATAACTCCACATAGTACAATTTTTAACCAGCCATAACATCAGATACCCAAGTAAATTACTAGTTACAAACACATAAATAATACAAAAGACGGTGCTAGAAGAATTACAGTACAGAACAGTCAGCACTTTCAATGTTTTTGTCAAGAGAATAGACACAGTTAGCATTCATATACTACAAGCTGCTACACGACTTGGTAAGAAACTTTGCTTTCTATAAAAAAATGCATAAATAAACACTAACTTAAACAAAACTAACTTAGAATTTATTAATCTTGTTAAATCATGTACTTTATTTGCATTGCAAAGGCCCAGCATGTAAAGAAGTTGATATTAGCCAACTGAACCTTACTTTTACTGACATCTATCCTAGGGTTACCATATTGTCTGAGTGGAAAAAAAGGACACGGGTACTTGGCATTGCTACTTTCTAATTAACTTTTACCAGTTGCTCAAAACTGCAAAACAGCAAAACTATACAACTTTAAAGAAATTCACATAAAAACAAACAAAATGGCTCCTGGAAGCTGACGTCATTTTAAGTCGTTAGCGAATATGCCGAGTATCGACAGCGGAATGTGTCGCGTGACCCATAGTGATGTGCGCATCACTTCATTTTGTTCAGTAAATATGTACACAAAGCTTTTACAAGGGTTGCATTTTGAGATGTTAGCAACATCTTGTATTGAAAATTAACGAGCTTTTCTTTGTCTCGTACTGTCGTACGCCTCTGCAGTTGGCAACGTCCGTACATACTCACGGATTGAGGCAAAACCCGGGCAAACTGCCGATTTTTTGAAAACCCGCCCGGACAGAGGCCCAAAAAGAGGACGTGTCCGGGGAAACCCGGACGTATGGTAACCCTAATCTAACCATGTCCCTCAACGCCCTGCCAGCGACTCCACCTATAAGGTGACCGGACAACTATCTACTTTCAAAATCTATCACACATTCACGATATTTTTGGTAACTATCTATCAGAATAGATGTACTGCATGTTGATTTAATTAAGACGATATCTCTCGACATACTGAAAAGCAATGCTAATACACTGAGCACAACCACGTGGGATATTGCTGGACGTAAGTGTTATAACATAATGCAAAAAAAGGGCAAACAATAGCCGAAAGAGCAGTAAAAACGTAGCACAGTGAAGATTTCACTTATTCAATTGTACAAACTACGATACGATAAGTTCGTGTAATTTGTTTCTATCTCTTTTATTTGAATGCAACAAAGGAAAAAATAACTGGACGACAAAAAATTTTCACCTCGATAAAGCCTATCGTTTTAATGTACAGCAATTTCTTCATTAAAAGAAAACCGGATGATTGTGTACACATTAGTTCAGAATAAAGAATGCTCTAAAATATTGAAAACTACAATAGCTTATTTTAAATCAAAGCTTAGATTAAATAATAATAATCTCAGATACTCAAATTTCGTTAAACAGTCAAAGCTACGTGTGCCTCAGTTAATCTACTAAGATTGGCAGCAGCGCCTTGTTGTTGCATTCGCGTGGCCGACAAAATAGAAGGCAGTACCGTGATAAGCATGATCATGAACTGCTGTGTTAGTTTCTGACGTCATGTGATGTAAAGTCCATTTTTCGTGACATCATGCATTTAAGCAGTACTGTAACACTTATGCAAATGTGCTTTTTGCGCAAGGGAAGATGCCTGCCATTGCACACAAACTGTGGTTAATTTCTGATGTCATATGACGTACACCCCATTTTCATGACATCATGCATTTCAGCAGTAACACTTACGCAAAGGAGATGCCTGCTATTGCACAAACTGTGGTTAGTTTCTGACGTAAGCAATAGCTGTGTTCGGTTGCCATTAATCAACTTTCTAAGTTAGTTATTCAAATATACGAAACAATTGCTAACTTTTATAGGCAAGAAAACGTATATTTTGGACAGTAAATTAAAATGAGATTTTGTCTAAACAATCATCCGGTTTTCCTTTAATATAATAGATCAACAAAAGTGTGGTGTATGAACAATATAAACAAGATTAACAGGGCAAGGTAGTCAATTTAGAAAAAAAACACAAACAATTCTATCAACTAAACAGGAGGAGGTACAACGAAGGTGTTATCTAAAACAGTCGACGCTATGATGTTTACAAGGCAGGCTGGGACGGTGGTATCCGTAAGGCGGGATGCCGAGTGCTCTGCACACGTCGTGCACACACGGAGGTCGATGGTGACGCAGGTAAACGGAGAACGGGTGACACTGATACAACATGCTACCTGACGTTGGCGGAGGTGGCGGAGTCGGCTGCTGCGGTGGCTGTGCGACCAAAGTGGCAGACGGCTGTGATGGCGCTATAAGCTGTGAAGACTGTGGCAAAGGAGAGCCAGTCGCTGCACCTTGGGGTGGCTGTGCGTCCGATTGCACTCGCACCTAGAAACACAAACATTACACAGCTGTACATCACTGTCTCCAACAGTATACCTAAACAATTTTGTTATTGAAAATGCAAGCTTTCAAAATATCAAAATTCACAATAACTGCTGAGTTAGTTTGTAAGCATAATTTTTTTTACTACAGGACATATTACGTAAATTTCAGTTTCAATTTCAGTTTATTTGCATTAACATAACAACAGTTTTTACAATAGATTTCAGATGATGGTACATAAAATAGATATTACCAATGTGTATGTTTAACAACTCATTAACATAAACAACATTAGATTATGTATGTTTTAGGGAGAACAAGGAAGCCGTAGCTTATAGAGGCCACCCAGAGGGCAATATAGGGATGTTTAACAAGATAATTGTGACAGTTACGACCAAAATGTTGCAAATATTTAAAACTTATGGTTAGTATGTTTGTAAAATAAATGGAGAGTTTATTGTAATGGTTATTTTTCCTGCTCCAAGAAGTATAACACACTTATTAAAATTTCTAACTACAATAGTACTTATTATGCTAACAACAGTTGCTGATAACTTACAATAAGCATTCTGAAATAAGCCTATGCTGAGTAATAAATCAACCGACTTCGATCCCATACAAACTTTGTCATGGATAAAATTGCCAAGTGGTATCGGAGGCACATCTTTGACTTCGAAATTCAATTTAAAGCTTAGACTGCTACGTGTTTCAAAGTTTCAATTACGTATATGTTTCAAAAATGTACTTTTTAAATGTAGACTTAAAACATATATAATTTTGGTGCATTATCTATTATTTTTATTTATTATTTCAGCATAAATCATAAAGGACAGGCATAAATCTTATGCAGTTTCACTTACAACCTTAAGTACCAAACTGAGAAGATATCTGTTTGGCAGGATGGCTAACTGCACCACTTATAGGCATAAGTAATGTATTTCTAGGAAAATCATTATAATCAGCTAGAAGGTGAGAGAAACACTTTTGAAACAAAAATTGTGCTAAAATAACAGTTAAAATCAAAGTCATCCAAACAACAACCAAAAATTGAGTTAATGTTACAAATTCTATCCGTACCGGAGGAGAAACCATCTGCCCGCTTGCTATAGCCATGGCTTGTGCTTGTTGACGTGCCTTGAACTCTGCAGCGCGTATCTGTTCCAAATGAAACGTCTGTCTGTCCTGCAGAAGTTGTTGACGCTGATATTCAAGCTGGAAGTGCAAAAAATCAGTTTATTTACTTTAACTACATTTGTTTTGTACACCAACAGTTAGTTGAAATTATTGTGTTTCAAAGATTTTAATATTTTTTCTCTTATACACGCGTTTATTTGGCAAATACATGATCAATGTGAGACAATGAACAAGCATGTGTATCATTTTCTCAAAAGGAGATAAGCATGTGTATCATTTCCTCAAAAGGAGATAAGCATGTGTATCATTTCCTCAGAAGAAGATAAGCATGTGTATCGTTTCCTCAGAAGAAGATAAGCATGTGTATCATTTCCTTAAAAGGAGATAAGAATGTGCATCATTTTCTCAGAAGAAGATAAGCATGTGTATCATTTCCTCAGAAGAAGATAAGCATGTGTATCGTTTCCTCAGAAGAAGATAAGCATGTGTATCATTTCCTTAAAAGGAGATAAGCATGTGCATCATTTTCTCAGAAGAAGATAAGCATGTGTATCATTTCCTCAGAAGAAGATAAGCATGTGTATCATTTCCTCAGAAGAAGATAAGCATGTGCATCATTTCTTCAGAAGCAGATAAGCAAGTGTATCATTTCCTCAGAAAGAGATAAGCATGTGTACCATTTCCACAGAAGAAGATAAGCATGTGTATCATTTCCTCAGAAGAAGATAAGCATGTGTATCATTTCCTCAGAAAGACATAAGCATGTGTATCATTTCCTCAGAAGAAGATAAGCATGTGTATCATTTCCTCAGAAGAAGATAAGCATGTGTATCATTTCCTCAGAAAGAGATAAGCATGTGTATCATTTCCACAGAAGAAGATAAGCATGTGTATCATTTCCTCAGAAGAAGATAAGCATGTGTATCATTTCCTCAGAAAGAGATAAGCATGTGCATCATTTTCTCCTCCTTCAAAAAGTTAAATACTTTAGCACAGCATGACTGAGAAAACCGGTCATAAAAAGTATTGAACGTGGTGGTTACCTATCCATTTATTAACCTGACTCAGCACTGCTTAACTGCAATAACTAAGAATAATGACATAATGACTCGGGTATTCACCAACGATACACACTGAATTATCAAGCTGAATATTTTTTTAGCTGAGTGTACAAAGTATAAGAAGACAGCAGACAACATATAAATAATTTACAGTTTACGAAAACTTCTCAGATTAGGTAGACATTACTAAAAAACCTACAGATTCTCTTTCCTGGTCCATGATTGATTCTAACTCTTCAAAATGATGCAGTTTTATTTCCAGCTTCTTCATCTGTGTCTCCACCAGTAAAGCTACAAGACTTTTGATCTTTCTTTCTTCAACTGCAGCTAAATGCTAGAATGTGAGAAAATGTTGTTTACAAATCTGAAAATTTTTCAACTTTTTTGCGATAGTTTTTAATTAAGTAGCTAGGAATAAACAAAAATGTTGCATAACTTGAGTGGCAATAAAAGTTTGAACTTTCAAAGTACTGAAAAAACGTATAAACAATGCCTTCCAGTTTACCAGTTCATAAAAGGTCCTTACACAAAGTATCCAAAGTGCTCAGAAATCAAAAAGCAAAAAATACAAACATGAAATGTCCATTACGAGTGAGCATTCTCTATCACAAAACAAATTTCAATTGAATTTTTGACTTTCGAACTTGAATCAAGCCGAATTTCAAATTCAAATCAAATCAAACTCAGTTTTGAAGATTTTTGAATAAATTTTCTAATAATAAATAAAAAGTAGTCTCGCAAAGATCACGTGCATTGCTTGATTTTATTCCGCCGTAAAACCAATAATTTATTTAGAAAGTGCACACAGAAATTACACTAAATTATCATGATTCTATGTTATTTCAAATAAATTAATAATAAAATTAATTATGTATAGGTGAATTACTCAAATCTATAATCTTTAGGTTTGAATCACATTCAAATTAAGAAAAAACCCCGATGTGAATGTTCGATACTCACCCATAACGTCCATACATTTTATTAAGTACAACACAGCATATGTATATCCACCCATCATTGACTTTGGATAGAATTAAAATTAAAGACAAACTTTGTAACCTACAGTGTTCCCTCGCTACTTCGCAGTTCGTTTAACGCAGACTCGCTGTTTGGCAGGTTTTCAAAAATATTAATGTAAAATATTTATCGCGGTATTTTCACTGTTTCGGGGTTTTTTACGGTACTCTGTCTAAAGTATTTTTGCACGTGTGTAGTACGTATTGTACAGTAATGTATAGATTTGATGAATTTTGCATAAGGGAATGGGAAAGGGTTATGTATAAGATTGTGGGGAGGGTTTACAAAATACTAAAATAAGTATAGCGTCCCTACTTCGCGGAAATTCACTTATCGCGGGTGGGCCTGGACCAGAACACCTGCAATAAGTGAGGGAACACTGTATACGAAAGTTCAGCAATATTTCAACATATACTTTTACATTTCCACCTTTTGACAGAAGTTAATTTATTTCACATTTACCTTGGCTTTAACAGCTGCCGATGCCAATGCTGCCGCCGCCGCTGACTGTAACTCCTTCTCATTAATCCCCAGCTCCTTCAGCCGTGCCTCTTGTTCTGCAGGATCCTCGACTGCCTTCTCCTCGCCCATTTTCTCTCCTTCTCCTTCGCGCTTCACCGCCTCGGAACTCGTCTCATCCATTTTCTCGGAGTCGGGCTCCGTTTTCATTGGGCCCTGCTCATCGGTTTCCATTGCTTCGTCCTGCACATTGTCACATAATTACATTCTTTTTAACTAATGTTGAGAAAATAAAGCTAAACTGAATTTAAATGCAGATATAAAAGAAGGTTACACTCAAAAGGAAACTGTCATATTAAAGTAACATCTTTCACATTAAAGTAACATATAATTAATTTTAAAGGATTTGTCTAAAATTTAAGATAAAAGGCTTTCTTCGTGTTTAAGGACAAATTTGTTTGATAACCAACATCTAACAAAAGTTTTACCAATTACAACAAGCAAGTATTAACATGTTTATCTGGTGACCCGTAATAAAGTCAGATAAAAAATCAGGGAAACAAGTCACAAGTTCAGCTGGAAAAGAAGTCACAAGGAAAAAAAATCATAATAAATTTTGGCTAGGGCTAGGAGTTAGGCCCATCATTTTTTCCTGTGCCTCTTTTCTTCAGACTTTTTCTGTGATTCTTTTACCTGTAAATTTTCACCTGGATTCGTTTTTCTAACACTTACAACCTTATCATCAATAAAAATGCATTTGCCAGAGTCTGTGCTTCAGCGAATAAAAATTACCCACCCGTTGTGAAGCCCGTTTTCCATCCTCCTCTTTCTTTACTTCGTCACCGTCGCCTTTCTCAGTCTCATCGGCAGTCTTGTCATCTGAAGAATTAAAAAGACAAGTCACTTCGCATATTGGGTTTATTTTACTGCTGTCAATTAAACTTACAAAGCTGTAACAAAGAAATTTGCTAAAGTCTATAAAGCATGAAGTCAATTTGTACCACTGTAAAGAAATTTTCAGGAGTGATAATAGCTGCCATTCACTTTGAAATCGTGACGTAACCGGGAGACTTTTCATTGTTGCATCGCGGCTTTCTGTATGCGCACACTACTTAAACTTATTAAAAACATCTGCAGCTTACCTATAGTTCACGCAAAAATATCACGTAATTAGCTAAATAATTTTTTTAAAAACTTATTATACTTTTCATGGAAATTGACGGCGTGCCGCTTTTCTTCCGTCGACGAACGTCGTCCCTGATAAATGGGTGCTTAAAACCGGAGCATCCAAGCAAGAAATGATCGCAACTTATTACACGACACACTTATCACAATTTTGTTATTAAATAAGTGCTTTCGAGAAAGCTTGGCCTTTCGTTTAAACAAAAATACGTTACAGACATTTCAAGTAAAAGCAACACACATTTTTTCGAAATTTGCTAAGAACCGGAAAAACCGAAGGAATCAGCAAGAAATATTTTAACATCCTCGGCAGCAGAAATCTGGTTACTAACAAACATCAAGTTACGAACTTCAATTACCACTGTGAATAAGACAAAAGGAGATCTACTGTTGCTACATTCGACAATTACAAAATGGTCCTTAAGAAATCAAATTAAGCACCTTTAATAAACTGTAAAAGTTTATATGCCTATGTACACAATATATGTTTACTAGTAAGCATGGTATAGGCTATATATATATATATATTACAAGCATTAACTTTGTGATTTCTTGAGTTTTATTGTAGACAAAAGGATATATATATACTTGCATAAACAAATGATATGATATTCCTTCTAGTTCAAAATGATATTTATCACTATGATAAGTTTCATTCAATAAAATTATTTTCAGGAATTTTGCAATTTTTCTCTAAATTACTTGTTCTTAAAAACAATTTTTCAACTTGTAATTTTTTAACAATAAAACTCAAGAAATCACAAAGTTAATGCTTGACCTTCAGATGCTTTGGAATATCCCGGGCATGACAACAATGAGAGCCATAATTACCGTATTTTCCCGTGTATAAGAGACCCTTTTTTGCTCAGAATTTTCACTTTAAAAATAGGGGGTCTCTTATACATGGGAGTAAGTCTTTTCAATAAGATGCATAAATTGTGACACTAATGATTTTAAAGAAATAAGTGCTCTACAACTGTTTTGCGTGTCGCGTTCGACTATGAAGCGGTTGTAAGCAAAGACACAGGCATTATCTCCTCGTTTTCTCTTTTCCTGTTACAGGTTTGCAGGTACGCACTTTAATATATACCAGTACTCTTTTTCTACAACACATTAACTGGTTTTATTTTGTTTTCAGTACCGCACTGAGTTGAAAAAAGTTGTACTTTACCCTCTAAAAATGTCCGTCTGAAAAAACTTTTTTCCAGAATTTTTGCCTAAAAATTGAAGGGGTCTCTTATACACAAGGGTCTCTTATACACGGGAAAATACGGTAGTCGTAACTACCCAGATACCTGTTTTTTCTTCCTCTGCTTCCTTCTCCTGGGTCATTCCGGCAATACCTGTACTATCCAAGCCAAAAGATGCATCGAGTACACCAGCTTTAATTGCATGTTGTTTAACTCTCGCTACGTGTTCCTCTATCATCGAATGTGAAACTTCGTCCTTTAGTTTATTAAACTCATCTACATACATAAATCATATTACTTACCATTGCTTCATAAGTGCAAGTAAAATTCAAGAGCAAGTCAAAATTTGTTTTGTTAAGAAACAATTTTCCAAAAAAATTATAGCAAGTTTGTGACTCATCTTTAAAAGTTGCAGCAATACAAACTACAAGCATATGGACTTGCTTTAATTCCTGTCACTAGTTTTTGTTTACAATTACACAACTATACTAGAAAAACAACTTAAAGAAAAGGACGGGCCACTTTAGTATGTTGGGTCTATTTTACTGTTAAGCTTAAGCATAGAAAAATATAGTAAAGAAATTTGCAATAAAATGCCTATAAAACAAAAAGAAAATATATTCTGCAGCTTTATTAAATTTTTAGGTGGCGGTAGCAGCCATCATACACTTGAAATTAGTGAACTTTGTGACATTTCATTAGTGCATGTGGCTTTCCCTAAGAACGCAGTGCTTAAATTAATTCATATTTCTGTTACCTACCTAATGCTTATGCAAAAATAATGCAAATACCACGAAATCTAGTTTTTTTGTAAAAACTTATTATACGTTTAGTGGAAATTGATAGTGCGCTGCTTTTCTTCAGCCAACGAATATCATCATTGGTGGAAGAATGGACGTTCAAATTGTAAACGCCAAAGCGTGAAATGGTCGGGTCTTTAAAGTGATTTTACTAATTACATGAGGGGCTTATCACATTTTTGTTACTAAATCCTACTAACATTTTCCACATACATTGCAATAAGCCTACAGTTGATTTTACATTAGAAGAAATAAGGCAAAATAGGTACTGAAAGATGAAGACAAACTTTCCATTAAAAAACCCCAAAATAATGCAACATGTTTTAGTTTAACATCAACCAGTACATAAAATCTCACCCATGGCTGCTTTTGCAGAAGCGCTCGCTACCCGAGGATCGACCAGTGATGCCAGGAATGCTACAGTTGACATGACAGGGTTGCCTTGTTGAGAAAATGGAATGGGTTGAACAAGCGCGGCATCTGAATTATAAAACACTCACTATTAAACTACGGCAAAATTACTAAACTGTGTTCAATACCACAATCGTTTTTTAAAAATAAATCAATTGCCTGTCACACTACAGTCCTATTTAGTGTAAAATTAAAAGGAAAAATCCTGCACAGTAATACAAACAAGTTTTAAAAAAACAGCACACTACACTGAACAGTCACAATATATTTAAAGTAAGTAAAAACGTGCAACTTGTACTTTTATGCCGCTTTACATAAAGCTGGATATCCATAATTAATACTCATAGGAATGCTAATAACTAATTCTTTATTAAAGGAAAACCGGATGATTGTGTAAACATTAGTTCAGAATGAAGTATGCTTCAAAATATTCAAAAATACAATAACTTTTTTAAAATCAAAACTTAAATTAAATAATAATTACCTCGAATACTCAAATTTTGTTAAACTTTCAAAGCTTCGCGCTGTTCAGTGAATCTACTAAGACTAGCAACGGTGCTTTTTTGTCACGTGCGCGTGGCCGACAAATAGAAGGTGGTACAATGATAAGCATGATCATGAACTGCAGTGTTTCTGACGTCATATGATGTAGAGCACATTTTCGTGACATCATGCATTTAAACAGTATTGTAACACTTATGCAAATGTGCTTGATGCACAAGGAAAGATGCCTGCCATCGCACAAACTGTGGTTAGTTTCTGACGTAAGCAATAGCTGTGTTTGGTTGCCGTTAATTAACTTTCTAAGCTAATAATTCAAATATGAGAAACTATTGCTAACTTTTATAGGCAAGAAAATGTATCTTTTGGACAGTAAATGAAAATGAGATTGAGTCTAAACAATCGCCTGGTTTTACTTTAATATATAAGAGTTAATTAAAAATACAATACGCACCCATTGCAGCATTGATGTCTTCCATATACGGATCTTCTATAGGTAACTGAAGGAAATGTAGGATGCACTCATCTTGCGTTCTGCTGCCGATGTGCTCGCTAACTTTATTCCAATCATCTTTGTACATGTCTAACGCTTCAAGCAGGAGTAGGGTCTCTTGGTCAGTCCAATCCCGTACAGCGTTCGCTTTTCCAGCCTATGCATTAAAGCATAAAGTTACGTGTAGGAGCAGGACATTTGCCATGTAACAATGTATGCAATCACTATGCATTAGAGAAAGAAAATCTCCAAGGAATGACTTATTTGTGAAAATTTTTCAAGAATGCAAACTGCTTCACATAAATTTTACATTATAATAAGCATTACAACAATTATCAAATAAAAGCAACACCACATACTTGTATATTTTAACATAAATTGATAGTAATATATGACTATATATGTTTACATGCCTGTATAAACAAGCTGATATGACATTTGTGCTAGTTCAAAATGATATTTTTTACCGTGATAGGTTTCATCCAATAAAAATAATTTTTTGTCCAAAATTTGCCATTTTTCTGATCAGATGGTCATCTAATCATATCGCCAGTCTACGGTCAAATAGTGACCAATCATAATACAAGTAATGGATACCCTTATAGCAGCGATTTTCTTCGCATACATATCCGTCTTCAGAGCAACACTCGGTTGAAGAACAGTCGGCTGTTCGATGGCCGGGACAGTGGGTGCCGTACTCGAACTATCGGGAGGTGTAGCTCCGTCGGCGCTAGGTGGTACCTCTCCCTCTTTCGGTTGCTGAGGAAGTTCACCCTCCATGGGCGGTTTGATCTCTGGGGGAACGGCAACGGGCACAGCCATTGATTGCTAAAAAATAAAAGAACTCTCACGGAGTTGGTCACATTTTAATCAAGTCACCAAATAGCCACAAAACTACACTTCTCAAGTTGTAAGTTTGCAATAATTAATTAATAATTATAATTTTAATAATAATAATTATTAATTTGTAATAATTGTTGTAATAATTAAATTACTGATTGCCTGTAATTGACAAAAGCAATTCATACCTGAGTGACACCTTTTGGAGGCAAAGGTTGAATACCAGAGGGTGTGTCAGCTAGAACGAAGAAATGAGAAGTAGGAGGAGGGCCCATGGGGGCGGGGCGGCACTCTGGGTCCACCTGATAATTAATTAGACCCCACTGCTCTAGAAGAGCATGAACCCTATATAAAAAGAACATAAGTTTATGCCTGTTTCGAAAAATTATGTAAACACAAAAATGAAGTCCAACTAAAAATTATTAACAATCAAATCAAAATTAGACATTAAAAATTACAGGAAAGAACTTCCTATCCCAGTGCAGGAATAAATTTTTCCAAACTTTCAAACTTATTTAACCGGCTTATGAAATTAAGATAGCACTTTTCACATGACTTATGAAAACAAGTATTGTAATGATTTTGTACTTTGAGTATTATAATCAGGTAGTATGACTTCAATTTTTATTGAATTTTGCAAGAAAAAAAATTACGTCAGAAAAACTGTGATTTCTGATATCTAGCTTTAACATGTTTATTGTCTAAATGGACAACTAAATCCTACAATTCAATTAACCTCAAAAATGATGTAACTCAATTGTTTTTGCAATACCACACAAACTTACAGTTTAAGAGAATTATAACGTTTTAGAACTATACATGCTCAGATACGCACATTACCGATATGCGTTTACCTCATAATTGCACAGACATCTCCAGCCAAGTTACGCCTACACGCTGTACTCGTCATGTACTCTAGCGGATTTAAACGGTATGTGTCGACCATGAAATTACGGAATGCCAAGTAACTGAAATAATCAACACGATATGGTGGCTGAGAACAAAACTGTAGCGCCACCACATGCTTTAAAGTTAACAACGATTAAATAATTTCTTACAATAACATATCAGAGCATCAAAAACTTCCAACAGGTGAAGCCATGTTTTAGCAGAAATGTTTGCTAAGCGTGAACTGGAAAGTGAATTTAGCGGTCCACTTCACCAACTGTCAAAAACTCTGTTTATCAGATTTCCCTTGGGTGCGTCTTACATAAATATCTGCTCACCCATAAGTGGAATGAAACAAAGGCACTATGTGATAACTTGACAAAACTGCAGTGAGTAAACTTTTGCTTAAGCCAAAAGTTTCCGGGACCTCGGCTCTTTTCTAACAATCAAAAAGGCCAACAGTTGCCAAAATATTCTCGCGACTGTGTTTTGTCTCAAATTGCTCATGCGAATTCGTGCGACCTTCGCCACATTTTTGCGAATTTCGAGCTTTTTATGGAGCGAAAGTCGCGAGAATATAGCACGATCTTCGCACAACATGTTTACGCACATTTGACAAATTCTTCGACAAAGCAAATGTCGCACAACATTTGAGCGAGTATTTTGCAATCATTTCACGGAATTTGTGAAATTGTCGTGAAACAACCGAGGTTCGCCAAAGTAGTCGCAAATTGGTCGAAAAACAGTCACAAACTGGTCGAAAAATAGTCGCAACATTCACAAAATGTTCGAAAAGATTTTGTGGCCTTTTGAAATTGCTGGCAAACATGAAGAATTTGCAACAAATTTGTGAATGTTTGGCAAATGTTACGACAATGTTTCGACAGTTTTGGCGAAGTGGCGAGTTTTGCAACTCTGGTAATAAACTTTAAACATTTTAAAATACTTCTCCGAAGTCAGAGACCTTTTTGCAACAACGGCAAAGACACGCGAATGCTTTGCGACTGGCGGATTCCAGCAGACAGAACTACGGACCAAAAAACAAACACACAAATTTCGACACTGACCGGAGGTTATTTGCCTAATACTGATTGATGATTGCTATTTGTACTTACATCTCAGGAGACTTGGATTTATTTTTCGCATTGAAAAATTCCGGCAGAGCTCTCCGTTCAATCGCATGAATGCTAAACAACAAATAAACACGTAATAAAAGACAAGTTAAAAAAATCTCATTAAAGGCCAAGTCAACCTTTTTCTGAATCGAGACTTAGAACATCCTAAGAACTACGCTGTACAATATCTCTCATTACAATATCAATAATTAAAATGCCTCTTAAATAAAAAGAAAATCTCAAGGAACTTATTTCCGTTTAAACATTTTGTGAGGCCCAATACTAATTGGGCAAAGTATGCACAAAGATATTTGTGGCAAAAAAGTGCGGCTAAGAAATTTTGCAAACCAACAAGATCGGTGAATTTTAAGTGAAAAATGTGCCAATAACATTCATAACATTTCATTAACTTACATCAAAAATTGTGATATTCTGAAATGGGTTGAGAAAAATTTTAGTTGAAAACCAGAAGCAAAAACGATGCTTTACAAAATCATAACGATAAGAATTCTAAACTTGCCTGTTATAATCAAACCACGCAGCATAGCTGGGAATGACAATGTGATGTGATTGTTCGGTGATATGATCTTCCTGTTTTTCCGCCACTTTTTTCTCCTCTTCCGCTTGCGCGGCCGGAGACGTCGCCTCTCCGTCTTTCTGCTCTACTTTGCTGTCACCTCCAGCATCCTTGTCAATCTCCATGGGAGCTGCATCTTTTATGGCTTGTGGTTCGCCTTTCACAGCTGAAATTAACACATTCCGTTGCTAGCTCATGTCGCACACTTACGTTTCCTGAGCTTTTCAATGCAGTTATTAACATAACATCACGCATTGTAAGGCAATATAATTTACAATATATTAACGGTAATATAACACTGCTATAACTGTTTGGGACAATACTTTCATTTGCTTTTAACTGCAATTAGAGACAAAAATTAATGAATATTCTTAAGACTTATTTTCATGCAAACAGAATATTATACAGACAAAACAGCTTGCCAGCAGGTGGCCGTGAATGCAGGTGCAAAGTACTAATACACTTTGGAATATAATTAGGAATGGAACAGCTTTGAATGGAATATGCCAAATTTCTAGCATACTAAGTGTAAGTAACTTGAAACATAAAAAAGCAGCTTTTCTAATACTTAGCAGAAAATTAATCTTAAACTTAAAAAATCTAGCAGGGAAATATTATCTGCTTTTTCAAAACAATGCGTTAGGACCAGGTTAAAGGTATGGACATGTGTTAACTAAACTATGCACATCATTTGCATAATATATAAATAGCCAATTAACAGTAAACAAAATAACGAGCAACAATATTAATAAATTCACTAGTTTTTTAAAGATAAAAATCCAGTCATTTAGTATTACAATTCTACCAGAGCTGCAAGGTTCTTCGTAAGTTTTCAATGCACTATTGTTCATAGTTTTGTTTGCAAGCAATGCACTCTAATGATCAAGAACTCAACAAGGCAAAAGTTTGCCGACATTTACCCGAGGGTGCTGGAGACTCCAATGCACTCGGCACAGATGCTGGACTCTCTTCCTCTTTTGCAATATCTTCCTCTTCCGATTCATCCTCTTTTGGCGCTTTTCTGGTTGATGCTGCCGGACTTCTGGTGGTGCTAGAAATATAATTTCACTTCAGATGTATGATTTAAACATTTAGTCTTTTGTGGGTCATCAGAAATCTCTTTCATGGGATTAATTGGAGAATTTTTTGTTTGTAATAGTTTTAAACATTAACAAAGTCATTTGCTAATATAAAAAAACATTAATTATCAAAAAATATTGATTTGGCATTAAAAAATGATCTCACCCTTTGCGCTTGGATCGTTTCTCTGCGGTCGGAGAAGGAGAACGCTTCCTCTTACTTTTTCCCTTCCGTTTCTCCTCTGTTGCAGGCTTGATGTCACTAGTTGTGCAGCGTGGCCGAGAACCTATACAAAAATATGGGAGCCTATCTAAAAATTTGCGAAGTACAAAATGACCCGAAGCTAATCATAAGATAGTCTCAATAGTCCAAAATTCTATATTGAAGGAATGTAAACAGCATAATATCACAAGAATGGTCAATCACATTTGCTAAGAAACAATATAAGTTTTGTAAAGATACATGGGCAAACTCTGATTTAACTTAATGATTAGCAAAAACAACAACAAACAGGTGGAAAATACATCAATTCACAAATTTAATCAGAAGCTTTTAACACACTGTGCCCATCGTCAGACAAATAAAAAACGAAATAAAGTGATCTCAGGACTTAAACAGAATGCGTAAACAATAACAATAACGCAAAATACGTTTTTAAGCAAAAGCAGTGAAACTTATGTTAGAAAATTGGATGTCAAACTTATTGTGCAAATTTTCTTTGTGATCGTGTGATTTTTAAGAAATAATCGTAAGATGATAACGCTAAAATTTTAAAGTTGTTTTTAGAAGTAATGATCAATCAGATTAATGTGGTTTTTTTATAGCAGCATGAACAGGTACAGTAACTGTTCTCCCAGTTAAGGTAGAGGTCTCACAAATTTCTCCAGTTCTTTTATTTTAATTCTCTATTAGCCAATCAATATACAAAACAGCATTATAAATTTAACAAGAAGCTTTAATAATAAAAATAAGGCTCAAGATACCTCAGGTCAACTGTCATCAATGATATACATAATTTATACATAAAGATATAGCAACCTTAAACAATGTCGTAGCACCATGAAGTTTAATACGCAAATCTTGATATATTTCGTTTTTAAATTTTCCTCCAATCTCGGCAAACCTTATACATGAATCAAACAGGGCCTTTGGCAATATTTTTTATCCATTTTAAGACTATGTGACCACAGTAGCCATTAGCAATGAGGTGCAAAACCAGCTTGGCATGAGAAACTTCAATCACCAATTGAAGCTCAAAGCAAGGACATATTTTTCAACATCTTCACAACTCATCATGGGCTCTGAGAGAACTTTCTGAATGCAACACACTCGAGTTGCCAGTGGATTGCTCACTGAAACTCTTGCGGTCCCTGAAGAAGGTATTGAAAGCAACAAGGCCTAATACGTAGTAATTTTCATATTTTCATCTAATTTAGCTAAAAGAATTGCAAGAGGGTTTAGTTCATCTCTACGAAATTTCAAATATTTTGCTTTGTTTGTTAAAAAATATAGAAAATGTACAGTGTATAGCGACTTATGAGACACCCTGAACATAAAGAAAGGTTTAGAACATGGGTTCCCAACCTTGGGGTCGCGACCCCAATTGCGGTCGCCAAGCAGCCTTCGTGGGGGCTAGTCCAAAAACTATTTTAAAAAAATGCTTTTTAAAAGATGCTCACTGCATCAATAATAACAAAATTTAAACCAAACATTCATGCTTTTTCTAACCTTTCTTTTTCTTTGGATCCCAGTTGTCAGTAACATCATAATCTTCCTCGTTCATCCACTCATTAAACTCGTCAGTATCCAAAATCCATCTAGCCGTCACCTCCCATGGACCTTCATCTGGAGACCATGACTCTTGTTCCACCTCAACTCCAGTCATCCACGTGTCATAACTGCAGCAAAAATAAGCATGTGTCTCAACTATGACAATTACATCAATAAATGTCACAGCAAGCATGTGCCTCAACTATGACAATTACACCAACATATGCCATAGCAAGCATGTGCCTCAACTATGACAATTACACCAACACGTGATAGCAAACACGTGTTACAACTTTGACAATTATACCCATAGATGTCATAGCAAGCATGTGCCTCAACTATGACAATTACACCAATGAATATAATAGCTAAGTTAAAAATTAAGTTAAATGCAAATCTTAGCTATGACAAATAAATAAATAAATACTGACAAAATAGTAGAACTAAGCATGCGTGTTAACTATGACAATCACATCTGTGCATGACAAGTATTTAAGAATAAAACAACTAGAGAGTTCTCTCAACCAAGATCATAGTAATTGAATGATTAAAATGCAATAGTTACAACATAACGTATAAGCAAATCTGCATAAATGTGACACATTTAATGCCTCTCTAAAATCAGCCTTTGCATTTTGCTTGCATCAGCTATATTTTTCATGTTTGTACTTCCTGTTTGTACAGCCGATTCAGGTACGACAAAAGGCAATTAATCCACTATTTGCGTTTACAAATTCTCCGTAGTACATGGATGGTGGACAGAAGAAAATTATTTCAATTACGTCAAATTTATCTATTGTTATACTTTCATCATGCTTCCTTTCAACTTTTCTATAGTGCTGCCATCTTTAGGAATTTTGAGTTAAAATAGCTAAATCTTGCTCTTTACTGTTTTAAAGGAAGACAGGATGAGTTTTCACCTACAATCCCATTATCAAGTCCGATAAAATGTATACATTTTAACAGAATTAATACTGCAAAAGTGTTCCTGATAATTAAATAATAGATTAAAAACTTAATTACCGGAAGGCGAGTCCAACTATTGATGACATCACAAACTAACATGATTTTCATCAGTAAAAATATTCCACGAGTGTGTTACAGGTTTTGCAAAAGCAAAAATTGAAGTACAGCACTACTGTAAGATATTCAGTGTGTTGTGGTAAAACTAGACAAGTTCTAAGATAAAAATTCAAATTTCAAATGTACAGCTGTGTTACGCAAGAGCTGTCGAATGCATGTAGTTTGTCAGAAAATTACACATCTTAACTGAGAGCTACAGCACCTGCTTTTTGTGTAATGGATTTCTGGAAAAAAATAGCATGTTTTCTTTCAAATATTTTAATAAGTAGCTTGTTTTGACCTACAGTTTAAGATTGGGTCCGGTTTTGCTTTAAATTTCAAGAGCTTCTACAGCGTACATGTATGCATAATCTCGATCTGTTTTCACACCTGAGCTGATTTCTCCTATAATTTTTGTCTCTTGTTTCGCAACTTTTAACCTCTCCATGACACTACTTCAGATTTGCTGTGCAATAAAATCTTAAAACTAAATTTTTTTTGTTGGTTTTAACAAGCCAGATGGAAGCATCCAGGTTATGTTGAAACTGCAGACTGTGTAGTTGCATTCACTTTGTTGGTAAATTTATAACAACAAATATATAAACAACAATCTATAAATACTCTAAACCACAAACCTGTCAGGTGTGTACCACCAATGTAACAGTAAAGAGCGTTCCCTTTTAATCACCGGTCTGATCCATTCGCCCTCTGGAGGATTAGTGGGTGGCGGATGTATGATGTGCGTGGCTTTGTCCGGCGCTTCAGCAATTGTGCCCTTATGTCTAATAACAATGTCTCTCAATGTCCCAACCAAAACCTTGTCCACATCGGAACGAATGTAAACGCAGGGCTGACCTATGCACTTGTTCTGAACGAGAGTCCGTTCCATGTTCATAAACATCTCCACGTTCCGGTCCATTCTGGATGGAGACTGGAAGTCGAACCGCCTCCTGCAAATCGGGAGAGTATATAGTAATTTAAATGCAAAAGTATTAAAACGTTAAACAAATACTTCAAAATACAACTATTTCTAAAGCCTTAATTATTTTGCACCTACCTCAACCTTCAAATAATGAAATTGCTCACAAATTCATTCAAAAGCACCACGCTTCATATTTGCAACATGAACAAATGATCACAGACTTTATTTGTACCGTTCCAATATCTTCAACAGAACTATGTTTGCAAAATGCTAATAAGTAGCTGCAATTAACATGCACAAAAGATTGTACATAAAATGTCTAGTTATACATAAACCTCATCACAAAAACAGGACCAGAATTTCATTATATTTTGCCAGAATCTAAGCAGATTCTCATCATGACATTTTACAAGAATCCAGAGATTCGAGGTCGAAATTTCGTAGTTCTAGTACGATGAATAATAATTACTGAAACAGCAAAGACTGAATTTCGATTACAGTGATTTATTTATTATAGGATTATTCATGAATATCAGTACTAACATCTTTTACAGAATGTGACCTAATATTTCAGACTGACTCTCCAGGCTACGGTAATACCGTGTTTGAGAAAAATTCTGTATGCTAAAAACGAAAAATTTTACTGATAGCGTGACAAATCGGCCATTTCCAAATTCTATAACAATTGTGCCTCAACTTTGCATTCCTGTTGGCTTGACATCAAGGGTAGAACCCTGCAATTTTTATGTGCAATGTGCAGGGGAAAGAGCAGTGCGCCAAAGACACTTGGGAAGTAACTAAGTAAGCTCGCAAGTGAAATATGGAAGTGTACATGCTAGCGTAAGGCAAAAGCCGAACAGTTACATTAGTGCCAGTATTTCTTTTATTTTTTTTTAACATTCAGGTAAAACCAGCATGAATCTAACTAACTAACAGTAACTGCGAATGTTTAGGCAACTGGATTTGGGGATTCGCATCGAAATTGCGTCCCGAAAAATAAGTACAAACAGTCTAAAGCTTACCATCCCTGCTCAGATTTATACTTATAAACGGATGCTAAAATGTGACATAATGAACCTCCAGGCTTAAAATCCAGGAACAATTTCATCTATAATAAAATAAAAAAGTGATCATAATTCGAAACAAGAAAGTACTTACTTATATGTACTTATAAAGTCTGTTTTTTTACAAACTAAAAGTAGAAACAGAAGTAGTGGAAAAATTTATCAGCTGATGTCATAATGTAGAAAAGATTAAAATTTGTTATAATAATTTAATAGCTATTTACAAATTTTAATAATTTACAAACTTCATAAATCATAATGAGAATTTTGCTAAACATTACAAACAGTTTTGACGTTAAATGTTAAAACAAAGATAGTGATGAAAGCCAGCGTGCATTTGGGAATTTTGGGGCGCCATTAAAATAATGCAAAAAGCAAAATTCTTCTACTTCTCCAACTTAATAAACATGGATGATAGATAGGAATATTCGCTAAAATTAGAAGAAAAAAATTGTGCACTTTTGAGCACAAAAGTAGTTGCACCAACTAGAAACTTAGAAAATGATATACACAACTCACAGGCAGTCTCGTTAGCGGTGGTTTACTGACTTGTTTACCAAATGCATCTTCCTGAAACTGTATGAGCTGAATGACTAGCGCCACAAGACTCTTAGTAGTTGGTGGATCTGTCTGTACATACTAAAATGAAGTAATATTATAGCTATTACATCGTAGTCACATGATAGTGCAGTCAGGTACAATACACGTACAAAGGTAATATACATGTACATACTCACCACTAACTAATAGCCTATATCTATAACAAATGTATAGGTTATGATACCTATAGAAAGCTACAATTTGCAGTCGAAACAATGTTGCTCTTGAAGAACCACAAATAGTCGACAATTTGAAACATATCAGTTTATAAATATATCAACGTGTGAACAAAATCAAGTCCGAAAAGCAACCACGACATTCAAGATTAGTTGATTTACTGCCAATGCTAAAAATTATACAAAATTTAAACTAAAAAAAGCCCAAGAGAACATATTTATTAGGCACAGAATTAGTATACACCTTCATAAAGTGATGACGATAATAATAATTATACCTCAAATTACACAATACAAAATGAGATAAGCATTGTATTGTCACATGCCTTACTGGAGTTAGTATACTTTAGGTCACAAGTACAAAATATGCAAAAGACAATTCCGGTTGGATGCATACAAATTTAGTTTCTCCAGCGCAGAGGTAAATCTACGGAATTCTCTGCCTGAAGATGTTATCAACAGTACCACAGCCATCGCCTTCAAAGCATGGCGATAGTGGAAGCGAGAATTTCCATTTCTGATCCCCTTTTTCGTTAACCTCTACAAGATAGTGAGTGCCACATGGTGATAAACATTAGTCAAGTGATCAGTTTTTGAATTGTAATCACCAATGTGTAGTTTTTGCTAAAAATTTTATTATTTTTGTTAGAACACTGTGTGATACTTATATTAAATTTTTGTTAGCCATTTATGTTTATGTGGCTTTGATATAAGCTGTTTTCTTGTTTGTCTTGCTTTGAGCTGATATTTTTTATTCTTGTTTGCCTTTTGTTTTGCTTAGCTTTGAGCTGATTCTTTGTTTGCTTTTTGGTTTGCATTTGCTTGGAGCTGATTTTTTGCTTTGCCTTGAACTGAATTATGATTTCCGATTGCCTTTTGTTTTGCCTTGTTTTGGATTATTAAATATAAGATATTTACGCTCTGATATTTTTTATTTGCTTCTTCATTTGCACCTATCAAAAACTTCTGTTGTTAAAAAAGGAGCAGCAAAGCTAGTGACCAATTGGTCTTTCGCTGCTCCTACGCAATTATTATTGAAACATTCTACTTCTATAATCATATAATGTGAATCGAATGTTGAGGAAATAAAATCGATTGAATTGAATTTTGCTTATTATCTATTGAGCATAACTTGTCTGGAGTGTAACTTTACTTCCTTGCGCACCAACATGAATGCTAATATAGGAGGTTTCCAATCTATCCAAATTTATCCAATTGTGTTTTGAACGTGCCGATTGTGGTGCTATTGACATCATCTTCAGGCAATCAATTCAAATGATTAAACCAGGTACCATAGTCACAGTCACTCTCTTGCACTTTCTCTGGAGCTGAAATACCTTTGACATAATGTGGGTTCCAAACTTAACTTGTATATTCAAATATTCAATGTGTGGTTTCACTAGGGCTTTGTACATCGGTATGATGATGACTCTCACTGTACTAACAATTGCTCGAGAGATAGCTGAATTTGGCAACTTTATCGCTGATGTGCATGTGAAATTTGAGTAGGTCATCCACAACACGCAAATTCTTCTCAGAAAAAAATTTGCAACAATTCTCAGATTTTGCCTTCGGTAGCACTGTCTCATGTGAAATTCAAAATGCTTCTTTTTGCATACCGGCGTGCATAATAACCGTGCACTTAGAAATAAAGCCATCATGGCGTGCCGGATAAATTATTGCACTTGTGCTCTGCGTAAAATTCCATAATAACACATAACACTATTACAAAATCAAACCACTGTTTACCTTTTTACAATTCTTTTGTAGCCATGAGCGAATAGCGTCAAATTGGACTACAGTTTCAGGAGATTCAAAAAATTTAACGTTCGGACTCCCGTCTTTCTTTCTGATGATCACCATTTTTGTTTAGTGGCGTTACCTACTAGTAAATTGGGCTGCTGATTACAACAAACTTTCGGAAACGCTTATAATCTTTGCAACCACGACTGCTCACTGCTCAGTCGATAATAATAATAATAATAATAATAATAATAATAATAATAATAATAATAATAATAATAATAATAATAATAATAATAATAATAATAATAATAATAATAATAATAATAATAATAATATTAAACAATTTTAAGTAGTTATTAGCTTGTAGTAATTTTGTAGTTGAAAAACTTAAATAAAGATTGCATGACATATTGCAAAAAATATATAACTACATTATTACATGTGAAACACGCTCTAGAATCTGTCATTTGTGTCAAATATACTTTGCCAAAACATTTTTATAGTTATTGCTCTCTGTTATAATAAATCTTGCAGTGCATTATTCCTAATGTTTTATGGTCCAAAGCTACTTTTGGGAAGAAATGTCGTGGCTCACTAAGGAATGCAATAGGCTTGGGCCAAAAATGCTTGTTGCTCCAAATATTTACACAGGACGTGGAATGTAATTGTATAAAAATGACGTTTTTGCAGCCATAATTGCTTTGGAATGTTATTTTCAGTACGCATTCAACAATTACAATAATTATACTTTGACAGACCAAAAAACTTTCAATGATTATGCTAACAGACTGCATGGCCCACTTAGAAAGTGAACCAAGGCCTGCTTGTTGGAACCTAAATAAGAAAATAAATGTTATATAATTTCCAAACCAAAGATTATTGGATTTGCTGAGCACAATGTTCATTATGCATGTTCAGCATATGCAAAATGTGCATGAGTCTTGCGATACAAAGGTCTATACAGTAGCACTATTTTACTTTAATATTTAATGCTTGTTTGTTCTGCTAAAGCATACTTTTATTTCTATTTTAATTTTTGTTATCATAAGCAGCCAATTTTATTATAATATTGTACCAACCGTGCATCTTTGCTTGTTTAGTAAAGTTAGGATTAGTCTTCAGGAAACTAAATTCTGTAAGCATTAATAAGAGGTGCATTGTCTTTTCCTTAATTAATATTAGTTAAATTTATTATTATAAAACAAAAACTGGGTTTTTGTTTTTAAAATGCTTACTTTTTTCCTTTTCATTTTATTTTTTCGTGTTCTATTTCTTCTCTTTTGAGTTTTGACATCAAATTTTCTCACTTTTTTCCTCTCCTACCCTCCACTTTTCTTTTTCCATTTTTTCTTTTATCTTTATTTCTCTATTTTTCGTTTTTCATGTTATATTTTTAAAATCATTGACATCATAACATCCGAACACGTATCGTATTGGACCGAAGGTGTCTGTAAAGAAATTCGTTTGAAATTTGCGCCTTGCTATGAATTTATGCGTGCTAATTTGGAACTAAAATTTTTGTTGTTAGGACACGTGTATACTGTAGATTACACAAACTTAATCTTTTTGGGTGCTTTTTGAAGTTTTACTTTTTTGTCCTTACTTTAATAAATACGCGTTGTGTGGCACCTGTTAGCATGTTTGAGAAGGAGCGAGAATTT
This sequence comes from Tubiluchus corallicola, assembly GCA_030141605.1. NCBI lineage: Eukaryota > Metazoa > Priapulida > Priapulimorpha > Priapulimorphida > Tubiluchidae > Tubiluchus > Tubiluchus corallicola. The sequence goes on from JAQGDQ010000034.1 coordinate 774,866, forward strand.
TTTGTACGTTTTTTTTCTATTAAATATTATTTAATTAAGCTTAACCCAGTTAAAATTGAAAGTTGGGTGGTCATGAGCGAAAACTACGTGTTCAGTATTCACGCATAAATAAATGCATGCACACGTGTTTGCAGAAGTAGAACAGTCTAGTCAGTGATATTGTCAGTGCAACCAGTGCTAAAAGCATTTTTTACATGCAAGCACTTGTAGATTTTGAAGTAAGGGTATTAGCTATATTAAATCAGTGAATACCCGGGTGAGGTCGTTTTTCCATTTCGTAAACTGAACGTAATTTGATTTAAACCTACATTTTCGATAAAAGTGAGTAGGCCTATGCTGTTAATTGCACAGTAACTTGTATGGGTATATTTTCCGGCATTCTAGTAGCTTTAATAATCTGTTAATGCGTCTTGTGCCTAAATTGGTTGTTTGCAAAGTCCGGTTATTGCGCTAATTGTTTTCTTGTAGTTGTAAGTTTCATAGGGATTGTAGTAAATCCTTAAATTAAACCCATGGTTAAACTACAGGTAAATCCTGTAGATTAAACAAATCTTTAAAAGTAAACTGTCTGAATCAAAGTGGACTAGTTGGCATCAATGCTTGTAGTGCAACATAACAAAATTTGTAATGTTCAATTTCCAGGATTTATATTCTAGGAAAAATAAGCATTTGCATGTACTTGATTTTTTTGCATGTACCACCTAAGAATTTTTACAATTGCAATCTTAGCAGAATTTGTAGGTAAACATTTTCTTTTCAAAGCGTAGTGAATCGTGGAATTGTGATTCGTCTCCGAAACAATCTAGTTCACTCATCGTTGAACAAAAAATGAATCTGCATCTGTATTAACATAGTTTCACTGCACACCAACCTTCCTAAGAATATATTATAATGCAAAATTTGTATTCACTGAAGGTAATTCACTTTTTTTGAAATAATATATGTTATAGTATTGTAAATTTTTTTATTTATGCCAAATCAACAGACTGCACTCAATAAACAGCAAGTTAAGCAATTTCATAAAAATCTGCAATTTCTCAGGTGAATGACGTAAAATAAACGTAGCAAGTAACCTACTAATCTTTGAGAATGCTGGAACATAACATGTTATATGATCTTAAATATATGATTTTGCCGGAATGTTGTAGTTTGGTTTACTAACTATTCCCGTGTTTAACATCTTTGTTTAGTGAGTTTGAACTGCACGGACTTTCCTTCATCTACAGTATTTCTTTGGCAGTCACAGTTCATTTTCAGCTTACACTAACATTGGTGCATGCAAGTGCAATCACACTGGTGGAAGAAAGGAATTAACACAGCACAATGGGAACAGTAATTATTAGTTTTTTATTTTGTTGGAAAGCACTATGGTAGAGTGGTACAGCGCTGGGCTGCCAATACCGAGGGCTCTGGGTTCGAGCCATACTCTGATGCGTCTGGATTTTTCGAGCCATGTTCTACTCAAACAGGAATCTCTGATCATTTTCCTATATGTTCTCAGTGCTAATTGAGTACCTGGTCATTTAGTGGGGTTAATTACCTGTCTTCCTTTTCCTCTGTGGCTTTGTGAATATTAAACAGGTGCTGTACCTTACACACCATTTGTCATTTTATGGTTTAAAATGGCTTTATGAAGGAGATTCTATGTTTAAAAATGTACATTGTACTGTCAAACGGCAATAGTGTGGCATATTTCTGTCGTAGCTAAATAATTTGACACTAGACTGGCAAAAGTTGTTAACAATACATCACGCTCACATGGCTCCTTTTGGCTTAATGGTGTTACATCAATGTTTTTATAACAGTCTATCCGCTTTATCTGCCTCAAGATTTTGAATTTTTCAAAATTTTTGAAATATAAAAATTTCAGAACATTGCGAATTACTCTTTTCCGTGTTTTTAGTTTTGCGATTCCCTTGATTTAGCATAAGTAATGATTTGGGACATCTAACTTAGATATGACAAAATTTAGGTGTTTAAGTACATGACAGTTTAAAATACAGTCATACCTCAGTTTTCGACCATAATTCGTTCCTAAAAAATGTTTGAAAACCGATTTGGTTGAGTAACGAATCATTTATTCCCACAAGAAATAATGTAAAAGCAAATAATCTGTTCTCGAGCACCAAATGAACTGTAAAGTATTACTAAAACGAAATATAATAAGGCAAAAATGTTTATTCAAACAGTAGATGTGATATTATTGATAAGAAAAACAATAGAATTCCATAGAAAGAAAAACATAATTATTCCTGCATGAAAAAACCTTACGTGTTGGTAGCAGTGGGATGGTATACGTAAGGAAGAGCAGAAACACATGTGTGACTACTCTTGGGTGCGGTCGGTTACGCTCGGCTCTACTTGGCTCGCCGCGCGTGCGTTCATCACGTGCTTGGCGGTTGGTCGAGAACGGAGACAATTTCAACTTGAATTTTCTGGTCGAAAACTGATTTGTACGAGTGCTGAGACGTTCGAAAACTGAGGTATGACTGTAGGTTGTTTGTGCAATAAGCATTAGTTGTAATAACAACATTAAATAGAACATTAACACTGTCGATTTCCTCGTATTGTTGGTGCACGACTCGGTTTCAAGATTATTTTAGCGGTTTTAACACTTTTTTACATTGATAATGTATATATTTCTATATAATGCCCGAAAACCTAGGTTGCAATTTTGGGCTAAAGTTTACAAGTCCCCACACACAAGAAATTAGTTCGTGAAACTGATTAGTGTTAGGGTTAGGATTAAGATTAGGGCGAGGGCTGGGTTAGGATTAGGGTGAATGAGAGTTAGGGTTAACGCTAGGGTTGGAGTATGGAAATTGCATGGGGAATCTCCTTCCTAATGTTGTTATAATTTTGATAGTGAGTTCTACTCGTTTACTTATCCTATTATATTGAATTTCAGGATATTACCCTGTACACGGTCAAAGCTATCATCGTCATGGATAATGACGGCAATCGGTTACTTGCAAAGGTAAATACGACGTAACCTATAAAGACTTTAAGTTTTAATGAAAAGCTTGTTAATCTGTTACCTTGTGCAGCAGTGGTATATGCTAACAAGCTAGGCTAAGCTACTTGTTTCTGTTTCAACTTTGCATTTCTTCTGTTTTGCAAAAATGTGTTGAGGAACCATCCACATATAATGTTATCAAGTTTTAGACCATATCTACCTTGCGTTATAATGTTGTTGTCATGTGCTCCAACACCTATCTACCCCTTATACTGATATCGATGTCATGCCGGTGTAGCTTTTTGTGCATGTTATTCTTCCTCCTCTCAAGGACAGTCAACAACATCACTTGTGTTAATTAACAGGAAACCATCTGTGGGTTCTACTGGCATGGTGGTGGATGTGGCGCAGTCCAAATTCATTGAACTCATTCTCATCGACCCATCCTCTAGATTCTCTAGACTCATCATCCTCTTTACAGCCGAGTTACAACCTCCACATCAACTTTAAAAAAGCATGAAGTCATATAACCAGTCAGAGATGGATATCATGACTAAATCACATATCTACCTTGTGTTATAATTGAGTTATTACCTACCGACTCTAAACTTGATATCGTTATATGTGGAAAGCCCCTGATATGAATGAATTACAATATTGTTACTAAGTAGTGTTGATATGAACGAATATGTGTCTCATACTGGAGTATCATCAGATAAATTTTTAAATTTGTTTTAGAATTTAAAGCAAATGAGTTTTCTAATTTCAGTACTATGATAACACATTCCCCACAGTAAAGCAGCAGCGTGATTTTGAGCAAAGTTTATTTAACAAGACGCACAGGGCAAACGGTAAGCAATTCTTTATCTAATACAACAGTGCTAATACTGCCACATCAGAGCTAATATTAATACTAACACAGCACTCTTAATCATGATCTAATGCAGTAAAATGTCTACCATAGAGACCACCACCAACATTGTTTCAATAGTATGAATGGTCCTTATGTAACAGGTCCTTGTGTAGAATAATATTATGGACGTTTCTGAAGTCGGGAGTCTCTTGTTAAATTATGTTATATTAAATTGTTATAGGCCATCAGTCGTAAAATTTTTCTACCAGTCAGTATTGGTGGTAATTTTTATTCGTTATTTGTAGTTAATGGCAATAGTAACTGTTGATTATATTTTTCAGCCGAAGTTATGTTACTGGACGGTTTTACTTGCTTATATAGAACCAGCGTAGATCTGTATTTTGCAGTCATAGGAAATTCGCGTGAAAATGAGGTTTGTTTTTTTACCATTGTTTGGTCAGCTAGTCGCATCACCGGGAACATAATTCGATGTCTTATTTTTCAAATGTTGATTCAATCAAACTTTTGTGTACTGGGCAAACGGAATTTCGAACTTACATGTATATATGTGGCTGGCTGACAGTTCCAAAATGAATACATTTCTGTTTGTTAACTATTGTTAAACCAAGTTGCATGAGAGAGTGTTTTAGTACAGTATTAGTCCTCGGTTAAGGGCTTAACAACGCTAATGCAAAATAAAATGTAAAGCAAATTGTCCGTAAATGCAGCACTTTTCGTAGAAAACATTCTAGTGGAAAACTTAATAACGTCTAATTCATATAAATTAAACAATTTGTGAGTTTTATCCATATTTCTTCTTTGTAATTTCTTTCCGCTTGCTTGAAACCACTTATCTTTCTTACCTATCTCTAGCTGATGGTATCTTTCTCGTAACTTTGAAGTCTGTTCGCAGTCAGTGGTTACACACTGCATTAGGAAAAATGACAAGCATTTGGCGGTCTCGGGATAATGTAGACACTGGTTGCTATAGCAACAGGTTGATGGCAGAATTCTTTTGCACAAAGTTTGCGCTCACGTGCGTTGAGGTGTAATCACAAGCACAAATTGCTTTAGCATTAAGCAGTTACTTTGAGACAAAAACATAAATTATATTAGACTATCTGACTTTACAATAATATTTTAGAACAAAATACATTATATGGCATGTGATGCATTCTTAGGCCGGATACAAAAAATTTTTTCTGTCTTATCTCATGAGCTTAAAAGATGTCAGTAGGGAAGGAGGCAACATTTTTGAATGTTGAAGGCTGAATCGTAGATTACATTTAAAATCAGTTGAAATCAAAGTTTGTTTATTTCCCACTAGTTAGCAGTAATGTTTTAAATTTTTTTCAATGCATAGTTTTGCACACTTTGTTTTTTAGTTTCGCTTTACTAAATTATTGTATAATAATCGAAATTAAAAAAATACACTTTTACATGATAGCATCAAGTAAGTACAAAACATTCATTGTATGAACGTACAAAAAAATTATAAAATTCCGGACCGGGTGCACGATAAAAAAATATTACGTGTACGATTAGACGAAAACAGAAGCATGATTATTGTCAGCCTTATGTGGGTTGTTTGTTTTTTGGTTTTTGGCTGTTTATATCTGCAACTTACTAGTATCACTCACTATTTTTCAGTTAATGCTGTTAAGTGTACTGAACTGTTTGTACGAATCCGTTAGCCAAATACTCCGCAAGGATGTGGAAAAACGAAGCTTTCTGGACAACATGGATGCAATGTTGCTCACTGTAGATGAAATTTGTGATGAAGGGTAGGTTGCCCTATTTTTTACGGCATCTCCATCGTAAACCTCAGCCGGGTTGGGTGATCTCCGATTTGCAGATATAAGATAGCTTGTGCTAAAACACGTTTGCAAGATGGGTAGGGATGCAATAGTTTTGTCGTGGCCAAAAGCTAGCACTATGCCTGAAGTACTGAAGTTGTGTAGAATAAGCATAAAATTTGAATCACTTGTACTGGCTTTCCCCGAAAGTTTTATTTTTTGGTAAATTGAAAAATTAAAGTAACAAAAAAATAAAACGGAAGGTGATTTTTGGGTACTGTTGAGCTTTTTTATGTTGTTATTGACATTTCACAACACTTTATATATTAAATATGCTCTTTTGTACACTTTACAAAAGCTCAATAACACCCAAAAGTTTGTTTTCCAATAATTGTAATAGCTTTTAGTGTAACCTTTTTTTGCTTTACATTTATGCATGTTTTTCATTTGCTAATTTTCTTCAGATTCACTACATATTTAATGTAAAATTAATTGCTCATGTTGCTAATCCAGTTTACTAATAATAAGGGTGACTGATTTAAATAACTATTGAGTTTTCCCCACTCTTCCCTTAAATTGTATTTCAATTTAGTAATAATTATAAGTGTGATATGTAACAAAAGGGAAAATAAAATGAATCTGAATCTGAATTTGTAACATACATCGTCAGACTCATGAATGCTACTGTATTATTGAGAGTAGTACCAATAATTGTGTTGTGGTTGGTATTGATGGCAAAGGAAGCCAGGTGATTTGCAGACGTGCGTGTGAAGTTGTGTGTGTGGAATTGCACGAGAACTGAAATTTGATACGTGTGAAAGGCTAAAAATGCATGTGATACACGCCTAAAGCGTGAGAGATGGAAGGTCTGTTATTTGAATTTAATATAATGAACTTTGTCGTTTTCTTACGTAACTTGTATTATGCAAGGACCATTTACAGCTTACCTACGGCCATATCACGTTGAAAACAGGTTCTCGTCTGATCATCGAAGTTAAGCAACGTTGAGCCTGGTTAGTACGTGGATGGTTGACCGCCCAGGAATACCAGGTGCTGTAGGCTTGCGGGATGCCCACACTGTATATCGACACTAGGCGGAGGAGCTGCACAAGCAGCCAACCGCTAGAGGGCGGAGGAGGTCAAGTGACCCAACGGCCATGTGTAGAGGAGTAAACCTTCCAAATCAGGAGTGGAGCCCCGAAGGCAGACCAGTGCAGCATGCTCGCTGACCCCGGCAGTTCCTGGAGCCAACCTGGTGCCAAACGTATCGCTCTGCTTTCCTTTGGACTACACCAGGGAGGAAGAGAGGGGGTTCCTGTTGTCTGGGCAACTCAGGATCTCCAGGCGTGCGCCCTGGAGAGGACACTCTAGTGGTTCAAGGATCGGACTGCTCAGCCACAGTCGACGCTGCAGCTCCATCAATGTGATCTAACTGACTCTCTTGGCACACAGTCCATTGTCTTCCGAGACAGAAGGATGCCAACATCAACATCTAGTTACAGCTTTTGGTGTTATAGTGTTGTATCAGAAAGTATAATGGGTTTGCATGCTGTTTGATTAGGCTTGCAAGTGCATCATCTTTCTGAACGTGTAGAATCAGCAGTCCAGTGCAAAAACTAGGGGTAAATATGTCGAGGCATGTATCCAATTTTAAAACCTGTTTTTCTTTATTAGAAAGGCCAAAAAGTGGCGGAGCTTTCCTTTCTGTAATGCTTAAGTAAAAAGATATTCTTTTTCAAAATCATCAAACCGCTTTTCGTTCCAGAATAATCATGGAATCTGATCCTTCAGAAGTTGTCCACCGTGTGGCGCTACGAGCCGATGATATATCACTTGGTGAACAAACTGTAGCACAGGTAAAATTGTTGTTTTATACGAATTCAGTTTAACACAACACAGTAAGTTGCCTCTTAACGACGCCCCCTTTGGTGATTTTTTTTACTATTGCTAATGTTTTGCCATCCTTTTCTTCCATTTTCTCATTTAATGAATACATATGTGTACATATGTGTGCTTGCAAACCAAAACCGTCCATAAGTCGGCATAGTTAACTACGTTATGATGCTAAAAAGTAGAAAGTACCGAAAATTTGGCCAAATGTCGATTTTTTAGGTTTTATGAAAACAAATGCTAAATATATTAGACTTTTATATTCTAGCATCAAATTATGAGGAAAATGTCTAAAAAATACTAAAAATGTAATTTTATAACTCCCTTACCCACTTTTCCATCTACAAACTAGTACTGCAATTGTAAAAAAAACTTGTATTTTCCAACTCCGATTGTAGCTTTGGATTTTTTCTGTCGACAAGACCAGATTTTCGTCAGGAAGAGTCATCTACTGGATTTAAACGTAACTTCAATTTGCTCTTGTAAAGTCCATAGCAACCCCACTTTCGTGTGGTTGCTAAGTGTTTTGTAGAGGCTCGAGAAAAAAATAGTGGCTAATCTTAACAGCGTTTTTCTCAAGATTACGTTTTTCAGTGCGTAGCCTGCACCTCAATTTCAACGTGGAATATCTCAGCTTAGAAGTAGCATAGAGCAATGAGCTTGGTATAAATGATCCTCATGAAATGGAGATTCAGGATATGTGAATAACTAGAAAAGCTTAATTGCCGACTTATGGACGATTTTGCTATGCAAGCACACATATAAATTTTTTATATTAACAGTTTGTCAAAAAGCTGTTGCTCATATAAGTTGCCTCCTGTAACTGTTTTTGATTTATATTTGGTTTTACAAGACTGATAGACATCTAGTGCATTATGACAACTTTCACTGATACATGATTAAAATTATACCGTAAATGTATTGATTTATATTTGTGTATAGGCACTTACATAAGGCTATACACTTACATAATATCTTTGTATATGTCTACTTTGTATACTTGATCATAACCTTGTACTTGATTCACAATGCAGAAAGACCGCCAATGAGCCGAATTGATTTGTCATTCGTATCTTTAAAAAAGGACTTAGTAGGCCGTTCCCGTATGCACGTATTAAAACGCTCCACTGAGTCTTTAACAGTAGAATCACAAAATGTTAGAAACAAGCTTTTAGATCTATTATTGAAGCTCTGACTCTCTGACGTGTACGTCGATTTTAAGGACCAATATTAGACAACTGCCAGTTGAAACTGTATAATCAACACCTACTTTTTTTATGAATGTGCACATTTCTTTTTGTTGCAGGTTTTACAATCAGCAAAGGAACAGTTAAAGTGGTCACTGTTGAAATAGTTTTTACTCCATGAGAAAAGCATTAGTGGACCAGCATATCAAGCGATACCGTAATGAATCAAATTGTTTTCCTGAGCTGGTGATGTACATATAAAAAGATATTTATATTGTTGTGGGAACTCTAACTACATTGTATGACTGTAGCACATTATTGGGAGGAAAACCTAATGCATCGCTACTGAACCTTTTTTCACTGGATGGCTTCTGTGGTTTTTCAATTTAATCAACTCTAAACATTGGTGAAACACTTGGTTTTCGAACAGCTTTTATACAAACAACTAATATTGTTATTCAAAATACTGCTGCTATGCATCTGCCACGAAGCTGTGCAAAATATCTAAATTCAAGATGGTTGCATAAAAAATTTTGTTTTTGTACCAAGTGTCAACTTTTTTGGTAGAGGATTAAATGGATTATTATGACAATGCAAGGCACATTTTGAATTGGAATGAGATATAGTCTTCATCAGAATGACTGAATGTGTGGGAATGCCATTTGTTTATGATGTTCTTTGAATGATCATAGACTTATCATTTTTCATTAAATTTAAGACAGTGAGAATGCAAAATTTTTTACCGTCGGTTCTCGGAACTGTTTCTTTAACAGGTGAGAAAACTATGAGAGTTCTCGGAACTGTTTCTTTAACAGGTGAGAAAACTATGAGAACGTCATTGACAAATTCATTTCGATTTTGGTACTTGCACAAGAACAGTTGAAATTATGTTACACAAGAAAAGTATATATCCCCCCATTCGAGAAAAAATAATATGCATTTTGTGCTTATTTTCCGTGCATATGTAGCTCACCTAGCAGAAATAAATCGAACAAGGCATATAGCCATTTCGATTGAAGATGAGTTGTACAATCCAGACGAAAATGATACAAGTTATTTATTACGAAACTCCCTACTGTGACTAATTTTTTTTTTATAGTTTGAGAAAGTTTACCATACAAGAGTACTTCGTTACTTAAATATACTCTAAAACGAATTACGGAATTCTGCCAAATAAATTTATTATTACTGTACATGTTTGTTCCACAAGACATCTATTCAAACGAATATGTTCTAGACACGAAATAATATTATAAACGGGAAAAAACATCACAACATTATTACACATAGTTATAAAAAGTTAAATTAATAATAATGTTACATTAAATTCCTATCAAACAATCATACAATCACTGAGCATTAGACAAATTTCGAAGAATACTTGCACAATGTTACTGCTTTTTGACACGTAATTTTCAGATCGTCCAAATGTAATTTCTTACAGGAATCGGATCTGAATTGCAGACAATGCCCATAATCGGCAAGTAGTATCCACAAAAAACCTGATTTTTAAATGTGCATAAGGCATGACCTAGTAACACAAATTTGTTAAAACTTTTACATTGAAGGACGTTTTCTGTTCAGCTGCCATTAAACTGATTATTGCGCTTTAGGAATTGATTATTCTATACCAAACAGTTGAAAGATAATGTTACGGGAACTGACACACTAAAAACAAGTGTTGATTCGACAAAAATGTGACTCGATCATCCCATGGGTGTTTGTTGTTGAGCAAGAGTTTAATTAACAGTGTTGGTGACAAGACTGGGACGTACAGACATGAACTGGCGGAAGCGTCTTAGTCTTGTTAGATGTGTATACGCCTGTCCTCAATACAGAGAAATATGGTGGTAAAAGGGCAGAAGAAGCCACCTATTAAGCATTTTCATATAGGTCACCCATTCATTTACTATCTTGGTCTCCTGTTGCTTAACTTAAGAACCAAGCATGTAGCATGACAACTCGCCTATCTCCCTTACTAATAAGAATGGTAATCGGGCTGGTAATGATACCAATGATTTTTGTAAACAATTAGATACTTTTAGTCGCACATGTGTCAGTGCCCTATTGAAACTACAATTACTAAATTCCAATTTGTTTTATCAAAGAATGAATCACATAAGGTCGAACAAATAATATGCAAAAGTTTAACATCAAATTGTGGCCGAACATTTTAAAAATGCAAATTCTGTATGCAATAAATTTCAAAGGCATAATATTATTAAAAATTGGGCAAACAAACGTAAACAGACTGTCTTAGCAGCCAAGAATTAATAAATACGAATAATTTACAAAATACACGATAAACATCAACTTTGTGCAAATGTCTGAACATCGGTGTCAAAAATGCAAAATCCGAACGAAAATTGACACAAAAGAATGAGCAAACGAAACGTCACAACCCTAGCGGTAAACTTGCTTTATTTCGTTCTGTTGCAAATGACTGTTATTGCAATTCATGTACAATGTAATAAGTCATACCAGGGATGTTAAAACGAGAAAAATTTGGCGACATCATAACGAGATGATACTTTTTTTCCAATGGTACGATATCGCTAACCCGTTTCTCAAATGATATGATACAAATTATTTCGAACGGTAAAAACGATACTGAGAGTGTAGTTAGGTGTCCCAATGTATCACAATGCCATACTTTTGTAAGCTGTAATTTTTGTAGTAAGCGTAGGTAGATTTAATTTATGACAAAATTCTCTTTTTTGTTTAGTTATTAAATAATAACCTGCGATTTGCAAAGGTAACTATATTACGAGTACACCTATTACTACATATATTTGCATATGTGAGCTGCACAGCCTGCACACAACTGGGAAAATGCCTCTAAAAATGTCGCACTTGACATCCGCTCGTCACTAAATGGACAGAAAACAGCTGCTATGGCAGAAAGTACAAAAAATCGATAAATCTTATAAGTAACTCTTTTTTTGCTTGTTTGTGCAATTCCATAAATAAAAAGTAAAGTGAAACAATTTTATAAAAGAGTGCGATAAGCATACATACCAAAATCGATAGGATAGCGACATGCCTAGAATAATATCGACACGATAATGATAAAACCAAATTTTTCGTAATGATACAATAATCGATAATTAGGGATACATATCGTTAACTTCCCCAGGTCACAATTCAACTTCACCTAGCTTGTTCTCGCGTGTTAAGCACACTTTTGCCAACAACTGTTGCAACAGAACTGCGTAGATTTGAACTTGCACATAAGCATCAGTTTCAAATAAATTATCAACACATACGTAGAGAACACGGGGAGATAAAACTGCAAGGACAGTACACGTCTACTTTTATCACAATATCACAAAAGTTTGGCCATATCTGTACAATGTATACAGCCGCTCAAATGCGGCAGAGATGTTTGGAAAGTATAATACACATAAGAGAAAATGAAGTTAGACTTCGTAGGGCAGATCTATACAACTTTTACTGTACATTAATAGTCGGTCACAAATGGAATTTGTGCACTTCTGACCAATCATCTTGCGTGGTTTGGTCACATGATATGAAAGGCTAATAAAACATACAACGAGATTTTGGTCACAACTCTGAATTTTCATGAAACAACGACAGTTTCAATTATACTCCGTCACAAACAAATCAAGTCCACAACCACAGAAGACTTAATAAAAGTTGACTAATCACAGTTGAGCTAAGTAATGGTTTGCACGGAGGCTCAAGCCGCACCACCCATCAGCTCTAACCAACGATTATTGAAGAAATGCCGCATCCTGTGCCCGGCTATTCCCACTTCACTGTCATCCTCGTTAAACGTTTCGCAGTTCGTAAAGACGAGCAGAGCGTCTTCGACAAATTCATTGCGGTTCTGGTACCTGCACAAAAATCATTGAAATTATGTTACACAAGAAAAATGTTTATCTTCTTACCTATGTATGAGGAAAATGATACGCGTCTTGCACTTATTTTCTATGTGAATGTAGCTCACTTAGCAGAAATAAATAGAAAAGGGCATCTGGCCATTTTGACTGTAAATGTATTGAAAGTGCACTGTACAATACCAATAATTCAAATGACAAATAATACTGTGTTTTATAATATATTAATTAAATCCATTAAAGCAATACTAGAGACTTACTGCTACCTTGAGCAATTTTTGAGCAGGTGGATGTCGACTTGCGACTGTTCCACTTTACGACCAATTAATTCAACAAAATCAACCATAACTCGTATTCCCTTCTATTTTTTTTTTAAAAAGTTAATTTTAAATCGCTGTCTTTCGATAAATTCATCGTAAGTGCAATTCTGCCGGAAGCGAATGTGGTTATAAGTCGACTACAGTCAAACGTTATTTGACACACGATTTTGTAAATCAAGAATCAATTTGTGCGTGCTGTGAAAACTTTGCACACTAAAAGCAAAACGCAACCCATGGGACAATCTTGTCTACTGTCCCGTGGCAATCAAGCACACAGTTCACGGACTATGCCTGTGACTTGTAACCATACGTACACAGACTCTCTAAGCTTGTTCCTCATTGTTTGAAAGTCCATTGGGTACTTGATGACCTTCTTGTACTGAGGAAACTGCCTTGTGTCCACTGGCAGCATGAAAGGCCATGCGCACTCGTGCCGCTCCATTTCTGACAAAATCGTTCTGAAGGCAAATTAAAAAAGTGATATATAATATTGTATGACAGAAGACAGAAAAATTGCTTGCCATACAAAATCACTACCATATAAGCAAGACATTAAAAATGTTGATTCCCACCAAAATATGCTTAACAGCTTACCACAAGAAAACCACGTTTTGAAAGGCTACGCTTTAGAATCGATGAAAACAGCATTACGTCAAACACACCAAGCCAAGGTTCAAATACTTGTAGCTCTTATGCAACTAATAGAGGTCACTAGATCTTTAGCCACATTAAGAACATTTGTGTCCCAGATGCAAAACCTTGCTTGAAATCTTTACAGCATCTGCCTTGGACTGCTGTTGCATCATTAGGAAATATAGGAACGGTATGAAAGAAATGTTACCTGCAAGGTCCTAGGTCATCTTTGTTGCTTGAAGACTTCACCGACTTCGTACTTCCACATTCAGACGAAGGAGCAAGAAAGGAATTCTGGGAAGCGGCATCGTCTTCTATTTTTGCCCAGTCTTTTTCTCTCTCCTTCATCTCTTTACTTTTACGTCCACGCTTTGCTAATTTCTAAACAGTGGAAAATTTTCTACATTAGACTTTATGGAAGAATATTTAATGAATACAGTACACAAAATGCATGTGGTTTCAAACTGACTCTTTCGTTAAAGCATAGGGAAATCCTCTTTTGTTGTGAATAGGTTCCCTTAGAGGAGTGGAAAAATGACTTAACATCTTGGGTTTATTTTACAGTTATCACTTAAACTTAGAAAAATATGTAAAGAAATTGGCAAAACATTATCTATAAAGCATAAAGGTCATTTATATCGCCGCTGTATAGAAATTTCATTTTTGCTAACACAGCTTCTGCATCTAATTTGAACCTAACTCAACCAGACCATTAGTTAAACTCAGACAGAGTGATGCCACTTACGAGGAGCGGTTGCATTTTATAAAAGTACCTTTTCATGACAGTCAGGGCAATTCCATCGACCTCGTGGCATTTTCGTTACTGGTGGGTTCATACATTCTGGATGATATGTTCGCGAACAGTCTTGGCACTTTGCCATTTTGCCAAATCCACGACCGCAGACCAGACAAATGACTGCATTGGTCCTCTGGAATATAAGATAAAGAACTGCACACCATATCCGTCATTAACTTACCAAACCGTGAGGTCAACGAGTATACTACTGCCTCTCACAGCTCTGCTACATTAAGTAGACAATTTGGCAATGCAGATCTAGTAATAAGTACCAGAAAATATGAAACTACTATTTTATTATATCTATTATATCTACTATTTTATTATATCTATTACTTCTCGAATCTTACCTTTGCAATACATTCGTAGCAAAACCAGTCACCATCTGGTATACTGTCCATCTTAGGCTTAAAGCAGTAAGTATGATAACCTTTGTCACAACCATCACATAGTAACAGCTCTGCTTCGTTGTCGCCACGACGACATATTTGACAAAACTAAGGATGCAAAAAACATCAACATGCTATGGTAACAAATACTATTACATTCTAATTTTTATTCTTGTGCATATCCTTATACTCTACTACTGTAAGTAAATAGGTGTAAAAAAGTTAAAAACACTCTAGCTGTTATCAACTCACCAATAATCTTATCAAATACTAACACAGATGCTGTAAATATTTTAGTACTGTATATTATACAAAACATATAAACTGTTTGCCTCTTTAATGTCACCGTTACAGTACAAGAAGCATTACTGTCAGACATAAATGACATTATTTAACTAATGAACAGATTAATTTTACTAAAAGGAATAAAGTTTCAATTGATGACACATGAACTATATACAAAGAAGTAAATTATCAAAATGACTCACCACTTTCATAATTGACTTCTCCCAAGCGATGCTCTTATCCAACATCTTCAGGCACATATGTAACTGAGCTGCACTATTAACAAGACTCAAAGCCCGTCTCCAGCTCGCTAAAGCTGGAGAAACTTCGTTATTGTCATTCTCTTGTTGCGTGGTCACTGGGGGTGTCTTATCACCGCTGGTGCTCAGCTGACTTCTCAATCCGAGAGGTGGTTTAAAATACCGGCGTTCAATTGCACTTTCCAAAATGTGTAACCGATGTACTGCTGTGTCAATAGCGTTACTAAAAGAGATGGCCCGTGGCTTTTCTTCGCTTAAGCTCTCAGTTTTTACTGGTTCTTCCGATATGTGGCTTGCAGGGCTGTCGTCAGCATGATTGGTCAATTCGGCTTCCATACCTTCAAGCTCGGAATCTGACAATTCAGATTTGTCGTGGTTTCGACCAGCTTCTTCATCAATTATCAATTCACTTTGACCTCCAACACCATAGATACAATCCTCAGTTTCCATCAGCCATTGCTCACTCTTGCACACAGGGTTGACCGCTCCCTGTTCCTTTAACAATTCTTTGTCTTCTCTCTCACTGATGTGTCCATTGGTTTTTGCAGTTGCATCTGCATGTACACTTGCAGTGGGCTGCACAGTTTTACTGACTTCTTCCATGAAACGGTCACCGTCCATTTGTTTGATGCTTTCGTTTTCAACGATTTCCTGTTTCACATCACGTAAACTTTCATCCTTTTCGTCACTCGTAGTAGTGTTAGTTTCTGATGATTCAAAAGCTTCTTCTACTTTCGGTACAAACTTCTCAATCTCCTCTTTCGTTACCTTACTCTGTGCTTTGAAACCCTAAAGCAGACAAACGATAAAACCAATTAGTCAAGCACAAAACTGTCAAAAATAGTTGGTAAAACTGAGGAAACAAGTTAAATTTCAGAGTTAAATCTCACCTTAACATGCATACTAGATTTCATCACCCTGTCTTCTAATCTTTCGACTTGCCAAAGCACATCAAGTTCCAGTCTCAGAGCTACGTCTGGGGTCCAACTGGCAAAAGGATCTGGACTTGGAGCACGACTTTTCTTCTGTGACACATGTCGGTCAAATTCTGTAATCTCCAAGTCCACTATATGAAAACAAATAATATTATGAAAAAACTGTACATTATGAAACAATAAACTTTTGCTGCAATTGTCTCTTGTAAGAAAACCAACTAATAATTACCAAAAGTTTGAGCAATATACTAGAACCCAATGGAAGCCAATGACAAAAGAAGTTACCCTCTTTCTTGCTTTTCCCACAAGAAGCGATAGCATAATCGAAATTTTTCTGCAGCTGCTTCAAAAGCATCCGTTCTCTGATACCTCGCAAGTGCAATGCTTTCATCAAAGCTTTCAGTTGATTAGCATCAGTAATTCTCCACCAGCCTCTTTGCATTTCTGTTTTGCAATTAAAACAAACACATATAAAAATTTAATAAAAACGAAATATCAGTTGCTTCTGCACCCCAAACAATAAAAGCATGCAAAAGAGTAAAGTGGTCAAACCCAGATTGTAAGCAGTATCTCACAAAGCAGATACATTTTGCCCATTACACAAGTGTCATCTGTCTTTGACATCTTTCACTTGGTAATGTCTCATTTCAGCTATGACGCCTCTCCACCACAACACTCTCTTGTGATGTCACATGGAAATTCAGCTACAGAGAGATCAAGCAGCCAACATTACTAATGAAGTGTTGGCTGCTTGCCACATCCTAATTGACTATATTCTACTTCCCACTCAATTGTCACCAAAATCTAATAAGTCCTTTCCCGATACCTTTCCTCCACAAAAAAAGTGGAATTGTACAGTTTTTCAAATTAATTATACATAGATTGATTGACAAAGGAGTACTGGTTACAAATGCCCTTCAGCTGATACAGTAATACATTTTAGTGTAATATGGAAAATATAGAACAGATATAAATGTTGAAAAAAGTTATAAAAAACTTTTGTCAACAATGATGACAAAAAGTTCATTTTTATTCAGCTGCTTAGCCTTAAAAGATCACTTAGGGGAATCAGTTTTCTTTGGAAAACCTTTATACAAATCAGTGTGACTACTGTCATCAACTCGAATCGAAAGCACTGATTTTCACTTACCAATAGGAACCGGTTCCACTTTCTCATTTTGGTCCTGTAAGGAAGCTGCTCTCAGTTCGGCAGCACTTGGAAGAACGACACCTCCATTCTCTGGCTGCACGCTGGCATTATGAGGATGCGGGAATGCACCACGATGCGACTGAGCACCACTAGGTGCAGAGTTTGTTGCCCGAGTCATACCAAACAATGAGCAACTACTAGAAAATGGCCTCATGCACTGAGGTAACGGACGGGTGACAGAAGCTTCGTCGCAAGGCAGTCTAGGCAAGACACTGAACCATGGATGGTGGAAAGAATGATGCGACAGATTCCGAAGCAGCTGCTCAGCAGTTAATGGATGCGCCGGTGTAAACACAATGGCAGATGGAGATTTCACCGCTCCGTCCAGCTCTTGTGCATTAGTTGACTTTGCTGAAAGACTAGTATTAATCTGTGCTTTTTCCCACAAGGAATGACTGTGATAATCATCGTTGCTCTGTGACAAGCCAACATGGCCGTCTTTGTTTTGAGATAGATTTCCTAAACCGAGTTCTTGATCTTTTTCACATTTTACACTTACATCGGGGCCATTGGGCAAACGTGTGTCACTTACAATAGATGCTTTTGGCTTTAATTCTGGCAGATCACACTCATCATCAGCTATTTCCTCCTTGCCAGGATTCTCTTTTCCTTCTTCTTTTTCCTCTTCCTCTGACGGCACCTCATCTTTCTCATTTTCTAGCTTATCCGCATCTAGTTCAGCCGACTCCAAGCCCTCCACAAACACACCTCCTGCGTGAGGAAGAACCCAGTAACGACGTTTGTACCTATCCTGCCCAAACGTTGTAGCACGCAGCGAGTGGCACACAGTGGTCAATTTATTTTTCAACTGCCTTTGTTGCTATAAGAAAAAGAACAAATCATCACAGCAAAAAGAATTCAGCAACAACAATTAATAATGAATATTAACTAATAATTTGCAATGTTATAATAAATGGTACGATCATTCTTCTCCTTTACCTTGCATAATTTGTCAAGTCGTTTCTGCAGCTTTACGGGGTCCTCGGGTTCACTTTCAACTGGTGCCTCCTCTGTGACTTTACCATCATTAGACGGTTTCTTCATATCAGACTTTTCCTTATTGCTCTGATTAGTAACCGTACTCAAAGGTGTTGAGGCACGGCTCTCGTCGACTAAATGACTGCCTTCACCGAACAAGCTGCTGTCGTCGGTGGCAAGACGATCTTCGACTGTGAACAGACTAGCATTGTTTTCAACGACGGCTTCGTCATCCTTCTCATTATCATTCTGAAACATTTATGATCGTGCAAATTTTAGTGATAGATAACGTTTCAAAATAAGTAATTAAATAAAGGACAATGGCACTTTTGATACATATAACTTTTCAAATTAGAAACCAATCAGTGTTGTTAGCTTGTTCAAGTGATTCACTCACTCAGTTCTTGAAACTGCCAAAAAAATAAGCACTAGCAGATTGTTTCTACGTTCAATGTTCTTAAAAATGTCTTAAAGGAAATGTCATAAAAACATGCAGCTAAAAGATGAATCTGAAATTTTGCAAAGCTGATTCTAGCAAGTAGTCCCTTTCAAACAAACAAACAAAATGAGTTCTGCCTTAAAACGTGATTTGTCAGTTAAGGAAGTAATGATATAATCCTACAGCAAAGGCTCAAGCTTTAGCAAAGCCTCGAGCATACACGAGTAAACTTGCGGAAAAGTACTAAAATGGCTGATTCGTGGCACCGGGTACCTTTTCACTTTTTCTGACGCTGTTCTTACATCAAGATCCCCGACATAGTGGTCTCCAATTCTCGTTTTATCTATATTTCTTGGGAAAGTGGAAATACTATTACGCGGTTCTGAGAATGTGCATTACTAGTGATTAAAGCTGAACCTAATGAAAACAACATGGCATAAGCAAATTTAGATCACAACCTCAGCATCAAGATCATCGGCAGCTAAACCTTCAGAACCATCGCTATCATTTCCACTATCGTCTTCTTCCTCCTCCTCTTCCTCCTCATCATCTTCGTGGTTGACAGCTTCCTCTTTCTTAGGTTCAGCAGAATCTTTCTTCTCTTGACTAGGATTGTTGTTTTCGGGTGTACTATTTGCAGCTCTCTCCCGATTTGCCTTTGCTGCTTCCGCTGCTGATTCTGCAGTACAACGGGCCAGTTCGCACCTTGACCTAAACCCAAAGTATTGAGTGACCTCTTCCATTGATATTTGATATTTATTTGCTTATTTTAGCTATAACATAATAATAAAAAAGATACAATGCAATAAATTGGCCAGGGAGACCTGTACAAAGTGAAAAGACCACCGCATAACGCACAGGCCACACATAGTAAAGTGACCCACTGCAGAGTTACATAGTAAACGTAGATGATAATGATAATGTGAGACCATGGCACTATCATACATGGGTTACTACACACAGGAAAAAACATGTCGATTATGTCTATCACAAAAAACTGATTACTCAGCTAAAAAAACAATTATAATTTCAATATTTCAAGTGTACACATAACAATCACTAATATTACAAGAAAAGGGAATGTGTGTCCAAAAAGAAATTTTTACTATCCTTTTTAATCCTTGATAAGAACAAGTAAAAGCCTTACTAATAAATCACTGTGGAGCATTGGACACCAGTGCCTAAATAATATACTTAAGTGTTCTTTCAGCAAAAACATGTTGATGAACAGGTGGACGTATGTCATCTTTATAATAAGTATTATACGAGTGGAAATTTGCACCTCTAATAACAGGTATAGAGTAAAAGTGAATGCTAGGAAACATTAGGAAAACAATCAGAACAACATTCGAACTTATTCACAAGTTTGCGAACAACAAGTTTAAATGTTAGGAAACATTAGGAAAACAATCAGAACAACATTCGAACTTATTCACAAGTTTGCGAAAAACAAGTTTAAATGTTAGGAAACATTAGGAAAACAATCAGAACAACATTCGAACTTATTCACAAGTTTACGAACAACAAGTTTAAATGTTAGGAAACATTAGGAAAACAATCAGAACAACATTCGAACTTATTCACAAGTTTACGAACAACAAGTTTAAATGTTAGGAAACATTAGGAAAACAATCAGAACAACATTCGAACTTATTCACAAGTTTACGAACAACAAGTTTAAATGTTAGGAAACATTAGGAAAACAATCAGAACAACATTCGAACTTATTCACAAGTTTACGAACAACAAGTTTAAATCATTGCAAAACTTTGCATATCTTACTTTCTTATTTCTCCATCCAAAACCCACTTATCTCTTTTCATTGTGTTCATCTGTTCAAGTCGAGTTTCTATTTGCCTGTAAAATAATTTTTTTACTGTAATTAAACACCAGTTGCATTTAGACTAACAATGACTGATGCATTTACCATACAAGCTATACAAAGCTCGCAATGCATGTTAAGTCAAGGAAGCCTATCAAACTAATAATAATGAAGATTCGTCATGAATACGTCATTTGTTTTAGAGCACTTTACGTGATCTGTCAAGTCTGGATCGCCGAGATTCAAGTTACAAAACAAGAATTTTTAGCTAGAGAGACTTTACAAATGGCATAAAGTATTTTACTCTCAAATATCGTTTTGCTTAAATTTGTCAGACGTACTTGCGGCGTATTGTTTCAGGAAATGATAACACAGCTTAAATGTTATCACAAGAGGTCACAAGTTTGTATAAATGCAAACGTTTTCAAACATTTCATTCATCAGAATAAACACTTATTGTTTAGTTCTATTTTGTTGTTTATATTTATTGTTTAACGCTTTCTACTTCTTACTGTCAGAAACTGGAAGAAATGAGTCATAACACAATTCCCACTGAGTCATACCACTACTGTCCTCACAGCTACATTTAACGGCAATAGTAGACACTGAGATACGTGTTCTTTACTCAATATCAAATGCTGTCTCCCAGTTCTACCTTCCCTTTTTGGTTTCTACTACACGAGTACAGTCACTTCCTGGCACCCTTACGTGTTTATTAACAAATCTGAAATCTCGAAATCTTTCACATACAACAACTGCATGATAATAACATTAAACGAACTAAACCTTTATACCTGGACACATTACGGTTATACAGCAGTTCATCACATATTGCCGCGATACCAGCAGCTTTTTCAGTTGGATTGAGCGAAACGAACGGTTTATTCTGCAGTATTCCAGCCAACCAGTGATCTCTTCCCAGCCGACTCCACAGATACAACTTCAACACTTCTGATATGTTGTCCCGATCTACCTCCACTTCTCGGATGGTCGAGCCAAAGACGGTCCGCGTCTGAAAATTCGACAAAACTAGATTTGAGCTGAGATGGTTAACTATTATAACCAGAGTTCTAATTAATGAGTAAATATTCATACAGTATAAAGTCCAAATAAGATAAATCACTAACAGAAAATAATGAGGTTAAATTAAGCCAACGAATAGTTCAATGCCATTTACTTTGGCTAGATTGTTTTTTGGTTTGAGCAGTACAAAACTCTTTACTAAGAACACAAAAGCAACGAGCAATATTACATCAAAGTACTGCTGAAAAACAATGAGCAATATTACATCAAAGTACTGCTGAAAAACAATGAGCAATATTACATCAAAGTACTGCTGAAAACAATGAGCAATATTACATCAAAGTACTGCTGAAAAACAATGAGCAATCAGAGGACTCCTGAAAGAATAGCGAAATTTTTGTACGAATGCTTCGGGGCAAGGTTTCAGATCTTGCAATCTTGAGGGTATGAACTGAGCAGTGAACTGAAAACTCTACAATTTCTTTAATCTACGATTAATTTTCTTAATTGAACTCAATGGCATGAAAAATCACCGGATCTCAACCCTGCCAACACATTACAGCTATCATGAAAAACAAAAGGAACACTTAGATGATCCAAGAGCATGCCACCAATCAGTATTAAACAGACAAGTCCACAAGAAATCTGCAAGACATGTTGGAAGATCTTGAGTTCCTTGTGTCGCTGCTCTGATGACACCCCTCAAAACTGCAGATTTCATGAAATGCCAGAGACTTGCACACGGAATATTGAAGGCATGTTAGATTCTCTATTGTTAGAGCAGTACTTTTACCCGATGGATTGTTCTGCGCGATTAATCACTGTTGTTTCTGTACCCTCTAACAACAGTGTTTTATGTACCCCGTATATAAAACACTGCAGGTAACAGAGACATTCTACTCAATGGTATAAATCAGTAAGCTTGTTAAATACTGTGAGCTATAATGATTATATGTGGAAGAAACAATGATTATATGTGGAAGAAACAATGATTATATGTGGAATAACCATTGCAAAGTGCAAAAACTTAACATGTTTTGCAAAAGCCTACGTTTCCTAACACAGATGTACAAAAACCATGAATATGCAAAAGAATACCTGCTAAAAGCTATAAAAAAAAACTGATAATATGTCACAAAAAATGTACAGCTTACTTAACAAACATACATTCACATAAAAAAATTAAAAATTAAATGGAAAAGACGCTTTTCATAAGCCTAAGCATTCACGACAGATAAAACACAAGGAGGTAGTCAGGTATGTGTAAAACAAAGTCGGTGGAGAGGGGCAATTTTTATTATATAGACAACCAATAAAGAATGGATAAAAATACGCAAAATTTACCTCTGGGGTGACCGTTATCCCGGGATCACGTATTGCACAGTGAAGCAAGAAGCCGACTAGATCTAATAGTTTCTCCGTGTGACCTGGTGAATTAAGGAGGCCTAGCTGAATGGTATTTAAGCTTGGAATTCTGTCTGCATCTAGAAAAACATGCGACACAATTATATACCACACAAGATTATAAGTTCGACATTGTCAGTGCTCACTAGTACAATGATGTAACAAGTTATTGTGTGTTTTTGGGTCTGACAGAAGTGATATATGATAAACAAACGAAACACTGACATCATTCAGTTGCAAAGTGGGTCTGTCAACATGCAATAACTAATTTGCATTATTTAAAGCCTAGCAAAATCTAATACTATGCCGATTTTAGAAAAAATAAGGTTCACGAGATCAGGAATAGGTTTCCCTTGACGTATGTTGTTTACTAAAAATCACCAGGCAACAAGAAAGTATCTAGAGATATTACTGTATCTTAACCTAGTTTGAAAATTAATATACCACCTTCACAGTAATAGCAGTGAACTTTATTACAGATATCGTGAGTAACCATAAATATAAGCTTTACCGAGCCCGACAGCAGCACCAAACGTATGGAGAAACTCCGTGACTAGCATACAATCGGCAAACGCTTCCCCAGCCAATTTCACTCCGGGAATTCTATCCAGAGCCGGAACAGGCTTGGCATCAGTCAGCTGCATGTCTTCAACTGGCTTCTTCAGTTCTCTTGCTCTTAATATCTCCAGCCGCCGCTGCTCCTGAAACAACAAGATGTCCGTCACAGTACAAGTGAAGCCAACACGGTACAAGTGAAGCCAACACGGTACACGTGAAGCCAACATGGTACACGTGAAGCCAACACGGTACACATAAAGCCAACACGGTACACGCGAAGCCAACATGGTGGCAAGCACATTCATTACTGGTGTGAAATTTTGATTAAAAATCAAATTGTAAGTTTTTAAACTCCGAACTTTGGTTAAGATGGTGCCACATAGATTCATTCTAATAATATAAACAAACAGGCTGAAATGATATAAATAGTATTAATAATAGATTAATAGTAATGATATTAAAATAATTTTTTATTTCAAGCAAATTTTTCAGAGCTTAGTGAGCCAACGTTGGACTCTAAAAAACAAAACGAAAATCCAGTAAACATCAACACACTTGTCAAGAAAAAATGTGTGTTGGTAATTTAACAATGGGAGTATTAAAAAATTAAGTACACATAGCAAATCTGTGGAAACTTTAGTACCAACAATGTGTTTATTTATCTGGAGTTTAGTTTAAGCTTCACCTTTTTTGCTTTTGCTTCCTTTTGTTGGAAAATTTTGGTATGCAAATAAAACCCTTTGCAAAGTGCTGTAGGTGTTGTACTTTGTTTCTTCGTTGTGCTTTTACTTTCTCGAAATACGGAGTTATTTTAGCAGTTAACACCTTTACGTTATCAGCCAATTTATTTATAATATCGTTAGTAAAAACCTAAATCACCGAAAAGCAACAAAATTATGGAAGACACGAGAAATATCATGTCTAAAAAAAGTCATGCAAAGGAAAGTAAAAAAACATTTCTAGTATGTGGAAAGACTAGTTGAATTAAAAAAGAAACGAAAAATAAACAAAACACAGAAATAGTCAATCACAGCTGCTACATAACTACATAAATTAAGTACTACCAGTGCAAGTCTGTGAGATAAAATAAAATTCTGCGTACAACAAAAACTGATTTTCGCATAACAAAGCAAAAAAGACTACGGTGCTATCAGCCTAGTGAAGCAAAAACCAAAGCATCAGTAAAAGCCAGATATGAGCAGAACCTTTTAGACCAAAGAAAGCATCAGAAAGGCAACTGTAATATGTGAATTACACCTTACACGGAGGACAGAAATCCCTAATCTGATGAAACACCACAGCTTTATGCTAGAAATTAATGCAACAAAAGCTATTATTTCCTAAATTTGTGTTAGCAGAAGCATTGATTCAGGTTTATTCAAATCATTAAAACTAAATCATAAAACTGCAAATTTCTATCAGCATACGTAGTGCAAACTACAGAGTTAGTTTGTCGAAAATCGAGGTTGTGTTAGAATGTTAGCGAGTGCTCAAAAGTGCGTGTTCAAATTTACCAGCTTTGACTCTTTTAACAGTTTCCTCTCAGCCCTCCTTTCTGCTTTCAGCCTTTCCTTTTCCTAGCAATTAAACAGAAACTTTGCTTCAGCACTAAATAAATGGCAAACAGGCAAGGGAAATAAAAAGTATGCAAGTACAGGAACTAGAACAATGAAATAAGAAACAAAGTTACAGCCAAGAAAACATTCCTGAATTGTTCTACGAAACTTCAGTTTCTTTGAAAAGAGAAAATGAAATGCATCCACATACAAATATGCCAGATAAAGTAAAATTTTAATTATAGATATATTCTAAATTTAATTATAAATATTCCAGGATTACGAATTTTAACAACAAAATATGATATTGGGTAAAGCAAACAAATTGATGACTGGTAACCAATAAAAAACAGTCTAAGAAATGAAGTTAGCTTTAAGCTTAGTTTACAGAAATGTAGTTTAGGAACGAAGGTAAAAACAGGTGTAAACCAGTGACAAAGGGTGTCACCTTTCCAATATGTCCAATTATCTGTAAATATCATAATTTAACCAACTAACTCGCAAAAGTCCATTTGATGGCATACCATATGTCAACATATTACCAATCAGCAAAGTACAATTATATTTATAAATTTAAATATGCAGTTACAGTTTAAAGTTATTGAAATACCATCTGCAGACAAGAAACGTGAGTAATCATGAGTTTAAGCCTCTTTAACACTAAAGCCAGAAACTAAAAAAGGCTGCTTTTGCTAAAGATTAGGTTGAAAAACACAAGAACATCAATAAGAAATAAGAAATCTTTAGGCAGAAAATCTTGCAGCCAACATAAAATTTACCACTACTTCTAGGAAGAAGGGAAGCCGTCACTTTGTTTTTAGTACTAACCATGTCACTGAATAAATTGACAAATAATCCTAATGGTTATCAAGTATGTATAAGTAAAAATAAACGATTTTTGGATAATCTTTACTCTTGATTTATTAAACCAATTATTATATATTATCTTCACATATATATTTTACACATACATGCAGACTGAAGTTACACAACAGCAACTCACATCACAAGAACATAAACAACGTAGTAATCGTACCTCCTGTTTTTTCCTAGTTTCCAACGCCCTTACGAGCATCATGTGCTGCTTCCTACGCTCTCTTTCCTGAAAAAAGAATATAGCTAGGTTCGTTAGAAATTTCAGAAGGTTAACACATTACTAGTACGAAGATAATGCGATGAAATGATATCTCACATTTTGCAAAAAATATAAAAACCAAATAAATGAAACAATTGACTGTGGAGTATTTCTCAACTTGGGATTTTTGCAAAGTCACTTGTAAAGCAACTATGATATTAAGGATACGTTCACACATACAGAATTCACAGTAATGTTCACACACAAAAAAGACAATAACAGCAATGCAATACGAGCAAAAGCATGCCGACTCACAGAGATGACAGCAAGGTTGTGAAATTTTCATTGTGAAAATTGCTGTTAGTATAGAGTTTACCTACAAGAAATACTTAGAATTAGAATTATGCAATTATTAGCGTTTGCACTAGTAGATCACACTACACCAGGACAATTAATTAGACATGTAATCAAACGCTACTGTGAATACATACCATGTTGAACATGATGAGTAGCTGGCGACGTCTTTCCCGCTCCTGAAGCGCATGAAAGCAAGCAGATCTACGTTAGTTACATGCAACACTAAGTGACATTAGCGAAGGATAGTGCTAACCACACACATACTGGATTAGGTGCAAGCATTGAAAGCATTTAAAGATAGCCTCCATTGCTCAACGGAACAGGACATTTCATTGTATAACCACAAAGAAATCACAGCAAGCAAAAAGCATCAGTTAGGCTGACCCAAATCAGTAAGACTGTCAGTAAAAAGTATTTTCAAAGGCAAAAATAAAAATATCAGTAATAGACAGGATTTAAACAAACAATAATTCTAAAAATAAACTATTATAGCCAAGACAATACAACTTTGTTAAAACTTCCGATACACATAGTCAAAAATCACGCCAAACGCTTTATGTGCTTATGATAAAAAATAAACTCTTATTTGCAAATTTTTTGCTACGACAGCTTAAACACCAAATCAGCAGAATGTACGATTTGCAGAAATGGCTAAAATTATGAAATGTCAAAGATTTAGGGCACGTTAGTGAAAAAAGCGATCTTCACTTTGTATGCAGTTACTCACTAATGAAAAAAAGAAACAGAAAACTTTGAAGATAACAAAAACTTGACAGATGAACTCACCTGATGCTTCAGGAGCACGGCCTGTTGTCTCTTGATCTCCCTCTCCTGTAGGAACAACACGTAAAAAAACAACAGGTCAACGCATATTTGTAAGAGACAGACGTTTTGAATAAAAGAAAGCAAATTAGGTTACATGCTATAAACCAGGGGTGTGCAAACTGCGGCCCGCCGAGAGATCTTGTGCAGCCCGCGAAGAGGTTTGTCAACGTAATGCAAGTCCGGCCCATGCGATCCAGCTGAAGTCTGCACCAATATCGCAAAGATAGTGCGGGTAGTTTTTCGTCTAGATCGGATGGCATTAACCCTTACAAAACCATTGTCACTGTCGGACGAAATATATGGTTTTTAATACAAATTTTAATAACTTCTAAAATAGTTTCTTGGGTGTAGTAGTGCAGTAGTAATGATGTGCGCAAATCGGATGCAAATAAAATCGTTATTAGGTCCTACTGTACTTGGCTCCTTGACCAAACTGCTTGTGGCCCACAGGAATTACAGGAACGTTTAATGTGGCCCGGCTAGTCAGATAATTTGCACACCCCTGCTATAAACAAAGGGCAATGCTTCCATGCAATCAGTTAAACAATTAATAACTACAACAACAACTACGTGTTTAAGTAATATTTGCTAGTGACAGTAACAGAGTTCTTTGGGCTGTACAAACAACCATAACTATAGCTAAGAATGCAGATTACAATTCACACTGCATGACATCAAACAGAAAGAATTTAAGGAGCGTAGATTTTGGTGTGCTTTCATTACTGTCAAATATCTATTTATTTAGCTTAGTATTGACACAAGCCGAATGTCACGACGAATCAAAATTGAACGAAAATGTGAACACATTTCTTAATAGAGCTTGGGTAAGACAAACTACATAGCGTTTTTATAATGTAGGGCATTTTTGGCATCGAACGTAGAAAGGTATCTGAAAGCAATCCTGGCTCATAGAATAGTCACATTGGCTGCGGTGTGAAATCACATTCTGCAGGTGCTGCCCTCTGTTATCTGGATTCCTCAATAATTTAAAATGGCAAATCTTTACATAAGCAATCTTACTAGAGCAAATAGTGAGATGACGACTTGCAAGTTACGTTACCCAGTGTTTAAATGTTATCGACAGGTATCTTGATAACATAACATATTTCACTTTTTACTAAGCAAACGTTTAGGCTTTCTACAGATTCAAAACCAGAAGCAAAAGAAAACACAACACAGCAAACAGTACTACACAAACAAATACAATTCAGGCAACACCAAGCTCAGCCATGTTTCGGTATCAAGAGCAAAACAATGTGTACAGTACAGCGCTAGAAACTTCCCAAATGGAAGCAATAATATTTTAACAAAAAAGAAGAACGGTTACTCATACTACTCCTACTCAGTTGAACACTGATATAAGACAGGCCTTATAACAAACATTGTTGTGACAAAATGCACTTTTTAACACAGACCTGAGCTTTCTTCATAGCTTCAGCAAGTCGCTTTCGCTGTACGTCCTCCATGCGTTTACGTCGCGCCTATACATGCAAACAGCAACGGGTTAAACATGCACATATCCACAACATCGTCATCATCATCACCACCACCACCACCATCATCATCATCATCATCATCATCATGCGTATTATGTAAGTTATATAAAAAGCAAAAGCAAGCAACTACAGTAAGAAGTAAACATCAGTTGCATTCGCTGAAAGCATGCAAAAAGCTGTGACATTTAAGTTCTTGGAAAACACTTCCCTCTCGATTGTATAATGGATTATTTTCATGCATAAATTTTCCGCTATTTCACACGGTACATTGCAAGTCACTTTAGCTGCTAGCATTTGTACAAGGCATACAAAAACTCGAAGTCTCGTTTCACTGGGATATTGTACATCCTACATTTACTTAATTCTGATGAATATTAATTCTGATGCGCATGAAAGTTTCCCTTTGTTTGCTGCAATAACAATATTTTCTGTCGTACACACAAAAATAAAAAATCACACGTATTAAAGTCTCTACGCCAAGGGCCAAAATGTTTCTGATTTTTTTTAACAAAACGACCCAGCAGTTTAGGATTTTCAATACTTCTAGTGCCTAAGCACCAAAGCTGTCACAGGCCATGTCCCTACCTCTATCAACTGCTGTGCTCTCATTTCCTTCTCCATTCGTAACTGCTCCTGCCGTTGAAACTTTTGCTGCTGCCGCATCAATCTGATGTGATCCTTCTGCCTCCGCAGTTCAGCATCTGCAAAAGAGAAATCTAATAATTACATACGTACCACATGGAATGACCATTTTAAATTATTGACAACTGTCTTTTCTGATAAATAAATCGTTTAAAGCGGTAAGTGTCATGTTTAGTAATAACTTTATAAGGAAAGTTTTTTGGAAAATTCTTTAAATTCTCTTTTCTTCCCCTGTAAATAAGGTGTTAGTGCTGGTCCCACTTATTCAAGTACAGTGCTACAGTGACCTGAAATGACTCCTACTTACTTACATATGGTGAGAATAAGCATTTGGTGCAATAAAATTAGCCTTCAAAAATGCTAGAGTGTAGACAAACTATGCTGACACACAATGACAGAAAATATTATACATTCACAGCTTGACAAGTGATAAAAACCATGTACTGAAAAACCATCATTACATTGCAACCAAGTTTTACAATAACAAGTGTTTTATCAGAATACTGAAATAAAATTATAGTACGTTTTGAGACTGTCGATTCGGAATGAGTCTTTGGCTGAAATTTACAATTCCCACACACAACAAACTAGTTCGTGCAGCGAATGAGGATTAGGGTTAGGGCTGCAGTTGGGGTTAGTGTTAGGGATAGAGCTAAGGTATTTAAATTAAGTGAGGAATTGTCAACTCCTTCAAAGTCTTTTATTCAAACTATACTAGATTTTTACTTGAATGATTTAAACTGAATAAACGATTTTGTAAAGAAATTTTCTACTAGAGTCCACAAACGTACCTCGTATTCGTTTAGTTTCATGCGCCACTTCCAGAAGGCGCTGCTGTGCCAATCGTTTGCACAGACGCATATCTTCTTCCCGCCTCTGTACTTCTGCGCATAAAAACGAATTCAAAATCATTTGCCAGCAAAACAAGTATCAGAATGAAACCTGAAGTCCGTTATGTTAATTATGTAACAATAAGCCTGGCAAAATTTGCCAAAAAAGCAAAGAAATGGTATATTTTTCGCAAGCCGTAAGACGCAAGTGCAAAATACGCTTACAATTTAGTTACCATCACTTAGATGACAAACAACTTACACAATGAAACAAAAATATCAAAAAACAATCATTAAAAGGCACATCTAATCAATAAAAGCCATAAAGAAGTTACAAAAAATAAAATCAATTCTATTAAACAGTGAAGTATTCAACTCCGTATAAGCAACAAAATGATAAATACAACAAATAATTGCACTAATTCGTGCACTATCTAAAGTGATTATAAATTTTTGCATACTACCTAATATAAAGCATGCTTGTAATGTAAAAGCAGCTAAAACAAAAATGCTATGCGAAATAAATAAAAAACTACGACACTTACTGGCTGGCCTACCTTCCTGCAACCTTGGCCTAACACTCCAAGAGTGACTGACGCGTCGTCGACCTCCCCGTGGCTTTGCACTGCCCACTTTGCGCAGCTTCCGTGCGCGATATTCCTCAATACGGGCTATGATCTCTTCCTCATTCAGTACTAGGTAACCCTATTTATAAAACACAATTCCAAGTATTCAATATGAAGGAATAACAAACACCATGGCTGGATCTCAGCTTGTAAAGAATCTGTGTAAAAAGATTCGTAGATAACATTGACAAATAAAGTTTTTTTTATGCACCATGGCCTTTCACAACCTCTTCCAGACCAATGTTAGTTTCTTCGATTCTTCTCAGGGCATTTGAATGTTTGGGTGAAATTGATATTTCCAAGAAACTTTCAGTAGAAAAATCTCTTTAAACAAGACTACACAGTCCGCTATAACTAGAGGAGAGTTTTTGTGGAAAATCTGTAATTCCCTTTTGATTACTATTAGTCGTCATAATAATTGAAAAGCTCCAAAATATAGTGAATTAACAAAGTAAATTTGCATAAAATTGCAATATTACAACCACATGTTTTGTTAACTGATGTTGTATTTCATCAAGTACAGAGCAAATTCCTACCGAGATAATTTGATAAACAGCGGCAATTCACAGCTGCCATATTTTTACCTGTCCATCAGCTTGGGGGTCCAGGAATTCTCCTACATTGATCTTGGTGCTAAAACTGAAATTATCCCGACTGATGTCAGTGATGCTGTTCTTATCTAAGTACTGCAAAATCAAAATATAAAAACAGAAATGTAAAATAGCAGGTAAAAGATGCAGCAAAGGTATTCCCTAGTATAATCTAAAGGTATTCCCTAGTATAATCTAAAGGTATTCCCTAGTATAATCTAAAGGTATTCCCTAGTACAATCTTAGAGATAGACTGAGATACAGTTTATTTTAACAATTCCAAATAAGATGTTTTTCTTACATTACACAATAGGTAAGAATAAATGTATGCAATTACCCGTTGGACTTCGGGATACGTCTTCATTTTTTTACCACACGGAGCAAAATACAGAACCTCTCCTCGCACGCCACTCATGCTTAGAGCTCGAATCTTAGTTTGCCGACGCCATCTGAAGAGTAAAATAAAAGTCAAATCACTGACATGACAGATAACACAGAACACGATTTTTACAAATTTGTTTAATAACCAAAAGTATCTGGCGAACAAAAACATTCCCAAGCTCCAAAGTGTGCCTCAAGATCCGCACGAAAGTCAATAGTCAATAGTTTAATTTTTAACACTCTTTGTTCACATTACTCAACATAAAAAGTAGACCTAACACGAAAACTGAAAACTAAATTGATGCAAACAGAGATTTTGAAAGCCTAAAATTGCTTTCTAAGAAAGACTGCTTGCTGAGTCATGGTCTCAAAACATCTTGAAAGTTGCAGATTTCGTATAGAACTTCATCTCTTGAACACAAGTTGTGCACAACACTACATAAAGTATAATTTCAGTTCAGATGCTCAAATAATCCCTCGATAACTTTCATCAGTCCACCTTTAATAACAACAACAACTTGCCCGTATTCCAAAGGAATCCTGACTTCACGTTCGTCGCGTAAGATTCGACGTCGTTTCCGCAAAGACGGTGACCCATATTCGGCAGTGCGCTTGAGAGGCGATGATGCTCCATCCTCACTCAAGCGGCTCTGCTGGGACGCGTTGGCATCTGTGCTGTAACCAGCAGATTCTGCAAGAAAGACAACGGTCAAGAGAAAAAAGCAGAGTCAAACTGCAAGCAAATATAAAAAAAGCATGTTAGGATGGACTACACTCTGGAAAGGTTTATGTCATGATTGAAAATGAAATTGAATCATTTACGAAGATTACTTATAAGCATTTCCTGGAAGAATTATTTCGTCACTTATGGGTAACAATAGTCTCCAAAACGTGTTGCATAGGATGAACATGCTTAAATCATTCCACTGCAGTTTGATATCGCCTCACACGTCAACATCTTATACAATTTATCACAAGTGAAAATCCAACCCTCGGTGGAAAACAGTTTACTTAAGAGGATTGTTATGGATCTTACTGTATAAAAAACTGTCTTCTAACATGAGACGCCAAACCTACAAAAACGTCTTAACCACGTTCGGACACGCATATATCCTCTGTCAACGATGTAAGTAGCCAGATTCCATATGACGAAAACTGTGCGTGGTGAGTGTTGAACCTGAAAGTTGCTCATCCCTTCACAAACCTGTCTCAGTGTTGCTTAATTTCTACCTCAATTAGGAAACGGTCATCCCTTCACAAACCTGTCTCAGTGTTGCTTAACTTCTACCTCAATTAGGAAACGCTCATTTATTGAAGACATTGCATTTGTCGAACACATGAAAGAAAGAAATCATTGCAAAGACTGATGTACACTGCTCACTGAAGCCCTAGATGACAGATTAATGAATACCCACCAGATGCGCTATCCTCACTGGTTGAAAGTTGACTTGATGACTGGATTGTCTCGTGTGCTAAATGTTGCAGCTGTTGCTTACGAGCCGCCGCCATGGCCTTTACCGTCAAGCGACCACCTCGGCCACCACCCTGTAAGTCAGCCAAGTAAAAATTCATTTCATCTCATAGAAAGAAATGACATAGAGAGAACAGACTCAAGAATGGCAATCAAAGAAGAAAATGGTTGACCCCAGTAGCTTCCCCAATCATAAAATATGAACAAATTAAGCTGGCTTGCACTTCATATCATTGAAGACACTTTTTGTCGTACTTACCCGCCCTCTGCCGCGTCCACGGCCCCCGCCACGCCCCCTTCCTTGTTTCAATATAGAATGCAAGGGGTGCTGCGGCAATTTGATGGCTTCCTTCTGAGATGCAGCAAGTTTTCGAGCTAATTTGAGCTGCTGTTGCTGCTGCTTCAATTGTGCCTCTAATAAAAACTGCAAAAAAGAGAAAGTAGCATTGTTTAAAATGTTGGAAAACAAAAAATATACCAGCATTTCTAATCTTTGGTGGAAAACTAATCAAGAATGTATTTCCTTCTTAGAAAAATCTCTAAAGCACAATGAAAATGGATTATTTAAACAAAGTTAAAATCAGGGCTAGTTCTAGATGATATAGTTAAAGTTATGCAAAACTTCTTACAGAGACGTCTAAATTATATTATGAAGTGAAAAACAATATCTCAATAATTCCAAAGGAAGAAATGAGAAAAAGCCAATTTAAAATTGTCAAAAGTCATTAGCAAAACAATGAAATCTAAAAGTTCATGTAAAACATGTTTTAATTTGATGCCATCAGAGTCATGGAGCTGCCTATTCATATAGGAAAATTGTAAACAAATTACATGTTTTTAAATGAACACTAATAAACCACACCTAGCACCTCCTCTATATCGAATGGACATTTGGTTGATGCACAGAGCATGTTCACACGACACACCATTCTAGTTTAGTTGTTTAGTTCTTGCAATTAATGATCGAAGACTGAAGAATTCAGTATAAAAACTATAAAATTGATACCTTGAGTTCTTCCTGCTTGGCCTTTTGTTCTTCTAGGGAAAGGCTTTGACCAAAATTTGGTTTGCTAATTACTGGGGGTGGCAAGGCAGGTTTGAGCAGCGACACTGCATTGGTCCCTGATACTAACTTCTTCGACGTCCCACTAGGTGAACTTATCACAGCATTGTCGTCTACTGGCCTTCCTGAAATATGTGAAAGTTACATCAGACTCTGTGTCATTGCAGGCAAATCACGATGCCGGTCAAATTCAATTATTAAATCTGAATCTATTCAAATATGCAGCACAAATGAGTAATGCACAATTATTGAATCGACAATGTTTTACTTTTGCAATTAAGAATATTATTAAATGGCAATATGCATTATCTTTAGTTTCTCCCAAGCATGTGCCATCAAATCAAAACACTATAAAAGGCGCAAGCTACTAAAAGAGGTTGCCAATGGAGTTTTTCACCGAGAATGCTAAAAATCTTCATACTCATGTTGGCTGATGAAATAAACTGAAAAAATTTTGTCGCGTAATTTGAATTTATCTTTTTCACACGAAATTCAAATCGAATAGTGTTGAAAAGAAAACCGTCCGTTAAAATCAAAATGCAATTGAACACTGAACAATGAAAAAATAGAAATATCAAAATATACTTTTAAATAAAGCTGTAGGATTAGTACTACAAACACGGACCTTTGAACAATCTCTTGTATTTTAAGTTACTTAATTAAAAACATTTCTGTGATAATTATTTACAATTTGTACTATGATACGAGAAAAAAACAAACAACCAGAGACTAGCTCATTAAAAATGCTCACCGTCTTGGTTTTGCTTAGGTGAGATTACGCGAGTTTTCGTAGACAGATCAATTGCGACGTCATTGATCTCCGATGCCGCTTGAGCTAGAAGACTCGAAGCAGTCAACGACATGTGTGCCGAATGACTAGCCAACATAGATAATGCCGATGAGTGCGACGTTGGAGATGATTGACTGTTTGCAAATGATGACTGTTTGCTTCCTGACGGAGATAAAGCTGATTGGTTTGTTGCTAAAGTTGATCGAGACGGACTGCTCAGATCGGTAGCTAGCGCAGATTCCGTTGTAACTAACGATAACGGTGCTGTATGACTGACAGAAGAAACTGCAGTAGACAACGACGGCAATTCCTGCGATGGCGACGATGACTTGTCATTTCTGTGCTTCTTCTTCTCCAATGCTTTCCGTTGCTGCTGCTTCAGCTGTTTCTCCTGCTCCAGAAGCGCTTTTTGCCTGGCTTTTAACTGAGCCTTCACCTGCAAAGTACAAACATCGATTCAACGATTTAGAATCGTAAAGTTTCAAACGACAAACATCTCAGATTATTTTTATTTTTAGTAGATTAAATCCACCCAAAATCACTTCCTTCATGTAACATTATAAACTGTTGCCAAGTGCCACCCAAGAACTGTCATTTCACAGATGTTTTCCGTCAACCATTCCATGTAAAAAGTAGATACTTGTGTGCTTCGAGGCATTGGATTGTTTTTTGAGTGCCGAGTCCGAGTACATGTATGATAACGCTTGATGGTGTGATTATAACAACCCACAAAAATTAGCTAGACTGTCCTTGTAAACAATTAACCCCATAATACATGTAACACGTGAGCTGTGGCTAATGGGATTTAACATTATTACTTACATCAGCATCAACTTAGTACCAAGTACTTACGTAAAAGCTTGTGGTATGTTAGGAAAATGTTATGCTACACACATCTCACTTATGTGGCTGCTAACGAAGCTCATGTAAAACGATTAAGTACAAGCAATAACTGCCTGAGAAAAAACAAATGAAATAAACAAAGTACCTCTCTCAATGCTGCATCGTCGTTGTCACTGGAATCTGAACCAGATTCAGAGCTGACCGAAGAGGCAGAGCTTACAGATTCGGCATCGCTATCCGAAGACGCCTTCTTATCTTTTGATGTTTTCTCCTGCAACAGTGAAATACCGCATGTAAATTAATGCAAGACAGCCAAAATAAATGTTCCAATAATTAAAGAATTAAAACAAAATACATTGCGTCCGAGGAAACTTAAAAAAAACACGATACACGGCAAATGAAAAAGGTTTGAAAGAAACAAGAATTCACTCTTTGGCACTATTCCATTCCACTTAGTCTACAAAAAGCTGCAAACTTACATTAAGGCTTTGTTTAGACCTTTCTACATGACAAAAAAACATTTAAAAATGCAAAACAGATTACATCTTCATATTCATTTTGACACATAAAAGGAATTTGAACAAGGGCAAAACAGTTTGAAAAAACGTTTTTAAGATATGAAAGATTAATTTGGGCTTTGTTGGCTACCATGCCTTCAAAACGCAACCAAAAAAATGATGGTAAAGTAAACAAAGAACTGCACCATTGAAAACAACATTATGCAACTGCTTTATTTTGACAATTGTTTATTCGAGCAAAGCACACGCACATGTTTATCTGCGGCATATAATTTTTGCACCTGTGGATGAAAATCAGGGCTAAAAAAACAGCATTGTAGGCAGTGCACTGCAGTCCCTACCTGCACAACCACTCATCGGAATAAAAATTATTAATCAACACAAACATTTGAATAATATAACACAAGTCTTGAAAAACATTGACAGCAAGTCACATATTGACATACATAGATTAGCATGGGGTCTATATATTAGGCATATTAAAACCCTCTGGACGTGATAGCCCCCGGGCAACTGCCCAGCATAGCCATTCGTTAAGATGACCCTGCTGAAAACATATTCACCAAGTGGCTT
Source organism: Tubiluchus corallicola (assembly GCA_030141605.1). Classification (NCBI taxonomy): domain Eukaryota; kingdom Metazoa; phylum Priapulida; class Priapulimorpha; order Priapulimorphida; family Tubiluchidae; genus Tubiluchus; species Tubiluchus corallicola. The sequence continues at coordinate 812,096 of JAQGDQ010000034.1, forward strand.
TGTCACTTTTTCCTGTACCTAGTATGCTTTGGAGAGCCACATTTATGGTACAAGTATGTTACAGGTTTCTGCAATAAGACGTGAACAACAATCACAGTGCTCTCTCTCGGCTAGGTGTTTGAAAACAAAGTTATTTCAAGTTAAATTCTCTTAACTTTGTTTTCAAATACCTAGCTATAACCTTACTCTATATGTTCTTTGTACAGATCTATTTCACTACATCATTGGCTTCCACGTGTACACAAAATTATTGAATTTCTTTACTGTAAGCTTTGCCTATAAAGCTGGTTGCTGTTTGCATAACCTATCACATTAAAGTTGACTGCTAGGTTTTACACTGGAAACATATGATATGTTGCTAAAAGTAGTTTCTTTCAATAACACTGAGACACTTCAAGTTTATTTTATCGAAAATTCTTCCACTAAATCCTTGCCTTGGCGGGACCAGTATAAAACAAGTATTTCACGTCCCAGGTACATTTAATATTCTACATACCTGTAAATCGGTAGAACTGGATTGTCCTCCAGCAGAATCCGGCTTGAAAAGATCGGCTGCAGACAAAGATTCTGGATGTGAGCTGACACCACCTTCAGCCTTGTTGGCCAAAGCTGCTGCATTTGACAAGGCCTGTATAGAATGTTCTAGCGACTTCTTGCGATGCACCGATGTCGATGTCATCACTGTGCTTGTCACCGGAGTTGCGTTGACGACGGTCGTTGTTGCCGTACTCGTCGGTGACATGCTGGTGTGACTGGAGTCATGCTGTGACGACTTGGCAAGATCGTTGACGGAATGTGAGGAGTGAGCTGTACTGTTCATGCTGCTGCTCTTAGCTATGGATGATAATGTAGCCGATGCTGATGACGTCGACGACGACGACGATGCTTTACCAAGATGGAGATCTATGTTTGAAAAAAGGAATTAAGAATAGAAAAATCTTATATTTAGATTACAAACCAAGAAAGCTACTTCTTAACAACAAAACTAAAAAACGAAGAACAGTCAAAGCAAAAGGCAGAATAGTTTTGACAAAAGAAAAGACCAGTTTCCCCCTGGTTGTTATTTACATATTTTTCTTCCTAAACAAGTTGTATTACAGTTTCAACAAAAGATTGCTTTTGAATAGGAACACTGAAACAATTCTGGCTGCACAATTGCATAGTTTTCAACATTAGGTCCACAAACAAATGCACTTTTTTGATGAATGAGATTTATTAATGCAATGTATTTCTGTCACTTTTAATGATCATCCTTGGGTGCTTAAAATATAGTAGCCACATTGGGCCTGGTTAGTAACAGGATTAGTGACAACTAAAAAATTGCTTCGGGTGGCTTTATATGCCACACTGCTTCTAGCTATTTATCTCTTTTAGAGAGTACATATTGTACAAGAACTTGACCAAACTAGTCCAACAATTGAAAGTTTAACATCAGAGCGTTACCCTTGATAATAATGAGCAAAAAACATATTTTGGCAAGCAACAACACAATACAAAACTAGGTCTAGTGGCAATGTCAGATTGTACGTACCAGAGGGTAATAGAGATTGCTGTAACAAGGCATCAAACCCAGACGCATGTGCAACGTCCGATGGTAAAGATGTGCCAAAACTGGGTAGAAAACCGGCCTGCATCCCAGCTGCAAAATAATCATTAAGTGCTGCCATCCGACGGACGTGTTCCGAGGCATTCAACCACCACATACCTCCTCCTATAACAAAGTGCAATTATTACTTAATATGGCGTCATTAGCTTGAAAATAAGACAGTGTCCTTCAGTGACTTGTCATAGTCATAACAGTGAAACTTTTGAAGAAGAATACATTTTTAGAGACTTAAAGGGCATTTAGAGCTTTTCCGCTTATTAGTAATGGCATAGGGTAAAAAAGTCCATTGTGAAGATAAATAACACCAAGACAGAAAAATACATAATACAGGGTTGTGGTGATACTTCATTGAGAAAAAGCAAATAGAGAGCTTCCACTACAATCACAGATGGTGAGAGCAGAAAAGATGCCCTTCTACAGTCGTTGGGATCATTGAGCAGAATCATTTGTACTTGGGGTCGCATTCTACAATCACAGACTGTGAAAAATCTACAATCAGCCTGTGATTTTTTTACAGTCAACGTCGTCGCCAAGACGTACCAAATTTTGAGCCACTTTAGTTTGCAAATGTGTGTTTTGTCTCGTCTCTTGATGTCTGAAGAATTTAAAATATTCATGCTTTTCAAAAATTTATCCGTAGACTCAGAGATTGTTGTAAATTGTAACCGGCGTGATTCTTTCTAATGTAATCATAGCAGAAATTCTCTAATGCCTGGTTAGGATATTAGGTACTGAAGCTGATATAGCATGTAGAAAACATGTAGCTTGGCTGAATATTCCAAACTTACAAATATCATCGAAAATCCAACTTTCACAATAGAAACTGAATTACATGTTTTATCGACACAAGTTTCGTATACAGTACTAAATTGTGGACAGTTAAAACTGTTCAATAAAAATGAATTTTATGGGTTCATAAAACTGTACTGCAAAACGTTGAGTAAAATGGCCAAAGAAAATTTGACACCAGGATCTAAACAAGAGAGAATAGAGACTGAGGTCATACAGAATTTATGAGCTTAGATGGTATCTGACATGTCATTAGACTGCTACAGAACTCTCAACTTACTACAGCATCACACAAAGTAGTAATGCCTGGGAGGAAGCCAAAAGAAGGATATTTGGATATTCTGAAGAAAGATTTGCTAACATTTTGAAAACAGTTTCTCCAAATGGACTGCCAGTTAATACAATTTCAGGTGAACGTGTGTCAAGCATAAAGTCATAATGGTGCAATGTACAATTTTACCTGTAGTAGGCGCAGAGTAGTTGAGTGCTGCTAAGGCTGCTGCATAATCTGCCTGTGACGTAGCAAGCGGAAATCCGGAAAGCGCCGGATGAGCCATGGAGTAAGCACCAGGAAAGTGACCAAATGGTAATCCAGCTGGTGCAGTAGGAAACAATCTGTTGTCTAAAATAAATACAAAGTCTTGTTAATTTCACCTGAGTAAGTCTAAAACTAGGTAACAACACTACACTTGTATTATAAATATTAATAATTTGTTGTCCCCAATGCCTTACATTTTATATTTGTTCAGATTTTAAGTGTTTAGAAAGAGTTTATACCATGCAGTCAGCTAACATATCTCATTTTTTCTTCACGTTATCATGAATAATCATTTGCGTATAATTGTTTTATTTTTCTTTTTATATTTTTGTCACTAATATGTATTAAAATGCTTTATTTACGGTGTTTAACATTGCAACAATAAATAATATAACATAGTAACTGCACATGTTCTTCACAATCAATTATAAAGAGGGTGGGGTGAACACAGAGAAACAGGTGAGTGCTTTTGTCAGCGTCAACATCAAAGTCTCAAAGTAAAAAAATATTCCAAAATTTAATGTCGTGCATGCAGTTAGTCAAAAAAGATTAGCGTATATATATATAGAAGGCGTCCAAAAAGAATCTCTGAAAGTCATTAATAGGTGTCAGTACTTTACAACATCGTTGTACGCCGAAGACCATAAAAACTCTAAGATTGGCTCGATGATTTCTTGCAAGAACTGTCTTAATGAAAAGACTTTGCACAAACAGGAAGATATCTAACTATCAGCAAACTGTATATGAATTATTCTAAGTGTATTAATAATATAATAATAATATAAACTTTATTTATTTTGAGTGGGATTTATGCAGGCGTAACCCTCAGACATGTACACATGGTACACTATACAGCATGCTTTTAACAATATCCAATACAAACATGTTGTATTGGTAGTTGTTTATAATACTAATGCTGTACAGCCAGTAAACAGGGAGGAACCGCTTGTACAACCGTTCCTTTAACGTTACTTAACATTTACCAAACACCATTACCGATATTGTGAGCCGCTTAGTACAAGTATCGATTAAGTAGTCGTATATGTCACGCAGACTATGAAATATAACGCGAAACGACTTTTTCAACTGTTATATAAATGTTCGAGCAGTTCAGAGAGCTCCATGCTAATATTCAAGCAGTTGAAATTAAGCTTAGTGAAGTTAGACACGCACATGTATGCAAAGCGTTGCATGGGGTTTCACACAGTCAACATATAACGCAGCTGCCTGTTTTCAATGTTATTTATAATCACGAGTAAAAAGAGTTATATTTTATCTCATCCGAGCCTGCTGGCAAATAACCTTGCTGTAGCAGTCGCCAGTAATAGTCTGTATGGTAACTTTAAAAGTTAAGGAGCAAATGCGTATGCGTTCTCTTTCTTGCAAAAAAGGTGCCGCCATGCGAATCCAGGTAAAAAAGTTACAGATAAAAAAGTTACAGAAAAGAAGTCACAGGAAGAAAGAAATAATCGTAACCCTAACCCCAATCCTAACCATAGCCAAAATTAATCATGACTCTTTTCTTAGCCAATATTGTGACTTTTTTGTAACTATATTTCCGGTCACAGAGCAATCAGAACAATACACTAATAAGTGAAACATTAAGTGAAGTAAATCAAAAATAGAATAATCAACTAAGCATTAAATTGTTTTCTTACATTGCAAGTAAATAATTAAACTTTATTAATTATTTATTAAACTATATTTTATTAATTAATTACAAAATAATTACATTGGAAAACAGGAGTGCCAATGTGATAGGTTCGGAAAGACGAAGTCTCTCCAGAAATGTTGCGTAAGGCTTAGTTCCGGAATGAAAAACTGAATTGTGACCAAAACTGTTTCCCTGACAAATTTTGCTTTAGGTTCGACAAACATAACATTACGCACATAACTAGCCAACTTAAAACAATAATTACAGTGCAAGTAAACACAAAATAGGATCTAAGTACCCCATAGGTGGAATGCATTTGGATGGAAACGGCACATTTTCAAAACACATATTGTTACAGAAATCATTGGCGTGTAAACTTGGAAGACACAAACAGGTTTTTGACAGAAAATCGTCACAAGTTTTTTTTCAAGTGCGTTTTTTTCGTAAACGTTCTCGGGGTTTGCTCGAACTACAATTTATAACTAAAGTCAACACAGACTGGAACATTACTAAGACTTACTGTAAGTTACAAGTAAAAAAAAACTACAATTGCACTGCCCACATACAACTACAATACTACTACTACTACTTCTACTACTATTAATAATAATAATAATAATAATAATAAATAAAATAATAATAATAATAATAATAATAATAATAATAATAATAATCTATATTTAAAGTCGCCTTTTAGATGAACAATTAACATAAGCTTAAAGAGCTAAAAGAGCTTTATGCCGACTGTAAATAACAAAATTTTGTACATATTAGAGACTATTATTACCTAGCTTTTACCCTAAATACTACAGGCCAAGGAGGGCAATGGTAGTTACCATTTTTAAAGTTTGGTAATACCCGGCCACAGTAGCGAACTCACGACCTGCTAGACGGAACAAGGATATGTTACCATTAGACTAAACCGTCTGGTATAAAACTGCACCAAGTAATACAAATAAATAATTTCTAGGTTAACAGGTACCTGACAAAACAAAACAATAAAGAACTTATGATAGCCACAAAATAAAATTATCAACAACTTAGATGTACTACAAACTTTCAGCTTAATATTAAATGTCAATGTTATATCAATTTAATATCAATACTACAAGACAAGCGGTCATTAGGTCATTAGGAGACACGCTCATTTTCCCCTGGACTCCTGAGTTGTATTGAAGCTGACGGTGGCCGGTAATAAAGTCACAGGAAAAAAGTCACAATGTTGGCTAGGAAAAGTCACAATTAATTCTGGCTAGGCTTAGGTTATCTTTTTTCCTGTGACGTTTTTCGTCACTTTTTACCTGGATTTCTATTGAATGGCCTTGAAACTTTTGCATAATCATGACACATAGGAAGCTTCACACTGTAATTGCTGATGGCAGCTTGCTTTAATACACAGGGTAACTAAAAAACTTACTGAGCAGCGAAGAGGGGTAGAAGCCCCCGGGTGGTGGGGCACCGGCGTTACTTGCTGCTGCTGCTGCTGCTGGACTTTTTGACGACGTTGACCTGTCACTAGGAGACTCCATTTCCTTCAGTTAGAAGCTGAGAGCTAGATAAGCTTCCATCAAAACACTCCTGAAAATCAGAAAGCAATTTCAATTTAGCATTAAAAATCATCTTACATGCAGTTCATTAATTACACACTAAATGTACAGGAAGGTGGTAACCTAAAGAATCCTAAGTAGGTAATAATAATTCACGAATTTCGAATAACTTTTCTATATTTTGTAAACCTCTTTACTGCTTGTAATCATCTATACATTTTTTATTTAGTTCTTAATGTTTGTGCATTGTTTATTTTGTGTGCAATTGGTAGTTTTCTAATCATTTGCATATATAGTTTTTATTTAGTTTATACATGTATGTTAGCTTGAGTGTGTAGGCCTATTAGTAACGACATTGTTGTTTTATATCAGTTTTCCTAAACTGATAAATTTTATTGTATACAAATTTTAATGTAAATATGATTTTAATTTTATGTTAACATTGTATGTAACATTTGTAGCAATAAAGAAATCTACTGTGCGTTACTGACTTATTGCAAGGCCAAAAACTGGAATCAAAACAATCTACTTTTTTACTCTAATTTTCTGCAATAGAGTGGACTAAACATGCGAATCTTTTCAAATTCTCAGCCTTGAAAGCCTCCAGTAGTAGAAAACAAAGGCACAGCTAAAAAACGCCACTTTCGGTAGACACAGATAATTAGTAATGTCCCAAGCATTACTTTGCATAATTGGTAATGTCCCAAGCATTACTTTGCATAATTAGTAATGTCCCAAGCATTACTTTGCATAATTAGTAATGTCCCAAGCATTACTTCACATAATTAGTAATGTCCCAAACAGTACTTCACATAATTAGTAATGCCCCAAACATTACTTCGCATAATTAGTAATGTCCCAAGCATTACTTTGCATAATTAGTAATGTCCCAAGCATTAGTTCGCATAATTAGTAATGTCCCAAGCATTACTTCGCATAATTAGTAATGTCCCAAGCATTACTTTGCATAATTAGTAATGTCCCAAGCATTACTTCGCATAATTATTCGCATAATTAGTAATGTCCCAAGCATTACTTCACATAATTAGTAATGTCCCAAACATTACTTCGCCTAATCCCAAGCATTACTTCGCTTAATTAGTAATGTCACAAACATTACTTCACATAATTAGTAATGCCCCAAGCACTACTTCGCATACACGAATACTTCATTACAACTGTAATTTCTTAATCATTGATCTCCGCCCTCCCTAATCAAGACACAATCCGTACAAACACCCTTCAAAGAAGCTGACAATGCACTCTTCCTATGAACTACAGTTTTTTCACAAAATCGTTTCCTTGCAGACATTTTCCGACATTTTATTGAACACACAAGCCTTGCGTGATTGAGGAAATGCAGATTTTTTATGATGTAAATTACCGCCGGGCACCACAGAGCGAGATTTGGTTACTCCAACAAGATTTTAGTCAATTATTATAATAAATCATGTAGCCTAGCAGGTGATTGTTAATTATCGAAAGAGATGCGCCAGACGAAGCCAGACAATGGCTTCTATGATAGCCAAAAAGCTACTACAAATTGCTAATGATTATAAACAGAACTTTCACAAAAATTTCCCTACACTGAAGACATGTTACAAACAATGGGTTAATAAAGAGTTAAATAATAAAAATCAGTTGTAATAAAAATGCAATTTTAGTGAACTTTCTATCGCTTTTGTTAAAGTTCTGCGGACGAAAAGTCTTGCTTACAGATAATGTCTTTATTTTGCACATAATAATAATGTAAAAAAACGTATCAAAAGTCTGACTTTTTTAACTGGGATAGTAGTAAATACGTAAGAGCATTTCATTAACGCGAAACCCAGTGATCAGGTCACGAGCACGCCCTTGTGCTACATACGCAAACCCCAGATAAAAGCTTCTCCAACCAAACTAAAAGAATCCTTTTCAATTACGAACAAGCAGTCAACAAGAGTTTTAAATATGGCCACTGCAAGTAGAGGCAATGAATCAGCGCTCGGATTAAACTATCAAGTGTTTAGCTTGTATTGATTGTCACTATGGTAAAATTGCGGAAGCACATTGCATCATGCCTGTATAGAGACTGCAGAATCTCAATTTCTGTTTCATTCTCAGTCGATACCAGGCAGACTGAGCTGACTACTGCCTTCGTTTTCCAAATTTAATCAGATTCTGCACGTGAAATCGATACAAAAAGCTACTCGAGACTTTATGAACATCAAAAATTCCAGCTGCGACAAAGGCTTCGCAGGCTTAACGCTATGCCGAGTGTTCACAAACGCGAATTTACACTTGCGCCACAACCCTGCAACGTTTCAATTGCTTCTCAAGCTTGAACAAAACATTGTTATGATCAAAGGACGAAACTTAGAAAGTAGAAAAGTCATTTCTTAATTTGTCTAATAGAAGGGGTCAGATATTATTGTAGCTACTAAGCATAATTTTCGCCGTCAAATTCACAAGTGTTTGTGTCATTTAGGGCCAATTTAAGTGCTTGTATAATTTATGGGCTTAAGAAGCAATCAAAATTCTATAGACGTTTAAATCTACGAGAGCCAAAAACCACTGAAAGTTGCTCACGCGTGAGAGTCTGAGAGATGCCCGTAAGTTATGCCAGTGCTAGACAGTGCTTCTCGAGACCCTCATGGACACTGTCCATAACAGATTACTGTACCGCCTCCATGTTTATACACATGTGATTTAATCTACAAACTACATCACCATGTTAGATATTAAATAACTATGGAAGTTTTTGCTGAATCAAAGTGGTTTATTTATGATATTGCAGCAATGATCAGGCTGAAATAACAACAACAAAATAATTACATGTAATACTGCCATACTGCATAGAGCGCAAGTACAAATATAAATGTTCCGAATTATACTAATTTAAGAATTGCTCCTTTAATCACAAAAGTAAAACTGCAAATAATATACCGTTCTAAATGTTAAACATCTGCTTGACAGTGCATTAAGTTCTTATTGTTAAATGTGTTAAAAATTGCTTCCTGGCAAACAGCAAAACGGGTACTCTTCATATGCTGAAATCTTCGAGATCCTCTAGATATAGTAACAAAGTGGCTAATGTCTCAACCCTGGATACAGGAAATGGCTTGAATGGTCAGCTAAAGTGAGCTAAATAACTTGAAAAACAATGTGCACCGAAAGCAAGAATTTCCCTGCTATTTGACAACATGTTTCAGCCTTCTTAAGAATTGGTCTAGAGCTAAAAACGTATTAAATTGCTTTTGCTTCCACTAATCTAAACTGATACGTGACAACTCGATGCGAACATGTGAATGTTGTAAGTAAGTGGTTTGCATCAAAACAAATCAAGTTTGTGAAAAGCTAAAAAGTGAATACGAGAGAGTAAAAACCCGTAATAAAAATTTTTGAAATTAAACTTGTTTAAAAACAAGTAAAAAGTAATACAGATTTACGACTAGACTTGAACTGAAAATCTTTAAGTCCAACTTTGCAACCACATGAATACGCATTAAATCACAAAATCTCGTTGCCTATTTCTCGCGCAAATGGAAAAATTCTTCACAAATTGAATAAAGGAGAATTCCTCTGACCTTATTTCAAAAATGTCGGCTTAAACTGAGACTACTCATCTTTTACCTAACGTTCATGGGGGTGTTGATAGACAGACTACGTATAGACAGACTGAAAATTAGGGTATACTTATAAATATAGAGATTTAATTAGAGCTACTTGTAAACGTCATGGTAACCAATAACGTTTGGATGGAGATTAAGTCTTCTATGTACATGCTGTGCTTTATCCCACGTGAAACTGTATTGTAGGAAGTCAATACATATATATATCTGTGTGTGTGTGTGTGTGTGTGTGTGTGTGTGTGTGTGTGTGTGTGTGTGTGTGTGTGTGTGTGTGTGTGTGTGTGTGTGTGTGCGTGCGTGTGTGTGCGCGTGTCCTGTAAAACAATTGCCACTACAATATATGTTTTACGTTTTAACCTTTAATTTGGAAACACAAAAACGAGAGATTAGCAGTGCAGTATTCTACACAAGCAGCCTTAGTACACAGGGTAACGTACACGGAAATAAAGCGACAGTGTTTAATCATCTACACAGCGAGAAATCTACGTATTGGAGTTGTATTGAATATTATACACGGTTGTCATGGTACCCCAGCATCCATTTACAGCTGCTCCTATAGATATATCAGGATGAAGACGATGATGCTTTCAGGTCGCTGTTAAACAGTAATCTGATTTATTCGGTATAATAAAAACAATTTGATAGCGAGCGCTTTGCTTTGATACATTTCAAGATACACGTAAGTTATTTAGAGTTTTGACAAAGGTAGCAGAGGCAGTGGTTGGCCTTGTTGCCACTGATGTGATGTCGATTGTCGAATTGCTGAGAGTCAATAATATGTTATTAGTTCTTTGATCTGCAGGAACAGCTGTTTGATCAAGTGAATTACAGTTACAACCTTAAAATTATTGGCAAGCGAGAAGGAAATTTATAGAAAAAACAAACATAAATAAGAAAACATGAATTATGAATTTATTCCACAGCAACACAAACATACACAGAAATTATAAACTAAACGAGTTACTGTGAGGAGGAGGAAGGAGCATTGAGCTTTCGAGTCCTCCTCCAGATAAGTGGAACAATTGACAATTAACATTACATAGTATTTTCATGAGTTATAACGTACATTAGAACAAAATAAGTTTTGTTAGTAACTTAAGATCAGGATGAGTAAAATTGTGAGTTAATTATATCGTTGTAGTAGGTAATTCTTTGATGTTTTTTTAAATTGATAGACAACGAAAACTGACATTCGAAAAGGCACCACGTTCAGCGATACACAATCTTATCTACATGCAGGGATAACAGAACTAATTTCAAATCAAAAGCAAACTATAAGGTTATATCTTATGAAATAATGTTTCTTTTCAACAGGTGCATTTCCAAAAACTCGTGAGCAAGTTATTAAACTTTAGTCTCTGCATCAGGTAAATGTGGGTTTGCAACATTTGCTAAGAATGATCTTGACATTATGATTAAAATTTGACTAGCTAAAAAAATAAAAATAAATAAATAATCTAATTAGGTAAAATCACTCTAGTGTAAGTGAAGTAACACAGTAAGTAAAGTAAGTAAAAAAAATTATTTGTCTCTGAATGTTACAAAATAAACATAAACAAAAGCTAAAAACTAAAATAAAGACGGAAAAGAGACGGGGTGACGAAAAGACCATGGGTCACCAAGTCAACCACCCCTATCCAAGCTGAAGAAAATTAAGCGACCTGTCAAGTAAGGTATGTACAAATGAAAATAATCAGCAACTTAACAAAACAAAAAAAATGAGGCAACAAGTTCAAATGAGTTTAAATTTAGAAACAGTAAATAAATTTGGCAATGAGAATAGGCAAAATTTAAATTAGCAAACAAAACGGAAAATTTAGACTCATCAAAAACAAAATAAATAATTACATTTAAATCAACAACTCAAACCAACATAAGAAGCAAAAAAATGAAGCAATGTCAAAACATGAGTAAATCATCACCAGGTCAAGTACCTTTATCCAAATTTAAAGGAAATTATAAAGGAAAATAACCTGACAAGTACAGACAAGGAAAATTATAATAATCAACATATTAAAAATAAAAAGAAAGAAAATGGAAATGCTGAATTTGGTAACGCCAGCTATACGGGATGGACGTGGACTTTGGATTGCAATACCCACTGGAAAATGCGGTGGCCTAGTGGTTAAGGCGTCTGCAATGTAAGATGAAGATTCCCGGTTCAAGTCCAGGTGCGTCTCAACTTTTTCGCATTTTTGATCTTTTAAGTTGGATATCAAAAGTTAATTAATTGTGAACTTATGCCTTTACGTAGCAGGTGAAAACGTGCACAGGATTTAACATTCATTTTTTGACGATTTCAACGGTTCAAGAGGATGCTTTATGTAGATAATTGTGGTAGGATCGGAATCTAGATCTCCATTAAATAGAATTATCTGAGATGGGTCACCGAACCAGCAGAAGTGGTTCAACCGCTCCCGGACTGCTTCTTACCGATAAGTTGCTTATTTATATAAGAATCTGATTACAATCACCTTCAGGTAAATAATGACAGACGGTTTAACAATAAACTACTAGTGCCTAATCAGTTAAAACAGCGGGCGAGTGTGCCGCTAAACAAATGAGAAGAGATAGGTTTTTAATCAGCCAGCGTGCAGCAGGCAGGCAGCAGCAGCTAGCTACAGTATGCGCACAAGATGATTGCAGCATTGCATGCCGCGTCCAATGATCTTTGTGCGAGAGACTCGCATTTTGCCAGTTTACTTGATTCCAATAGCAGACAAGCCGCCTTGCTCAGTCTCAATCACACACAGTAGCCATTTTGATTCGCCTTTACTCAGCACAGACGTTCTCTCGAAAACGATGCGTTCGTTTTACCGTAAATTTCTTCGATTTCGCGTCGTTTTTACGAAGGGAAAGTGGACGAGAAAGATCACATACATCTAATACCCTGCCTGCTGATTTAATCAGACCGATCGTAGCCGAACTGTCATACAATTTGCGTTAAATGCCGTCGTAATAACATTTTAACACCCGTATGCAAAATTAATACATTTTTTATCGGTTTCTGGGTCGAAGTTTGTGAATGAATTTGCTGGCATCGTGCCAGGTTAGTAGTAAATTGAGTAGTAAAGGGGAAGGCAATGACGCCCGTCAATGGCCAGGGCAGAATTTTCCTAGCTTATTATTATACTTTACTGGATCGTATAATGAAATTGCTATAGTGGAAACGATCTTCATCGAACAACTCAAATGCAAGGGAGAATTTTAAAAACACAACGTAACCACAAAGAGGGAAGCTTACAAAAACGCCGTTTCAAAAGTGGTGAACAAAAATAACAATTATGCTTCATTCACAGCAAGTGTGAACTATTCTTCCTGGCCTATTCCAGTAAAGTATTAGTTAACAGCCGTGAGTGCCAAAATAGCAGAAGGCGCTCATTTTACGTGACCCTCACCCACCAAAAATGCATATTTTACGTGACCCTCACCCACCAAAAATGCATATAAGATTATAAAGTTTTATAAAGTCAACAAAAGTACTATAACTTTTTGTGCAAATTTGTATAATTTATCTTTTTCGTTTGTAGTATTAGCACGCGTGTGCACAAACAAATTATGAATTTGAATTATAAAAAATCTCACACAGAAAAAAACAAATCCATATTATAGGAAACGTCCGACAGGGTATACATTTTATGAACTACAAACACGAAAATAAGTTTATGCAGTAGGAAGAAAGAAGCTTCATATCTAAATTTCTAAACCTCCTAAAGGGTCGAGCAAATGTTCACGTTGAATCAATTACCTTTATACTACTAATAAAGCCAATTATAAGTATTAACGATATAATAAGTAATCGATATTAGACAATCTCAGTTTGTTGCACATATAGCCCGTAGTGTAATATTACAGAACTTAGTTTACCATTAATAGTCGTGCATGATACGTCTCAGGAACAACACAATCATGCATCTGATCAATGTTAACCTATTTTGAGACGTATAATCAGCTTTCAATGGCAGAAAGGGATCAGTTGTAAGCGTGCCGAAAAACCGTTTTTCAGCTAAAAGCAACCCCACGCGTGGTAAACATTAATGTAACGGTTGACACGACTGTTTGCAAATTGAAAAGCGGAAGGGATAAACAGGAGCAGAAAAAACACCCTTGCCCTTTCTCCCAATAGAATTTTGGGCCTTAAAATTTTTCAAACACTAACCGCTTTTTCAGAACTCTTTCCACAGTTTCACATGTTCACAGAATCGCGAGTCGCAAAAAGAAGAAGTGGACTAGTAACTTAGTCAAGAATAATTTTCCTACTTGACGACAAATAATAAGGTTAGATTTTAAATAATAATTCACTACACAACGCACAAATTTCTATTTTACTAAATTGCCATAAGATACATATAATAATTATCATTTTATATTATTATCAGAAGCGTGAATTAAACGCGTAAGACCTATATAAAGTACAGTAAGCACATAATGCGGGTGTGAAATACCTAACGAAAATGCTCAATACAAGAGTCATCGGCAACTTGAAACGTAAATATTTAGTACAAGCTACAAAGAGGAAGCGAATTCCAGTCTAAACGCAATCAGCACTTACGAAGTAAACTTATCGGACTTCAAACTCAGGTAAACAAACAATAATTAGTGCGATAAACGAGTGGAAACAGCCGAGTGAGCATAGTACATGTGATTGGTGACCGAAGTTAAGCAACACTTAGCCGATTACGAAATAGAAGGTGACTACCAGAAAACTCTTCTGTGAAGTTTCATATGCCACACTACTCCAGCATGTCTCCTTTATAACAAATAGATTTCTACTACGGCCATTAGTCAGAACATAAATTATATGAATAAACCGAAGCTTGTAACACATTGGGCACTTCAGGTTGAGAACCATATATCTGGTTTTAACAGTGAAATAGGATGTATGTTACAGAACCTCTTAACAGTTTAACATGTTCATGCTGTAAGCTTATTATTATGATTTCAACTACTAACGCCCATGTAAACATTGTTATATGTTCAAGTTGTTACCAATTAAATGTACATGTATTGTAATTGTTTCCCATAAAAATTGTAGTGCAAATAAAGATGATATATATTTATTCGCAGACGGAGATGCGTATGTACGTGGACCGAAGTTCTGGATACCACTCTGAAGGGTACCAAAATGCATAAAAATAATAATTACCATGTTAGGGGTGTACAACCACTGTACCCTATGTGCTGTAGACAGTAAGAACAATGCATTGCAAATTATTAGTACGTACGTATGTATGTATGTATGTCAATTGTACAACTGTACGTTGTAGTTTAGTAAATATATATGCAAGAAGTAAAATTTACTTCTAACTCTTTGCTTTCAATACACATTATAAAGATTCATAAAGTACATAGAAGGTTAGTATACTTGCAAAACGATGTAAGACCCGCTTGCTAACTAGTTTTGTGGATTTTGCAATCATCTTTGCGAACATAAATGGTAAAAGTTCGAAAACCTCCATTTGCTCAAGCCGAGGTGTTATTTGCCCAAGTGGAACAACGCGGTACTAAAACTCGAAACTAGCTCAAAAATTGCGCTGCGTGCCTCTTGCTAAACTAACTTAATACTCGTAAAAATCATGGCAGCAAAAAACCGCGCATGCAAGCCGACAACCACTCTTATAGCCTCGGTGAAAATAGAATTTATCTTCGCGAACAAAGAAGGCGATTTACAAAAGGCAACGGCCAAGCCAGACTGCAACAAAAAACAGGGGTGCGATGTTGGTATGAATGCTTTCTACCTGAGTAATAAAGAAAAGCAAAAAAACAGTGAAACATGCTATAGTAGCCGTATGCTCTGGGTAATTAACAAAACAAACTGTACAAATAGACAAATCATAAACAAATAAATAAATTTACATAGTTCGAATTCGAATACAGCACAGAAAGTTTCATCTACCAACTTTAAAACATTTGCCACGCACAGTCACTGTTTTGTAATATCAAGCGAACTGCACCTTTTTGGCTTTTCTACCTAATTTCTGTGGTACTGTAGAGTAAAAACATATACACGTATACAGCAAGTCGGTTATTCACGTACCGTATCTAACGGATACTATTGATTAAAGACATCATTTAAATGGTAAAATCATTGCGGCTTATCCAAATCTACTCAGTATAAAAGCTTGAAGCTAAATTGGTTTATTTTTTCCCAAATTAGTGCTCAAACAAAAAAGGTCATATATATCATATTTATATATCATATACATAACCGTAAAGACGGTTGGTACAATCTCAAAACTCACTAGGCAGGAATCATATAGGCTGTAGCCCTAAAGCGGCTCATACTACAAAATACATAACAATGACTTCATTGACAAGTTGAGTATTGTGATGGAATAACGTTTGTCAGGTCTTAATCTAGTAACTAACAATCGGCAGATCTACTTCATACATAAGTTAAATTTGATTTTCTTATCTTACAGGAAGTTTGTTAAGTGTAGAACAGATTCAATCGAATAGCTCTAGGCACTTGCCAGAAGCTCTAGGTGTGCTGCAGGCAAGACTTCTAAGATGGGTTGAAAACTTAGGATGGTCATTTTTGTTGATTTTGGTACAGCACTAAACCAGGTAAGAGCTACATTTCGTTGTTGTAAGTAAGGAAAACACATTACAGATTGGATATCAGGCTTCGAGTAAACTTTCCGGGAGAATCCGCCCAGAATCGTACGTAACAACATAATGCTTTCGTCGGTGACCTCTTCTATGACGGTAAATTTTACACATAATGACGAAAGAATTTTTTCCACTACAGTTTGTATGACATCACACTAGACAACGGAACAGAAAGCGGAAGTACAAATCGAGTGACTCATTGAAGTCTTATTCATTCAATAGATGAATCGTTTACCATGATAACGTAGTTTGTGAGTACATGATGGGTAATACACACACGAATCACAATATTGACAAAAAATGTGTGAACACTAACAAATTTAAAGAACGACGAAAACATGTGATGAACAATGTTTTTGAAAATACGGCTTAGAGGTTGCAGTTCCTCTTAACTTGGGCAAGCAAAAACTGTATAGCTGGCGTGTTAAAAAATCTTTTTGGCCCAAATGAAAAGTTTAGAGGAAACATTTTGTGGCCGGTAACTTTTGATGTGCTTACTTTTCAAGAGAAATAAACTTACATAGGATATAAAATTTATCTATTATGTAATTATCACTATTATAGTACCTGCACACTGCATAGGCTAGCGGACAAGAATTTGAGTCACTTTTGATATGCGATAACTTACACATAGGATCAGTCACCTTTTATTAAGAGCACAGTTAACATTCTTTTCCTTAATTAGTTCTAACTTTCACGGTGTCAAAATAAACAATGATTATAAAAATGAAAATTACACGAAAACAATGAGCTTTCAGAAAATAATTATAAGACCATGGCATAAATTGCAACTGACACGAACAACAAAATGCATAAAACAATGGATTAATCAAAATTAAACGTACTTTTAAATACAAAACTGTGCCGCAGAACTGCACAAGACTACATAGCAGAATTTTCTAACAATGCAATATGGCTCAAATACAGTGCAAACTACTTACCAATTTGTTGTCACCTAAATCGGAATTCAGTCAGTTTATTACCAAAGTTTCGCTTTCACTCATTGCAACAAATTAACTTGCTGTAGCACAATAAAATGTAGGTTACATTAAGACGGCACTGTATCTCACAACAGCTAAACGCGTTTCGTAAAATGGCAGTAATGCGAGCGAAACAGCAGAGAGAAAAATCGCCAATAAAACATGTCAGACAAAGAGATGGAGTGTGGATTGAACGCTAAGCGAGCTTGGCTATGCAGGCACAAACTGACGAATAGAAATTGGATTTACACAACAGACAGACATCTGGCGGATAGCTCGCTGCTACTGTATGAACACTGTGTATTGCTTTTACAACTAACCGGTTCTAATACGAAATTTAGAAGACACGGGCTGATTTCCCTGAAACATTTGTAATAAAACGACGCATCTTCACACGTTAATATCATTTGACATTAAAGATCAATCGATACTGTACCGAAGAGTGTACACAGCGTAATGAAGCTTCATTAAAGAAACAAAGTTTAACGCGGGATGAAAACAGTACATCTGTACGTTAATAATTTGAAAACGTAATAGTTTTTCACGTACTTTTCGGGTAATTTTTCATTTTTAGCTGCCCTCAGTAACCTGCTGTTTCAGTTAGATAAAATTAATGCGGATGCACAAGTATTATCAAATTGCACTTGTGACTTCTAACAGCGCAATTAATTTGCCAGATTTTTCTTCACATATGGTTTGAGATGTATTCAAGCCCAATTTTGCCTCGACGAAACTTAGTTGCACATAAAGCGATGAACAGTTGCTCACAATTACTTTGTAGATTAAGCTCATTTCTTTGCTTTTCTCAATTTAGTCAATGCCAGGGCTGCAGATTAACCAATAGCACATTAACAAACTAGAGAGACAGGTATCTAAAAGAATAAAATATCACAAATATTATTTTTAGCAATAGTGGTTCAAATGAGGCAGAAATTTTGTTGCCAATTTTTAGGAATTAGATAATTAATAGCAAAAAGATGCATAGTCCCTGTAACGTTAATCACTAGTTTCTAAAAATTTCAATTTTCTAAGCTGCAGTGTGTACTAACGAGCAATTAATGTCTTACTACTGTAACATAGACTCATCACGTCTGTCGGGCACACCGATTAATTGAATTTCGAATACGAGACATGAAATTCAAAACCCATCAAGCGGCGGAAAACGACTAGCAAGACCAAATTTCACGTTTCAACAAGTGCAGCTATTATGCTTCTGCCATCTATTGGCGCGCGCACAAATTATTTGTAATAAAAAAACTGCTGCCAGTCAAATCTTCCAACTTGAGGATAGCTTACTAAACAAACACAAAGGTAAAGATGACTGGATAGCTTGAACCGCTAACACAAACGAATGTTTTTAAAATATCTAGATGTTGCCTCATCTGTCTGTAGCACGCATGCGATATTTCCACTTAGCTTATTTCTAATGGTTTGTGTATAACGTATCACTGCAAAACACAGCAGGTGTGGCGTTTTAACTCAACTTTATTGTAAGCAATTTAATGTTTTTAAATTTTTACACAAACAAACACCATACAATATTCATGAACGGGATGGTAGCCATACGCATGCAAATACTTTGGAGGTAAAATAACCCAACTAAAATTGTTTGCTATGATGCAATAACACAATAAACAACATCATTAATACAAAGTCTTAAATGCCTTGCATAATGTATAGCTTAACATACAATTGCATACACATATAATTATTACTGACTTGTACTTTACCATAAATACTTTTACGCTGATATACAGTAATGTAAATGCATTAGTAAACAACAATAAACACACAGACACATGGACATCAAGCTACTGAGATAAAATATTCAATATGAAACATATTTTAAAAACTTAAACTTTGTAAAATAAGCGGAATAGAACAAAAAATACCGGGTTGTACAATAATTCAAAAAAATGCAACAATGCATCTCTATATGAATTAAACTATTGGTAAATCAACAATTTACAAAAAATCTTGTACTATTATTCATCTGACAATATCCGTGGCTAAATATAAGAGACCACTAAAGAGTTAACAGATGAAGGGGAGACAGTATGCAAACTTTGGTTAACAGACATAAAAAACTTGATTTTTGCATTATCTACCTGATGTTGCATATCGCAGAAATAACGGGTAAAATATTATTCATTGTTATTAATTAACTGTGAAAATTAAAGCAACCGATAAGGTGATGCTATTACAATGCGTTATGTGAATTTGTGTCAAATCCACACGAAAACTAAAACAGTACTATCTACAACTTCTTGCATATCGTAGTATTCTTCAGAACTATATGCAGAACTTTTACATTTTGCTTATTTTAATCTTAACTAAGCATTATTCTCCAAATTATTTTGGCAATAAAATAAGAGATACTTGGCATCGTTTTTAACTGTCAAAAGGGATGTTACCGAAACTGAAATTTATGAAACATAGGAAACCGATACGGAAGTGAAACTGAATGAAAATCATTTTTGCAAAACCAAATATTATAAATTAGACCTACTATCATAACTGAAAAAAAATCTGAAATAAATAAAATACTTTGTTTTTGCTTATTTGCTTATATTTGCTCCGACACAAGTTTAATGAAGTAACTAGGCAAAAAATCCTAACCAAAGAAGTAAAACAATGTTTATAGTTAAAGATAGTGAAACTTTATTTTATAAATTTTATTTATAAATATTCTGTTGTCTTTTTTTGTCATAAATTATAAAATTAAACTTGGTTTTATTCAAATTACGCTTATATTTCAGTTGACTGTGCCTGTAGACCTTGAAGCTTCACAGTCGTCAATACTGAAGATATGCCACATTGCCGTAAAAATCATGCTATAAAATAAGTGGTACGAAAAGTTGAATAAATGATATTTACACTTTATTTGAACTATTTTAGCCAAAATTTTTCAGCGATTTTTAACATCTAGGGGAAAAAGGTTAAGCTGGATAAAGAATACTAAAACTTCTGAAAGATGCAATCAAAAGTTACCAAAAGTTTTGGCTGCGAAACTTAATAATTTTCGATGAAAACGAAACTCAACCTAAAGTGCAACTGAAACGAAATTTTCATTTCGGTAACATCCGTGACCATCCATGGTTACCACGCTCACACATTATAGCTTCTTAATATCATAACAGATTCTTTGGAAACAGACAATATAAATAAAGTTGCATTGCTATGTTGCAATATGATTATGTATTATATTTTTGCATATCACATAAAACAATCACATCATCTAAAGGTGTGAAGACTCAGTGAAAAGGTGCTTTCTTAACAAGAGTGATGCATTCGTGAACCACGGTCATTCACTGGTACCAACAAAAGCAGTAAAAATTTAACTTGATAGTCTATAATGAATTTGATGTATACCCATCCCCAGCCTATAAATATTTCTATAAATAGGTAGTACACATAAGTGGCACGATGCATAAATATGTGTGTAGTTATTACACTTCTGTACTAAGGCTAGTTATATTCAAAAATAATGAACAAAAAAGTTGATGACTCTCAACATCTGCTACATTTATGTTTGAATAAACTTATAATGCTCAACATAATGCAACTTTAGAACTTTAAGAGCCGAGATTCTTAGGCTGACCAAAAACACTGAACCTAAGTACCGGTACTTCTACCAATCATTTTGCAAAGAACAGTCTGATAATAATAACACCTGCAACTATATGTCAATTTCACAGAATTCTTCTTTGTAACTTGTAAATTGTATAGTTATATGTCATGACAGAGTAGTGATTTTCAGCAGTACTTGCTGTCATCAGTTCCTTAAAACATGTTACAAATCTTTACAAACTAACCACACAAACATGTAATCTAACATGCTTACTGTACAATTTTTGTTGTTAGTCTAATGAATGACTAGTAAGCAATAATCCATTATGGTCGGACTTAAGAACATCACACTGCAAATGCTCAAAATCCCGTATCTTTCTTTCCAGGCTGTTTGACCGCGAAGTCTTTGGGCTGTTGTTGAGCGACGATGCACCGCTACTGCATGTTGAATTGGGCCGAGAACAAACCAATGATTCTGGGGGAATCAACTCTTCCACTGCCGCTCTGCTGTCCACTACGGACAGAGCAATGCCGACCTGAGCTGCATAATACGTCGCCATGACTAAAGCCTGAGAATATGGCACAGGGCAAATGAAATGGTTAACAGCAATGATCGTATCAGAAATGCAGAAAAGCACGGCCCCTCCACACGAGCATAACTTCGTCCATGTCCACAGATCATCAAAGAATTGAACACGTGCAATACCTCGCCACGCCATGAAAGCAATCAGACCAATATATATGGGAACAGCAACAGTGTAAATGCCTTCCGTTACCGGCCACAGCTGACTCTGGACAATGCTGGCTAAGATCGTGATGACGGTAGCGGCATAAGGATTGAACGGACGCATTCCGAAAGCGGTGCCGTACACGACTTGTGCGATTCCAAATAATATCATGCCATATAGGAAATACTCGCTATACACAAGTACAGCGTCACCCAAACAAGCGAATATGAGCCCAGTTAAGATCCTGCGGGAATAAGCATATTCATCAGACAAGTTCATTCCATGTAGAAGAACAAAAACAATGAGCGAGACAATGGGCAGACATTTAACTATCACAGCCAGTGGAGATGGATTCGAGTCCGGTATAAACAGTACGAAGTATATGCAGGTCGTTTTGAAAAATGGCACCAATTTTGGTCCGACACTTTTCAACTGTTAAATAAGAAAGTGGATAAATTAACATTCAAACTATAAACTATTTGATCTTGTGCAAAATCATTCCGATAAATTTCTTTTAGGTGTTACAGTCCAAATAAAATTTACAAACCACATTATTGCCTTTTAACATTTTTACGATTTTATGCCAAAATGGCCGTGCTTCCACAATGCTAAGAGACTGATTTAACCTATAATTATTTAAGATACTCCAAATAATGCAACCTATGTGCTTAATAATAAGAACAAATAACAAAATGAGACAAAATAAAAATTGTAAAGACATCCTACGGTCATTGAGCACCTACTTAAAACAGACATTTGAGTACTTGTTTGCTTGGTGGGTAGACTGTATAAAATAATAAATTTTTAGACAAATAAAATAGCACAAGAATCAACCCATAAATTTTACGACTACAGTAGTTCACCATCGGGAATGTAGACAGCTTTATTTACGAGGTGGCCTTGCATGAAAAATCGTGTTTCCGTGACACACTGGCTTATAGTAATCATACAAATAGGTCCAGCTAAGTCAAACAAATATGTTTATAATTCACTTAGCTGGTAGACCTGATAAATTTGTACAAATAATGACGCATACACAGAGACTAAAATTCGCATAAGTGGCTACATGTTGCGGAAAGCACAGAAAATCATTCAACAAGTGATTTTAAAATCAGAGTCACCTGCAATTGAATGACCAATGCAAAATTAAAATAGAAAAGCCGTAAAGGCTTAGGAATTGCAAGGGTTTACAACCGACTTATCTTATTTTGTAGCCATATTCTTTTCCTTAGGTGTAATTTCAAACAAGAAAAGATGGCCTGCTATTCAGACAGTAGCCAGGCCATAGTTTTTGCTTAACAGTGAACATATGGCTGCAGACTGATGATGTTGCTGGGTGCCGTGTAACCCACTAGCCGAAGTAGGACACTGGTGTACATGGGCTAGCCCAAGTAGGACGTGTCGTGCATGGACTGCCCAAGTAGGACTCTAGAGACAGGTCGCGAATTGAGTCATTAAGTGTACTGGCGCCGTCTGTTGTCCTTGTTTAACAATATATGTAATAATAATAATTAAAAACGTCAATACACGTTGAATAATTTATACATCTGATCAACTAAAAGAATTTTATTCTGAACTGGTAGAACGGACAATATTAAATTTGGCTTCGATATTAATGTTGTTGAAGTGAAATAAACCCCCTTTTTAGGCGATTCCAACATTTGATTAAAGTATATCATTTTTTATTTTGTCTCGCTACTAATTGTTTTCTACAAAGTAAATGGGCTAGCGAGCTATGTGCACTACATAGTTTCTCTCTTTAAAGCATTACGTACTTAGTTTAATGTTATGATGATTTTAATGGAGCTAGTAATGCTGATGATACTATCGAAAAAATACATTAATTTTGTAAATTGTCAAGGGCTATCCATCATTATTATAAAGTTACTTTTTCTCTAAAACAAATTTAGTTTTATGTTTTATTATGTCATCATAATTCTCGCTTCCCGTCAAAATTGCCAGTGCCCTACTTGGGCTGCCCATGTACAACAGCGCTTTTCCGCAAATTTAGCACATGCGTTTTACCGGAAGTGTCCTACTTTGGCTAGTGGGTTACTCGGCGCCCTACAATGTATAGGTGATGTTTGAAGGCGTCTCAAGTCTGTATAGTCAGTTATTAGCCAACAAAACCAATTTAGTGCTATAAAGTCCACCACTAAGATTTTGTTTTTGTAACCTCGTATTTGCAGGAAAATATCTTTGCGGGAAGGGAGGATTCGTACTCTCTATCAAAACCTAGTGTCAATCACATCCTCTTAGTATTCAGTATTTATAGTATTTTTATGTATTTAGCACAGGTCATGCAAAATATATTGTGAAAGTACCAAGTGTAAATAGATCAGCATAAAATGACACGAAAATCACGGGCAGATTTGCTGTTATTATAGTTCCGTTTTTTCATAAAAATTTAGAACTGTTAGCGGCAGACTCACTGATACATTAGAATGATACAACAATGTATCTATGTATACGGCAGGTCCGTTTTACAGGTGTAATTGAGTTGTGATCCATTTAATGGGCATATTTGAGGAAAAGTGAAAATCTGGGCTCTGCTGCAGTACTTAGTACCTTTATGCTTAGTACCTTTATGCAAAGTTTCAGCTTCGTGCAATGAAAACTACGGCCTGTCATGTGATGTCAACAACAACAACATGACCAAGCTTTAGAGATCCCGCACTTAACGCCAGGGCTAAAAGTTGCAGTAATCTAATCCTCAAACAATGGACACTGCGACCCAGTAAACATACCAGTACTGGCTTGGTATATAAAAGATATGCATAACACAGAAGCAAAAATACCACTTTTTAAGTACATAAATTTGGCTTCAGGTGAAAGTTTACAAGTACAACTTTTGATGATCTTTTGAACAACATCTATTTATACTGGATCATCAGACTAAACTATTCACCCTACAATAATGTTTACTTAAGTACTCTATATTTTTTGCACAGATGGCACGTTCCTGCATTTTTGGTGGGCTCCGTGAATGGCTTGACCACTTGAGGTCACAACTTTTTTGTTAAAATTCCGCCAAAAAAACTACTAACATTATCTATTCTAAACTAATTTTAATTTTGACGAAGCCAAAACCTTAAAACATCAACCTCAAATATATCATGCTTTTTCTTGGTAACCACTCTTTTCTACCATCTTCTCTTTAAAACTCATATTAAGAGTAATCCTTTATAAAATGTTAAAATAACAAAACTAAAATCATTTAAAACTTCAGTAGTGGTGTACTACTACATCTCACTTGCATCCAAATCATCTCATCATTACCAAATCAAACAGCCGGAACCGATTGTGGTCCTAAAAGTTAACAACTACTTGGAAAATGCTTTTTTCTAGCGTGATAAAACCGAGAAATACTTACCACGGCTTTGGGGTTTGTCATTCTTTTTTTTTTGATGTGTAAAAACAATACCTGAAAATAACAGAAAAATACGCAGTACAAATTTATGTGCTTATATAGCATCAGATCCAGAAAATCTGGCATTGTTTCTAAGTCTCTCAAAAAACTTGCTCAGTCATGCAAATATGCATCACATACTACATGAGAGAACTGCTTAAAAACTTGCATAAGTCTTCAAAAACTGACAGGCTCACAACGCTTTCTGATCGCGCACAGTACCTTCACTCGGAACAAATGATAAAATAACCCTGATAAACTTTTTCGTAGTAGTGTGACAACTAACGCAGGGAATCATTTTTCTAGTATCAGGCGATTTGTTCATAAAATCGTCTCAGAGCAATGTGATTGCTTCAGAAAACAAAAGTAAATTTAAGTATAATGAGAGATGGCGAGCTCAATGCCAATCAAGATAAGCTGGCATCACTAAACCATTTAATGGTATGCTATCAAAAAGGCTATAATTCACATGAGCGAAAGTTTGGCATTGTTAGAAAAACATACACCAAGATTATTATGTTTTGAGATAAATGTTAAAACTCTCTGCCATTCAGATAGGGCTTCAGTTTAAGTTGAGATAACATACAGATTACAGTTGTCTACACAATTCCGTTTAATTTTATGAAACAAACAGTTTTACATTGTGCTTTTATAATCACCTAGTTACTATCAGGCACTGCATAATATAAAATACTGACTACAATTAAGTATACTTACTCGAAGTTGAAACTAACTTAATCTAACGAAGACCCAAATTGCACTGTTGTTAAACCAAAAAAGTGTCATTGTTGATGTTGTGAAATTTTATCCTGATCACATGATTAATGAAGGGGGCACTAGTATGATTCTTTTTAGCTCCCAAAAATCTGAAAAAAGATCTTTGGCTTAGGCAAGTTTCGCTATTGCGCACGACCAACTGGACAGAAACCAATAAAAAAGAAAATAACAGAATGTATTGTACAAAATCCTTCTACGGAATACGCACACCGTTTAGATACGTTTCCGTAAGAAATAAGCTAAATATGCGCAAAACTTTCTTGCAAATTTTTATTAAGTTTTTATTAGCTATTAATAGTTCTTATTTAATCAGTTTTTTTTATTTGATACCTAGGCACGTTAGTATTTTAATTCTTCTATATCTTGTCTGTGAAATACTCATAATACCTCGTCTTTTGCCATAATTGATAACTCAGTGTATTGTACAATTAATTTTCAATTGAAGTGAATTAAACATATTGTGCATGACTACTGTATTACTGTATTAAATAAGTTAATATTATTAGAGTTCGTTATAAACAAATGTACTTATAAATCGTAAATTGTCAAGTACTGTCTGTCATCATTATAAAGTTAGTTTTTTCTATAAACAACTTAAATTCCATGTTATATTATGCAGTACTTGGGTTGTCAGTGTATCACACTAGTTCTCCTAAAATTTAGTACATTCATAGTAGAACAACTGCAATGTATGGAACCGTAGAACTGCCTTTTTGTTTGTGCCAGTTCCTGGACATCAAAGAATTTTTTGCTAGCGTGGGTTTCCTTCATTGACGTGAAACAACAATCTCCAAAATCAACATATGTAAAAATACATTGTAGTAGTTGCCAATTAATTGATGAACAACTGATGCTGATTGTTGTTGATTTGCCTATAATTTCGCAAACAAATGATGTTGAATTGGCCTAAAATTGTGATTACATATTACCTAGTTTTATAAATACAGTAGTAAAATGTACAGTATGTATTCTTCACTTAATTATGCTTCTAGTTTTATTGTAGTGTATAGCTATTCATCGTGAGTTTTTATTCATGCTTTTTACCCATTAATGATAGCAAAGCCTAAGAGCATTAGGGATTCTGGCTACCAAATTACTATTAATTGTTTATTAATGCCAAGATTATTAGGCTTGATTGTATGACCTGCGATTAATTTAAATAGAAACCAAACTTAGAAAAATAGGAAATGTGAAAAACTTGGAACACAGCCTCAGTTTGAACAAGGTACCATGCAATGACACTCAGTTTTAAAACTGATCTCATAACTCTCAACCACTATAGAGATTACTGGGTTATCCCATCAACATGATTATCTAATTTGTTGATCTGGCGTCACATTTTTTATAGCATGCAGCCATTTTGTCCCAATGTTTTTACATGGTTTTTGGCATCACGCAGAATTTTTCCCTGGCAAACCTATAGTTATTTATAAAAAGTTGACTTGTGCTCGTAATTCTCAATCGATTGTTGCCAAAATAAAAATGATTTTTTTTTCTTATTTCTCATCTCTACAGAAAAGATTTATGGAAATTAATGAATTAGTCTTTTATAATTTTGTTGACTAACTAAGAAACTACCAAACAAATGACAATGGAGATAGAGTTAAAAGAAAATACATTGAATTTTCTTGCAAGTTTCTTTTGTGTTCATTGTTCAAAAAATAGTCATGCTATCACCAGTTTTCTCAGCATTTCAACAAAATAGGTAAAAATAAAAGATGTCAATTAGTTAAACAGCAGGTTTCTGAATATACAAAGTTAATATCCTAAGTAAAGCCAAGAACAGCAAAATGTTACTTTCAGTGTAAATGTAATCAATTGGTCATGACTCCAGTGATTCCTGAAAAGACTTTTTAATTCTGTTGTTTTTTCAAAAGTCTATGTAAATCTGTGTTTGTAACAAAAATTTGAATTATGCTGCTTAAATTAAGTTTCGCCAGCAAACAAAAGGAATCCCATAAAAACAAAATAAAATTTTTAGAAAACTAGGTAGTTAACTTACACTCTTATTTTTCGTGCAGAAATAATGTTCATGTTAATTAAAATAATGTACTCTACATTTTTTAAAATAGATCAATTAAATTAGTTGCATCATCATAATTGTCTTACAAAAACTAATTTTATGCTGAACAAATAATTGGTTTTTATTATCCCGAAAATGTTGACACAATTATCTAGTTCACATCTTTGATGAGCCATGTTGACGACATAGAGGCTTTATTAGGTATTGGCTCTGTGGTGGTATAGTCGTTGTTTTTGATCATTGTTGCTGTTATTTTTTGACTACGACGATAAAATGAAAATAACATTAACTTTTTTGCATGTAAGTTTTTATTATTTTTTAAGTCAACTATTTTAAAAATGCTTTGGGATTTGACTTGAGATGGAGCTAATAATGTATCTATGAGCCGCCAGAACAAATGTTCAAAGAATCTTTCTATTGTATGTTTACACACCAGAACGCGAAAATTGACTAGGTTATTTTGTGTGGTGTTGGGAGCCGTTTGGACCACTGCGCCAAGTAGACCACTTGATGCGCTAAAAGTAGTGTCCTACATGGGCAGCCCAAGTAGGACACTAGCGATTTTTGTCGAGAAACTTGCTCTGGCAAAACTTGTTTCCAGTTTATATTACCATTGTTTATAAGTATTGTTATGACATAATAAAGCATAAAACAAAATTTCTTTTAGAAATGGATATTCCTTGGCAATTTACAAATGCATTTCTTACAATAATTTCATCATTATGATTAACTCCTTTAATATATCATAACATTAAACCTAGTATCTAATGCTTTAAAGAGAGAAATTCTGCACACAGTTATTACAGAAATAATTGCAAATTTAAAAATGAGACAGATGCTGCTAAGCCTTCACAACACCAAAAAGTAATTTTTAACATTTAAGAAAAGCAAGGATAATTAGTTTTAATATTATCAGTAGTATTGTAACATGTAGGGCACTGTCCTACATGGCTCGCTAGCCCATGTAGGACACATAGATCGCTAGAACGTTTACTTATAAGAAAACAATTATTTGCCCAAGAGGTAGTGAAACGGATCACTTGTTTGTGAAGTGAGACAAAATCAAAAATGATATACCTTAAACAAATGTTGAATTCGCAAAAAAGTGAGGTTTTTTCACTTCAACAACATTAATATCGAAACCAAATTTAATATTGTCCGTTCTACCAGCTCAGAATAAAATTCTTTTATTTTATTAGATGTATAATAAATTATTCAACGTGTATTAACGTTTTTAATTATTATTATTACATAAACAAGCACAACGGACGGTGTCAGTACACTTAACGACTGAATTCACGACCTGTCTCTAGTGTCCTACTTGGGCAGCCCAAGTAGACCGCGGTCTACTTGGGCTAGCCCATGTAGACCGCGGTCTACTTAGGCTAGCCCAAGTAGACCAATTGGTCTACTTGGCGCAGTGGTCCAAACGGCTCCCAACATGTGGTATTGTGTTCTCTTGTGTAATGAACTTCTATTGTTTCATTTATTAACTCAAGAAGCAAACAATCAATGAAATTACGTGGACCTTCAGGCTGTCACTTTGTTGGTTCGTATGTAATACTTGAAATTCTTTGCACTTTTGATAAAAGAAGATTAATAATGACGGTCTGTACCACACATTGTGTGGCACACGACTACAAATAAAACCGTTTAGCAACACGTTAAATCACTTTTAATTAAGAAAAAGGCTTGTGTGTTAGTTTTATAAATCATTTGCCCCTGCGTTATATTCTTTTTTTCTATATTCACGTTGTATCCGTTTAGTGTACACCTTTTGTACCATTCGAGTAACAAAAATAAATAAATAATAATAACAAATTTGTGGACTTAAATGATGGGTTCTTTACTCATAGCATTTTATTGTATTATCACATCACTTCATTGGTTAGCCTATTACTATCAACTAGCTGTAATTAATTATTATCTTCTGTTTACTGCTTTACACCCTTAGTTAATGATAAATTGATAAAAATAGTTTCGTGTACATCTCCTTCAGGCATATACTGATATACCATGCCATTTTGATTTTTAGGAGAATTTTTCATTAGTTGCTCACAAAATTTTATTTGCTTGTCTATTGCACTTTAATTTCAACCTGTGGCATTGATCATAACTAACCTAACTTAGGCAATAGAAAAGCACAGCTTTGTTTTTAACTGTACTCCAGATATATTACCAGCATGTAATTATAAAACATTTTTTCTGAATATCATACTGAAGTGAAAAAATACGAGAAGGAATTGATTGCCTTGTTTGGAACTTTAAAACATTTTGGAAACTTTCAACTTGAACTGTTTGCTCACATTGCTGTCCTTTTTTGCACTTAAATTCTTATCATTATGAGCAAATTTTAGGCAGTTTGAGATGAAGTGTGTTTTCAAAAAAAAATTACACTTTGTTAGGTGAGGTGAGATTGTGTTAATTTATTCATAATTGTAAGAAATATAGGCAATGAAATTTATGTTAGAATTGTTTTTATATACTTCATCATTTTTCAACTTGAATATAAGCATTCAACGCATGGCCTATGCATGTTTGCAGTGATACCTGAGCTTGAGTCATTATCGAGGCTATTCCTCTGAGTTGAGCCACTCAACCAGTAGTGGTGTTACAGCCACAGTTAGATGTATGTGCATTCTCCCTCTATGAAGTAAACAGTTATAGTCTCTATGGCAAATGAAACTGCCCAGAAGAAGTACGGAATCCCTGTGTTCATGAGCCATGCACAGTGACATTATGTGACTTCTCAATGAATGTCTACCCACAATTGCCTGAAATGGAGGCAATAATCATTATTACGTAATCTTGCTCATTTGCATATTTCACAGTACAATAAATTCAGAGTCACATTAAAATCAGCCAAGCTGACTTAGCCTTGTCATCAATTTTAACTAATAATTTTGTCTTGTTGTTTACAAAAGTGCTGGTAATCTCTCTTCTGCAATGTGGAGTAAATGGTAACCGAAAAGCTACATTACCTGATTGAATTCACCATTAGATTTTATACTAAAACTGCTTTTCGCATTTTGACATTGGTTCACGAATGTAAAGAGATATCAGTCTTAGGGCTTTGATATCCACTATTTTTGTCTTGTAAATTCCAGACAGCAAAGAGATAGTCACACCAGTACGACAACATACACACTAATTCAGAATTTATATATCCACGGGCATATTAATTAAATCATAATTTTTTCATTTTTTTGTGCATAGTTGTAAATATGTTTGATTTTATTCGTCGTTATTTTCCATTACTGCACAGTAGTTTAGATTGCAGAGACGCATTTGCAGTGTAAGTTTTTATTAACTAACACTGATTGATCATCTCTCTAAAATTTTTATAAGCGATTATCAATGTATTTTAATGGCAAATAAAGATTATTATATATATAGTTATCATTTACAAAATTCTTATCTTTTGTTCTGCTCATTGATATTCACAGAATATCCTAACAACCCAGTGCTTGAATTTTCTCTTATTTTTTTCTATACAATTTTCCGCTTTTAGATACAGCGTTTGTATGAGAATATTGAAACAAATGCATTTTAGGCAAATTTTCTACACGGTTTGAAATTCTCTACACAGATGGCTCTGTGAGTAGAATGGTCTAATTTAGGAATGTATAACATTGTATAGTTATCCATGCTTGCTGTGAATCAAGACATGTCCATATTCTCGTATTAAAACGTATTTATTTTAAATCACATTCTAAGAGTCGTGCATAAAATCTCTAATAATGTATGTGTCGAATCAGGAAGTGTCAGCCAAGATAAAAAATGTGGAGCGTTAAAAAATGAATGTGTATCTAAGCACCTGCATAGTTGATTTATTAAGTGACTTACGCCATAAGACAGTGTTTAAGTGCATGCTAATGGTTCATTAGACTCATTAGTCACATTTAATTGTCTTAGCAAAGTTTCAGTTATGTATGTGAAGCAAAAACTTTCCCAATTATTATGGCAAGTACAAAATGTAGTTTTTTGGACCTTGTAATTTTAAAAAAATGATAATTTGACTGAAGTTAGATATAACTGAATCATTTCAATAAATTTGGTCATTGTCTGTGGGT
Organism: Tubiluchus corallicola; assembly: GCA_030141605.1. Classification (NCBI taxonomy): domain Eukaryota; kingdom Metazoa; phylum Priapulida; class Priapulimorpha; order Priapulimorphida; family Tubiluchidae; genus Tubiluchus; species Tubiluchus corallicola. The sequence continues at coordinate 844,013 of JAQGDQ010000034.1, forward strand.
GTTAGTTTAAGGTTACCATTTCAGTAACTGACTGAGCGATTTTTTAGTGCGAACTTCTAACATTTTATAAAAGATAATCTTTTTGTTTTTTGAAATGAAGTTTACGCATGTTGTTTCCATCATATGTCAAGTTTAATAGTTGGATGAAAGGCAGACTTGCAGGTACCTTGTTGAACATTTGAAATTTTGACGTAGGTTTAATCTACGATCATGTTTCAGTCAAACTAATAACGAAATTCCTTCGTCACTGAACATTCTGAATGATTATTCATGTACAACCCCAATAAGCAAAAATAGAATTTTTTGTGAAAGTAAAGAAATGGCTTTAAATTATACCATAGAAGAGAAACTAATTTATGAAATCTTTTGGTCTTGTCGACGTGAATGAGTTGATTCAAAATTGTATAGTGTATTATTTTTTTATATATATTTCTATTGTTAATAATTATTTATCCACTTACCTCTGTATTGTGTAATTTGCATGATAAATTATACATACAAAGCTTCTTGATGTGGGTGGGAGTCTGCTTGACTACTTTACAAGAATGGTTATCAGACTGTCACAGAAATCACTCGTGACATATTTCAGGTTGAATACTTAGACATTGGTAAACTTGTGGTCTGTCGATTTTTGTGAAAATCTGTTCAGTGTTTATGAGTTTTAAACTTTGCTTAGAGGCTCCAAAGAACACCACTTATTGAAGTATTCGCAAACCTGTTGTGGAAAAGTGTACATCTCTCCACTTTGTGGGCACTTGTGCCTCAGTATTTTGTGGCTGTACCAGAACCTGTTTTATCTAAGATGAGACAGTTATCTAGTAGAGGTTTCTTAACCACATTCAGATGTGAATATATCCTCCCTTAAGGTACAGAAACCGCCTGAATCAAGTGTTGCACCTGCTGCAGCTACCTATCACCTATCAAATATCCATTCACTGATCAGCCTCTGCATTGCATAACTTGCGTAATTAAGTAGCACATGTCTTAACCTTATATTAATAAAAATAATAATTTCATGTAGGACATGCTTTAGGACACTCCAGGTACTTACTTCCAATTGTGGTTATTTTTACCCGCTTGCTACTTTGATAAACCTGCGGGCTTGGTCGATGATTCAGCGGTACCATTTTTTTTATTTTTGGTGTGCTAAGTAGGTAGTTGACTCCTGGGTAGGAAGCGAGCACGCTACCATTGAGCTATTGTCCCCAATGTTCTAGCATGACATGCATGTCACTTTGATAGCAGCAGATGACTTATAGTGAAATATAATTCAATGAAATTACATTCTGTTAGGAGCCTGGAACATTGCAGTAGATTTCAACAGAAACACATTACAACATCATTCACGGAACAGTATTTAGGCGCACAAGTGGACTACTGAGTTGTGTCACAGTTAAACTGTCATTTTAAACTCATTTTCTGAATTCTGTTGGACATTTATCAAGCTCCGGTTTTGTTGTAAAATAACCGCTAACAAATAACTGAGGATTTCGCAGGTCCATTAGTTATTCCAACTTGCTCGACTGCTGCCTGACAGCAGAGAACGTATGCGTGGAACCAGTCACTGTGACCAGCGCAGTAGCTACGAGAGTGGAACGCAGGTTTTGGCGTGCTGTTTGATGCTTGTGACTGTGTGAAATTTGCAGGGTTTTTGTCTCCATTACTTAGCACTTCACCTGTTATAGGTTGATCGTTATAACTTCGCGTTGTTAAAGTAAGTTTCTAATTTATAGAATTTTATGCTCGTTGCGTTTTAAATTGCATTTGCGTTTCGATCATTATGTTATACCCTTGATACCCAAATTATGTGCAAGCTGTTGCAGGAGTATGGATTGGCGGTTTCGCAGCCTGTGATAAATAATCATTGCTTTACATAGTTGCCGGTACGTCAGTAATTATTTTAGTAACAGAAGCTATAGGATAATAGTGGAACTGTGCATTGTAGAAGCGTTAGGTCGTTACTATGCCATAATTATGTGATACGGTGTTTGATCTTGCATATTGTTTATTACCATTAGCATTATCATTTCAAATTTTCAGCGCGTGACGTCTAGGTTTTTCTTTGTAGGTAAAACGATACTGGCAATTTTTGTCCATACAGTATGTTTATGTAGACAATTTTGTTTGAATCCAGGTAATAAAGTCTCAGAAAAAAGTTACAGGAAAAAAAGAAATAACCTTAACCCTAACCATAGCCAAAATTAATTCCTGTGCCTTTTTCTAGCCAAAATTGTGATTTTTCCGTGACTTTTTTCATGTCACTTTATTGCTGGTCATCTTATGGAATCTATATAGTATTATACAATGTATTTTGTTCTTTTTTAAAAGTAGGTTTTTTGTGCTTGTATGTAGGCCATGATGAAGGTAGGCCCATATAGGCCATGCCCATTTTATCTGAGTTTTTCAACAAATGTGTAATGCTAGATAACATCTGTAGGAAACATTTGAACATGGCTGTCCCTGGGTCGTCTGAGGTAGATGGAATGTCAAAATGAACAGTCCATTTTTCATCCATTATAAACTATGAAACCTGTTTTAGTACACCTAATACGTGTCGAGGCGCCCTCTTCTTAAGTTACTACGGATTTGGAAATTGAAACACAGTCACTGTTGCCTGTAAATTTATGTGAATTTTCTAAAACGACAAAGGTTGATTTTAATTTATTGACCGTGCATTTAGTATTTGCGCTGCGAACTCGTTTTAACTTTGACGGGATACTTCATTACCTGACTAAGATGTATCATACAATTACCCATCCCATTGTCATACAAAAGGCGTTTAACCTCTGGTATCAATGCTGAGTAAAAATCGTCTCTCACATCTCACTTCCCTTTCTGATAAGCTGAGTGTTGTATTTTACTTCCTAAATCACTTAACACACAGAAAATACGTAAGAAATTAACAAAATATTGAACAAAATTTATGGAAGCCTAAATTTATATAGTAATTGAATGTCAACTTCTTGTAAGATCTACAACAAAAGTGACAACGAAAAATTAATGTTTTAATAATTATGCACTTTTTGATACTTATGCAATATATTGCTCTAATATAATCATGTATGGAAAGTATGAAGGGAAGAAATTGTAAATGTAAATAATTTGTGCTTTAAAAATTGGAGTATAAGTGTTGCTCACTCTGTAAGTTTAACTCTTTTACTTAAAGTTTAACTTAAGTTTACACAACATCATCAAAGCAATTAACACTCGTGTTGTAATATGTGTACCGTGTGTGTATTTTGTCTTAGTTCAGCGCAGAAAAACTATTGCAACCGTCAAAATTTAATAACTAAATTCAAATTTGTTAACTGCCTCACGCGTCGTGAATTAGTTAAAAGCCATGTGCTGCCCCTGCATTTCACAAAAACTCGTCTGCTTTGTAACATACTACATTCGTGCAATTTTCTGGAATAAATAAATCTAATCAGTATTTTGGCAACCAAATAATTGTAGGTTTAACGCCAAATTTTTACATATTAGTTTAAAACTCGTTTTCAGTCCTTTTCGGCGTAAATTCGCTGTGCAATCATTGTTGAACCATAAACGCATAAAATTGTACCGCAGCACACGAACCTCGCGCACCCTGGAGGCAAGTTTCTGGCTCTTGACCCGATAATGCACACATAACTGGCTAAACACTACAATAGTTCGTAGATTCTTCCTTTTGTTAACAAAATGTATTATCAGCTAAGCGAACTTTGTCTTCAACGTATTGAGCACCAGACCCACCGTGCAGGTGCGGAAAAAGCTTACTGCAGAGATTTGTATCATAAAATGATTACCGTAATTTTCTGCTACAAATTTCCAGGAATGATAATGTGCTAAGGATATATTCACCTCTGGCAGTGTTGTTGATGGTTTGGTATGTCTTTAGAAAAAAGAAATTGTTGTAAATAAAGTGAAGTCATGGACTGAATAGCAATAGGTCACCATAATTTTTAGTGTATAATTTTTTTATGTATATTATTTGTATATATATATATATATTTATATTTGTTATAATATTTATATTAACTGAATTATTAATGTTAAATTGTTTTAAGGCCGGTTTTTGTACAGCTTATCTACGTTGGCTACGTTTTTATCAAGTTTAATGCTTTAATCCTTTTAGCGTTCGCTGCTTAAGTTCACATGGCCTTTGTTGCAAGGCGAGAATGCAAACTACTACGCCACAACATGGTCTTCACCACTAGGCCCATTTGCAATATTTCTGATGGTCCATTTAATATGATTTTCGATTTGTTTCGTAACATGCCTCTTTCTCTCACCGTGTGAGTCTTGAAGAGTTGCACCATTTGGTCTTTTCTATTTGGAATACAATATCTTCCTTTGTTTGCTGACCTTTGCAACTTCGCGTTTTCCCAAGTATTGGAACTGAACCCTGTAAAACTCTCCATCTCTGCCCAGGTTAGCCTGTACATCTCTAGACGATGGGAAAGAGACGAATGTTTTGTGAAAAAATGGGGCTGTGTAATTTAACGATTTACACAAAGTTGGCTAAGCAGAATCAGGTTTGGTGTGTTTGCATAAGGGCTAATGGAGTCACCTTCTTTGTGCTGACTACATGAAACGACTTTGGGTACTAGCACTACAGTCTTGTAAATCAGTTACAATGTTTAGCTGAAGTTTTCAAAAAATACATCCTTATCCTGTGAAAAGAACATTTAATTTTTTTCAACGTGAATTTTAAAGTTTTCAGAAATTTAAAATTAAATTATAGGGCTTTAGCCGTGACAAGAAAGTGTCATTTCTTCGTAAGCACATACAGTAGAATAAAATTTATTTTCCATTAGATCTTATAAGTTATATCATTGGGTCTTATATGTTTAGTCAAAGAAAATCATGTTCAATTGATAGCAAGCACGTTATTGTAATCATATAATTTTTGTAAGCCTGTAAATATATTAAACTGCTTAGCCTCTACTGTTTCTTTTACTGTTTTAATGTGACGATACCCAAGTGTTGGGATGTTTTTGTGTAATGCGTGATTTTTTATGTACACCGTATTGTGTGGTTCGTCAATACACTATGTAAATATCACTTGAATGGCTATCTGAATCGCATTTTAAGCCACAGACACTCAGAATAAAATATATTAGGATAACCAGGATCGTAGCACAGTAGAACAAATCCAGTGTTCCTGTCTAAAATTTTGAATAGAAGTGCCATTCGAATACACAGCTTTCTGTGCACTATGCTGGATTTAGAATTTAGATGAGTTTTACATATGTTGTGGCATTTAGGAGCATTTTAAGGGTCTTCTTCATTTTAATGGTTTTTCTTCAAGAAGACGTTATTTCAGAGGTCAGGTGTTAATTAGTACATTTAGACATTTTGGATTGATGTTTGACAGGTTCTTGCCAATGATTAGAACAAGAATGAATTTGTCTATAAGGCTAAATAGTGTTTTTTCAATCTCAATATAGCCCTATGAAGTGAACTGATAATTTAAAAGCAAATGATAAGTGTTCGAGCAATACTGGATAAAAGATGTCAGATAATACCATGTGAAATACCCCTTACCTAGATGCAGAACAGTTAGATTCAAGAACAGCTTTATCTAAAATGATTTGTTTGAATTCCAAACTTAAATTTTGACTCATTTTTATGTTAATTTATTTCGTTCATGTATCTTGCAACAATGTAATAGTGCTTGTCTTGCTTATTATTTTAAGAATTTTGTATGTTTTATAATTTTATGCTGTGTTGTAGTTCAACCTTTTGGTGGTAACTGATGATAAATGAACTTATTCTCCCGTATTCTCTATGTTCTCTAAGATACAGTAACGCGTAACGCCACGTCCATGATACCAATGGCCGAAGTTGACGAAGGGAAAGAGATGTGTGTTAAAACGCACATGAACATCATCTGTAAATGAATGTAAAATTGCAAATCGGCGCGAAAAGTTATTTAAAGCGCATGCATCGTGTAACACCAAATCATGCACATTGAACGATACTTTTCAGTATGTTGATCTCACCTATCAGCTTGTTTTAATCCACGTTTTTGCAGTAAGAACACTTGAGTATATTATTATGCAGTGTTGACTCCATAGTTGACCATTACTAAGGTTTTCACCCATTCTTGCCAAAGATTAAAAAAGTATAGTAAAAATTTTTTTAGATAGACACATTCTTTCTCCTGCAATATTATTAGTTGTTATAGTTGAACTATACTGTTAAAACGTTATAAATGTGATTATAATCGCCTTTTCGGTTAATCACGTTTTTGTATTAGATATGACTTTTGTATTGACATGATTAGTCTTTGTGTCATAATGCACATAAGATGATGCCATGGTTCCACATTTCATTATGTATTATCTACATTTACTATGTAACTCTGCAATGGGTCACTTTACTTTGCGTAGCCTGTACGTTATGCGGTGGTTTTTTTCACCTTGTACAGGCCTCCCTGGCCAATTTATTGTGCTGTATCTTTTCTGTTATTTTCTTATGGCTAAAATAAATAAATATCAAAAATATCAAATATAATCTCCAGAATACATTCTCCAGGAAACAGTCCCAACTTGTGGTAAGTGACTCGAGTGTCAAATCCCTTCCACCAATCTCAGAGGACGTCAACCTTTTTATTCGCCATGATCTCAAAAAATGTTGAACTCAGATCGTCCTGTATCATTTTAACATTACCCAACAGGGTGCTTGTTACATCTGAAATTGTGTTAAGTGCCTGCACTGGTTTTTAATTTGAAATTTAAAATTGCAGAATCGAAGTGGAGCCTTCAGACATGTCAGTTTCTCCTTATTTATTCACCCTAATAGATAGACTGATTGTGGAATGTCGTCAGCACGTCTCGATTTCATTTCATTTTATTTGTTTTTAGGATTTTTTTCTATTTGTAGTAAAATCATGCCATTATGATTTAATTCACTCGTTCTGTTGTCTGTTTTCGTGTGTTCGGTTTGTGACCTTGGGGGGGGGGGGTAAAGATAATAAAAATCTTAGATTTATACGTATATCTCCAAAGTATCAAAACCGTTTTTGGCCGATTTTTTGTTGTGGATACTTGAGATTGCATTCTAACAGAATTTGAAGAGAAAAATTCTATTGCCATTTGTTCTAGGTACCTCCTTACTTTGAGCTGTCTTTACCAACCTAGTTTGTCTGTTGTCTGTTTGAAGCAATTTTTCATTTAAGCTGGCAATTTTGTATATTTTGAAAGTACGTTGTGGTCACAAGTTTAACCGAACCTTTTTTGCACTTTACGACTCTGTTTTAATAATTTATCGATTTGCAGACAAATTCGGCCGGGAAGCACAGAGGCCGCGTGCAATCTCAGTTTAAATCAATCACCAGGAAAATTTTCGGATTACCTACATATATTTTGTTGTCAGTAATTAGAATATTCAGTTCACATTAAAAACTAGGGTTCGTAAATTATAAAGGGCTGCGGTTACTGAAGGTTAGCGAAAGGTTAATTGAGATGAACGATAATTGGACCAGACGCCATGGAGGAAGATTTCTCGAACTGGAGAAATAGTCGGTTTTTTTCTGGAGCTAAAATTTTATTCTTGAACTGTGAGAATGAATTAAGCATTAGTCCTTGTTTTAAACTGTACTGTACGTGAGAGTGGTATCCACCATTTTTTAGTTTAACAAATTGTGTACAAGAGAGCAGCACTTAGTATCAGGGTGTCCTACCAATATGCATGGTCTTAATACAAGCTAGTTCCAAAACCTATCTCATTTTTCGAGAGCAATTATCATTTATCTCCTCTCCGATGAGATGCTAACTCGTCTAAGTGACTACTGTGACATTCAAAACCAAACTAGTCATTTTTATACACGGATTAACTCTTTAATAAGAAAATTTTCCGCGTTCGGATAATGTTAAAAATCATGCTATTTAAGAGTTACTGCTGCAACGTTTGCTCACTGTATGTCTTTATGGACTAATTATAGTAATGGTGTGATAGACAGACTGTGTATTGCCATACATTAATGGTATCAGAAAGCTGTTTCGCTTAAAGTACGATTGGGAGTGCTTCTGGCATGTGTGTGAACATATCTCTGCCACATCTTAGTCATATTCTTCATAGCGTTCGAAATACATTACTACTGTACACTGGGAATAGTATTATAACTGCTATTATTAACTTACGTAGACTTGTCAAATTTTGCTTTTTTGTGAAATGGAACGAACTGTATATATACTCTTGTAATTTTTATTTCATTGCATTTTGTTTCATTTTAGTACTGTATTTGTATTTTATATGGTCTTAGTTACCGAAATAAAAACTTTAATTGAATTGATAAGGTGCTTATCCACTTTTTGATGCTCGTACAATATCCGCCTCGCAGACTCTCTTAACACGTGTAATAGCCGTTTGCTGTAAAGCAAAGGCCGTCATTTATTCACCGGTCACTCGTCCATCTGCCGACCAGACCTGGCACTATTCAGCTTCGTTGCAAAGCACATGCTGTGACAATTTTTCTATTCTTCGCCTGATAGCGGTCATTTTAACAGTGGTAAGTGATCAAACAGAAAATAGTATTATCAACAAAAACACTGAATATAGTGATGTTTGACGGTGATTAAAAACCGGTGGTTTTAGTGTTATTCGTGATAGTGACGGCAATGCTTATTAAGGTGGCATTGTTTGTGGTTGACATGGCGACAGTGGCGATGATGTTAACATATTGATGATGATGTCTGATAATCGGAGTCTAAGGAAAGGCTAGTTGCGTATGTTGCGTTAATGTTATAAAGGACTAGTTACGTATGACGGTGATGTTGTAAAAGGCTAGTTGCGTATCTTGCGTTGATGTTGTAAAGGACTAGTTGCGTATCTAGCATTGATGTTGTAAAGGACTAGTTGCGTATCTAGCGTTGATGTTGTAAAGGACTAGTTGCGTATCTAGCATTGATGTTGTAAAAGGTTAGTTGCGTATCTCGCGTTGATGTTGTAAAGGACTAGTTGCGTATCTTGCGTTGATGCTGTAAAGGACTAGTTGCGTATCTAGCGTTGATGTTGTAAAGGACTAGTTGCGTATCTTGCGTTGATGTTGTAAAGGACTAGTTACGTGTCTTGCGCTGATGTTTTTTCTGTGTTGCTTGCTAGTTTTGACCGTAATTCTGATGACTACAACGACAAAGGTGACCACACTTGGCGTTGCAAAGTTATACGAATGAAACAATAATTGTGGAACTGACGTGGTAGCTACGGCAGGGATGACATGTCTCAAATGGCCTAGGATCTTTAAAAACATTCTAAAATCTAGAACAAACTGTTCTGTCCTATCTTTGACTTACAGACGGCTTAGGCCTGATTGGTGTGCCCCATTTATTTTATGCGGGGCTCATCGAGTTTGTTTTCCTGTTTACATTTGCAAATCAATAATCTGGCTGTGGAATTGTAGCTTTTAGTGAAGTTTAATCCTACAGTCGGCGGTCCTGTTACAAGCGCGTAAAATACCACAACGTGTTTTTTTACTGTTTACAGAATGCTTGCGGCGTAATTATGGTATCAGCGTTACTCGGCGATTAGGAGCACTCTTCTTCACAATTATCGTACTGTTTTATTTTTCGCAGCACTAATGTTAAAGGCTGGTTCACAGTAGTTTGCTTTCAGTTGTTTCATGTGTTCACGTGTAAAATTAACATTGCTTCGTAATTTGCTAGAGTGCGTTTTGCTGTTCTTAATATTTATTCTGCTTCATACAGCGGACTGAAGCCGGAATCTGGCATTTTTTAGCCTACTAATGTGTTAATGATTGTGATGAGACCAGCTTCTATTTAGATGCCAATGATAAACCCCTGTGATGCGAAGTTGAACTGGTAGCTGTGCTTGACCATGTGTATCATAGTCTAATATCGACTTATTATAGACATTATAGTCTATAATAACAGCGCAGTTGAGTACTACAATATACATATGTGTGTACAATAAATGGGCATAATATGTAGTAAACACTAATATATACCCCGATTAATATTTTAACAGCTTTTGATAATTTATTCGCTTGCTGTTTAACTTTATAAACAGGTCTTTTTCGTCGTGAAGCTATTCTTGTTATCGTTGTTTATGTGAAACAAAACTCTCATTTACGTATCTTATCTTATCTTGTCTTGTCTTGTCTTGTCTTGTCTTGTCTTGTCTTGTCTTGTCTTGTCTTGTCTTGTCTTGTCTTGTCTTGTCTTGTCTTGTCTTGTCTTGTCTTGTCTTGTCTTGTCGTGTCGTGTCGTGTCGTGTCGTGTCGTGTCGTGTCGTGTCGTGCCTTGCCTTGCCTTGCCTTGCCTTGCCTTGCCTTACCTTATCTTATCGTAGACAGTAACTTATCTTATCATTAAGTTTATCATCACTTATTATTTTAAATTTTAGCGTATTCTAAAATTTGTAATCTATGACAGTGGTATAACAATGATGTTCTAAATAACTCATACTGAGGAAAAACGTCGTATCTCTAACAGTTAGCTTATTAGTGCCATTTGAGAGCAGTAAGCAAAGACTAGGTAGAATGTTCGTGCATTAGCGATGGATTTACTAGCATTTACTATTTCACAAATCTTAACATTGTGCAAAATGTCTTTGTTGTTGCTATTTTTTGTGGCATGGTGTGGGTATGATGGTTGATGGTTTTTTATTGTTCTATTATGGTATATGTCTAATATGTATCTAAATGACATATATCCAGGCAGGTTGACACAAAAAACTGGACACGCGAATAATCCAATGCTTCGCATTCAGAACTAGTATATGTATATCTAAAGCACATTCATAAGCACGTTGCATTGTTGATAAATTATACGTTCATTTAGAGAAAATTCTATGGCACTAAATTGCCCAAAGCTGCAACATGTTTTTTACTTTGCAGAAAGCATAATTAAAAATATAGGTTTGTCAGTGCCTGTCAACATTCTCACGCAACCTGGTGTCAACAATGTTGGCAATGCAAAACTGGCTATTTAGACTGTCACGAATTTAATTTTATTCTATGGAATGTTCGTGTTTGGCAAGCTATTATTGGACATTTCTAGATTTGCATTGCTAGCGTATTTTTAGTTATTCTGCCTTTGATTACTACCTTGGAAGAGCTTTTGTTCACAAAGTGTACGCTTTCTTTATCTTAGTTTAGTAAACCAACGTCAGAGTATTTTAAATGTGTTTTGTTTTAGTTCCTTATTAAACGAAAACCGGACGATTGCGTAGGCAGTAGTTCAAAATAAACCATGCTCTAAAATATTCAAAACTGCAACAGCTTTTTTTTTAAAAATCAAAGCTTAGATTAAATATTAATTACCTCGGTTAGTTAAATTTTGCTAAACTTTCAAAGGTGTGCGCAGCTCAGCGAATCCATTAAGACTGGTAGTGTGGCCGACAAATAAGCGCGGTACCGTGATAAGCATGATCACGAACTGCAGTGTTCGTCTGTAACGTAGGTTTGACGTAGAGCCCATTTTAGTGACACCACGTCAGCGTCTTGTAGCAATGTTCGTTTAGCAAACGTGCTTGACTCGCAGGAAGATGCCTACCATTGCACAAACTGTGGTTAGTTTGTGGTGTAAGCGATAGCAGTGTTCAGTTGCCGTTAATTAACTTTCCAAGGTAATTATTCAAATATTAGAAACAATTGCCGACTTTCATAGGCAAGAAAATGTATATTTTAGACCTGTAAATTAAAATGAGATCCGGTAATCGAAATTTGTCATTTTCAAGTGACATCACATAATTGTACTCCATGAGGCAAGTCAGAAGGATTGATTGGAACTAAACTCTTTTTTGACCTCTCCAACAGTAATGTAGGTCCTGTTCTATTACAATGCGATTTCCGGTTCAAGCAACCATGATTTTTTTTCTTTTTTTGAAGCCTAAGGTACAGTGCACTTCTAGGCATCTTTTTTGAGGCCTAAATGCCGGCTACAATTCTGGTGTTGCAGTCCAAACATTGTGCAATTTATAAACCTGTATTAGGCTTGAACAATAGATCTGGTCGTAGTGTCTTGGACAAGTGTTTAGGCAACTTTGCTAGCCAGACTCAGTAATAGGCTGGAATATATTGTACCAAATAGTTCTGTCTGTCAAGAATAGTTCTCTCTGTTAAGTAGAATGTTTGAAAAGGTCCACCATCCAAGTTCTTTCAGAGTCTTGTACCCACCGTTCCGTAAATCTTTCAGGTTATAAAGCCTGTATCTTTCATGTTATAAAGCCTGTATCTTTCAGGTTATAAAGTCTGTATCTTTCAGGTTATAAAGCCTGTATCTTTGACCTCCCAAAAGACTGAAATTCACGTGTAACAGAAATATTGACTTAATTCAACACTTGAAGCTTGTCTAGACGTTTGTGAGTTGGTGTCTTTGAAATGTAAATTTTTAACTGACGTATTGCTGAAAGTTCCACAAAGCGCTGCGGCGGTTGTATAAACGCGTTGTCAGTTTTTTTACACAGCATGTTTTTTTACTTTAGGAAAAGGAAAAGAAAAGGAAATTTTAATGTATATCCCAAAAAAACTTTCCATTCAAAGTTATATAACATAGCGTTACACTTACCTGTTTTCAAGACTTACGTCATTGGAAAAGAAAATTCTTAATATAATAATTTAACATGTTTGCCTTCAATGATTCCTTCACCATGTTGATCACGTGTTGTGCCACTTGGTAAAACGGCAGTGCATTGCCATCCCAGTATGCCCCACTGAATCACCAAAAAGCACATTATGGATGTCACTGAGAATAAAAGTAATTTAATCTTTTGCTTAGTTGGCGCAGAGTGTGCTACGAATGCTCTGGTTATTTTTTCAAATTTCACGCAATGTTATCTAAATTTGTTTCAGACGGCTTCCGTTCTGCAATGGCTACTTGAAAATGATAATTTGAATATATTTAGTTGATTTCGTAAGCGTAACAACATACAGCGTTTTTTTACTTATTAATGGCACATAATGCCGAATATATATGTGTGTGTGTGTGTGTGTGTGTGTGTGTGTGTGTGTGTGTGTGTGTGTGTGTGTGTGTGTGCGTGCGTGCGTGCGTGCGTGCGTGCGTGCGTGTGTGTGATGTTTGCTAACCATTTTCTAAACCTATAGATTCTTTTCGTGATCTATTTTTTTGGATTCTATAACTCTGGAACGATATACCTTTAATCTTCGATGTTAAATTTCAATTTTTATGGCAATTATTTCAAAATGTCTAGTTTTGAAGGATGCTAAGAACTTATATGATTAACTTGTAATTACTAATTTATTATGTTTTTATAGGAAAGAAATAAGTTAGGCGCAAGCGACAGTTCTTTGCTTTGTGGCGTTTCAGTTTTTGATTTACTTAGTAAAGCATTTCTGTAAGAAATTCAATAGTAATTGCCCACCCATTAATTTAGAAATTAAATAGCCTCGCCACCCGCTGATTAATTACCCTCATACTTTACGATTTTGCTCAAATGATTCCATTTTTCGTGCACGGCTGAACATTCGCACATTGAAATGTTTCCTTTTAACATTCATGATTTTGACATTTATGGGCTTGATGCACGTATTTTATTGACCTGCAACAAAATTATAATGATATTAAATAACAGATTTATATCAAAACTTGTAATGTGATATGATTTAAATATTTTATGTCCGGTTTAATGCCATTTGTATGCTGCCCATGTATCTATACTGATTTGTTTATTTGTTTACTTACTACTCGCTTAGTTACCTACATATATATATATACACAACATTTACTTACAATCTAATTTATAAACTTGTATCTCTGATTAGTTTAATCAACTGGACATTTTAATTATTTTGAATCAAGTAGTTTGGGGCATTTTAATTATTTTGAATTAATTAGTTTGAAATTGAATGATCCTTCGTTTAGCAACAACGATTTTAGTATGAATCTAATAAGTGTTGAAATAATAATGTATTAATTACCTAATTCCATTGTTATGCATTACAGGTCGAGGTTAGTCATTCATATTGTTGATACTGTGTAGTGGTTTTCAATGATTCCTTCACCATGTTGATAACGTGTTGATTTATTACTTCCAGTTAAACAGGGTGTAACAGAAGTCACTATATACATTTTACGTTATCTATATTTTTTAACAAGCAAAGTAAATTATTTGAAAATTGATAGAGATGAGCTAAAACCGTGGATAATTCTTTTAGTGAAATTAGATGAAAATCTAGAAAGCACCACTGCACTAGCAGCAGACCAACCCAGTGTCAAATCAGGTTGCTTACATTGAAAAAGTCTCATAGCCTCCATTGAGGAAGGGCTGCACTTTGTTGAAAAAAAATTACATTGTTAATAACGCCCAGAAGGTGCTATGAATTCTGTGGAAGTTCATTTGGTGATAGAAAACCTCATGCCAAGTTAATTTTGCACCTCAGGTCTAACGTTACAGCCGTCGCCATAGCAACGGGTTTCCAGTCAAGAAATAAGAAAAAACAATAGCCAAAGGTTCCTTTTGATTCATGTAAGAGTTTGTTGAGATTGGAGAAAAATTTAAGAAAAATTAGAATCAAAAGTGTATAGTGAATCATGAAACTTCCTATATAGAAAAGCAGTTATAATTTTGTCAAGAGAGTGTACAGACCTTGGTTGACTACGATTGTTTTTGAAATTCACTTCCTCTCTCTCTCTCTCTGTACTCTAAATGACGTGATTATTTATTGCCTTGAAATGTTCCTCTCATCTGCGCCTCGTATCCATGCCACACTGCACCACGTTGCGTACATCATGGTTATTAATCTCAATTTGTTTGACTGAAGCTGAATTTTTGGAATAATAATACTGTACTGCTATTTGTCCAGCGCTGGGAGGGAAAGGAAGGGTGATTTTAAAGTTGCCCCAAAAAACTTTCAGTCCCAAATTATTTTTTTAATAAGAAAAAAAATTTTGGCTTGGTGCTTTTGTTCAGTATGTCCATCTTGTTTACACATAATAATTATTTTTGTTCTACCTGTGCCCGCGTGCTAAATATAGCCTGTATCCCACGGGATACATTGAGATTCAATGGAAGCATAAAATGTCCTTTTTGCAACTGCTGATAATTTTTTAAAGTATTTACGACATTTAGTAAGCATGCTATGCTGATCTGTACAAAGTCGTCTCTAAAGTACTGTACCTTGCGCAGTTTTTTGTGCTATGTAGATTTTCTAGTTTGTCTTTTATCACCATTTTTAGTCTATTGTCATTGGCTTAAATCAAAATAACTATTAACAGATCAAATAACTGTGTCAGTAGTAAAATTTTATTAATTTTAAAGGCAGAAAATATTCTCGTATCCCATTGGATACAACGGGTATGAAAGGGTTAAAAAGTTATGTGACTTGGTATTGAGCTTACCTGTTTGAAAGACTTCATGTACAGTAATTGGAAAACAAGATTCTTAATAACTGAAAATATTCGCTCCACCAGGTAAAACAGCACTGCATCGCCATCCCAATGTGCACCACTGATTCACCAAAAAAACACGTTATTGATCTTAGTGACAATATAAAGTAATTTAAACTTTTGCTTAGTTAGTGAAGAGTGCGCTATGAGCCTATGAATGTTCTGATTATTTTCTCCAACTTTTGGGCAATGCTATCTAAACTTGTTTCAAACGACTTATGTTAAAATGTCTAACGGTCACCGTAGGAGTTTAGGTTCACCAGTTTTGTACAGTGTTACTGCAAACGCAAGTTCTGTATGCAATATGACACTATGTAAGTGATGTAAAATTTCAAGACATCAAGAATTTTGAAAGTTTTACTTGTGTATTCTTCGCTTTAAATTACGGCTGTTTATTAACTTGTATCAGCATTTCCTTCACTTTACAGGGTGTTCCAAAAGGTGCGCCAACTAATAACTTAAGCGTACCAATATTACATCATGCAAAACTTAATAAGTATGATCACATTTAACCGTGCACACTTCCAGCAAATATTATAGTGTGATCTCTTACAATATGACAATTACTCAACCACATTTCTGGATTTGATAAGCACATTTCATCGTATTTCTACACTGTTTCTTTTTGAACACCCTGTCTAGCAATTATTGTAGTGTAATCTCTTAGTATAACCTTATACTCAACACATTTATTTGTTATTTGACCAGCGTATCTCAGCATTTCTACTGTGCTGTTTCTTATGGAACACCCTGTCTAACAAATATTGCAGTATTGTCTTTTACCGTATGACTTTATACTTAAGAGCATTTCTTTAGTATTTGATCAGTATAGTTTAGGATTTCTGTTGCGCTGTTTCTTTTGGAACACCCTGTCTAGCAATTATTGCAGTGTAATCTCTTACTATGTGACCTTAGACACGATTCTTTATTATTTGATCAGCATATTTGAGCATGTTTACAGCACTGATTCTTTTGGAACACCTAGTACATTTGCCTTCTGTTCTGACACTAAAGAACCATTTCCTCTTCTAAATTCTGCTGCAGATTTGTTTCCTGAGTGAAAGTGTTTGGTTCATAACTACCCCACTCCAGTCGTTTAGTGAATTAGCTAAACGTTCGACAGCTTGTTTCATGTTCAAATAAATCAGTGGAAACCCGAGTCTGGGATGTCTGTTGTTTATGCTTGTATGTTTGGCACGATATCCCACAGTGCTGATGGAAACGCAGCAAGACCTCGGCAGAGTTTTAACCCAATCTTTTGACCTTGTCTTACATTTTTCTAGGTCACAGTGAACGTATTAGCAATTAGTGCTAGGTACTGTTACACTGATGGTATTGAGGGGAAATTGTAAACCAAGTTTTATTTTTATTTTTGCTGTAATTTTTTCAAGTATTCAGAGAAAATCCTTACAGTTTTACGTTCAATTTCTTTTTATGCCTAGACCCCTTATGCTATACCTGGTAGATTAGTCAACGTTTGCCACTTACTGCTTATAGTCTAATGTGCATTTATTAGTTTTCTTTGTTTATTTTGTCTCGGTCCTTCCAAATTTCCGACCTTTCATCAGATTTTTTTCTTTCCTCTATTCGTTTCATTTTCATTTTCGTTCATTTTGGTTGTTGCTTCGATCATTTGTCTTCCATTTGCTACTCTTTCAGTTTAGTTATCTGTATTGCGGGTTTGTCTTCCGCAAGACCAGCTTCATGATAATAGTCGTTGTCGCCATCGTAATCATTACCTTTATCAACATCAACGTCAAGGTCAATGTTATTAGTTATCAGACAGGTATCCTCCGCATGTATTTTGTGAACGTAATCGATAGATAACCTTGAATTATTTGTCTGGTCACTTCATGGCCAGTCTAGGAATGTCACATTACATTACTTTTTGTTTGCTTAGCTCCATAACCATTGGGAATAAATCCATATGGTGACTGGTCAGTCTGGTCCTAGTTTTTGGGATTCACAATGTTTTTCTCGTTTAAAATACCACTTGCATGGCCGGTATTATGACCTTTTGGGACCCAAAGCTAATGAAATTATGGGACCTTCTCCACGGAGCCACCCAGAGCCGCACACACCCGTCTTGAATATTTTTACTCGTAATTTTCATAGCTTGAAGTAAACTTATTGCAAGTTTTTTAAAAGTGAACTAGAACAGCTATCTTTTGTTTGTCAATAAAAATGTTCTTATAGTGAAACTGTTGTGAAAAAGCAGATTTTTTTAACGAAATGTTACCGCAGCTTGAGGGGCCATGGACTACAGCCTATACTAGCCTAGTAAAGGATAATCCTGCTCTGACCACATGGCAATGGTCATGCTCAGCTAAACTGTAAAATATTCGTTCCTAATAATCGGTAGGTAATCAAAAACTAAAAAGTTAAAAAGCCGGCTTCCCAATATTTATGTCCTTACATCAATATTACTATCTCAGAAACTTGGGACGATTCTGGCAAAGTACAGATTGTAAATTTCTTTAACGTGACAAAACATAGATGAAAGTTTTAGACGCTATCCAGAACTTAATTTTATGAATTTTTTATCATTGCTGGCAACACACCTTTGAATGCTTAGCATGCGCTGACATGCCGATCTCCTGCGAACTTTTGTACGAGAGGTTGTGTGGCAAAATATTCCAAAATATTATCAGTCGACCAAATGTACTCGTTGAGGAACGATGCCACCGTTCTTTGAACTATTGCTCACATTTGAGGTAATCAAAATACTATATAAGCGTTTGTACATAACCCCAGGCAACAGAGCGTTTGTGACTGAGGATTCTGAGCGTATTTTCTCTAATACTTTTGCTCTAGTAAGCGTGCGAAACTTTAACTCTCAACGATTAACTGCAGTCGGTTGAATTACTATGGTAAACTCGGCGCGTGTTTTGCAAACTTGGATGTAATGTGAGTTCTGGTTTTGAGCTTTAGTTGAGCTCTAGCTTGTCCTGTTGGGTTTAGCGTCGACTGTCGGACATTGCGCAGAAGTCCGTCCCGCCTAGTCCGATAATCCGCTATTTCCCAATCTGTCGGGGGGCTGGCTGCGCCAAGTTTCAAATTCAGTGCCAAAGAAATATAGGTGTTGCAGTTTATTTTTGGAAAATATTAGTTTCAGTCTGCATTATTTAAAGGAAAGGGCACACCTTCTAGGAAGTTAGGCTTATTTCAATGTTCGCGGAAAATGTTAGAAGAATTTAATCATAAAAGTGTGAGGAGCACATCGTGTAATTAGTAAAATCACTTTAAAATTGTGATCATTTCATGCTTGGGCGCTCTCCTTTTGAACACCCATTCTTCCACCAGTGACGTCGGTTTATCGACTGAAGAAAAGTAGCGCACGGTCAATATCCGTCAAAAGTATAATAAGTTTTTTCAAAAAATTAGATAACTATTATTATTTTTACATGAACATTAGGTAAGTTGCAGAATTTGAATTAGTTTAAGCATCTTCCGCTTCGTCCACCAATTACGTCACAATTTTTAAGTGAATGGCGGCTATTGAAAATTTTTAGCAGCGGTAGTAGTATAAATTAACTTTATGTTTTATAAAAAAGTTTTTGCAAATTTCTTTGTTATATTTTCCTAAATTTAAGTGATAACTAGATTGCTGGCATGTTAAATACCTCATCATACATTTAGTATATGTTTACTGTTTATTTAATTTAATGTAAATAAAGATTATTCTATCCATCTGTCTATGTAAGCGAATAAATGGAAATTAATGACCATAAAGAAATTTGCAAAAGACGAAGCATAGACATAGACATAGACATAGGCATAGAGACAGACATAGACATGCACATAGACATAGACGTAGACATAGAGATAGACATAGACATAGACATGCACATACTTACATGTATTGACATAGACATAGACATAGGCATAGAGATACACATACACATACACATACTCCTATACATAGACAATTTATTATTATTCTTTCAAGCAGGTAAGCCAAACAAATCAAAAATTGCAAACGGGGAAGACGGAGAGCTCTCTCATATTTTAATAATACGCTAGTGTGTTTCTAGCTACGGGAAATAAAGGTAAAAAGGGTAAAAAACTTTTTAATCACATAAGTCCTCGCTGTGAAAACGAGACGTTCTTCTTTGATGACAAGAATCATTGCTATTCAAGCCTTGAGCTGGAATGGAATCTTGCAGCGAGTCCATATATTCAAGACTTCCGTTGCGACCCTTGTAACTTTGCACGCCGGTTTATTTGAAAGCTCTGCCCAGGAATGCAAACAACTTCCAAACTACTCTATCCAAGAGGCAATACTTAAACCTTGTCAGCTTTATTTTCACAAACACGCTTGTTTTTACTGTCGCTTGGGCTACCCGTTCCGGAAGGCTGCACATTGTGTGGTATCCTCCTCCAGTAGGGAAGCCAGTTCTTTGCCGGCTACTCCCCTCGGCGGGAGCTCTACACCGCCTTGTCTGACGGGTTGGTTCGTAACAGATTCTCTCTTAGAGAGCAAGCGACGGTGGCTATGTGTGTGGCTGTGCATTCACGGTGCGTGCGTGCGTGAATGCGTGAGGAGTACTAAGTCGTTTAGAAAACTGAAAACAAAATCACTGTGATTTATTCAGTGATTTTCGCTTGTGCCAAGTGCTATGAGCAGCTAGTCTGAAAAATCAGATCATTCCTGTGGTGTAGTGGTTAGCATAGCTGCCCGAAAGGCAGAAGGTTCGAGTCCCAGTGGGGTGTATTTTTTCAGACTTACTACTTTAGTTTTGTTTTCGAGTGTTTATGTGATTTGAAGTTTATGTTGTGCTCTAAAAACTCTTAAGATTTTATGCGCACATTTATCAGGTAAGATCTTCTCAACTTCACAGCAAATTGATTGCTAAACGCTATTATTAAAGGTACACTGGCTTCAGCAGGTGCAATGCTAGATTTAGTAGATGGCGACACCATCCCTAAACAGTATTTGCGGTATTAGGTTATGCGTTTTTATCAGAAAGGCTGGTATTTCTTAAATACTTGTCTCTTTAACGATGAATTTTCCCTGATTGTACACGCTTGCAGTTAAAATAATTCTTTTGGGCAGTTTTGCTGCATAGAATTTAATTAACAACAAAAAAGTTATTGTGGTGTATGAGACATTTAGATGTGGGGAGGACGCAGGGGGTCGCTGAGTAATCAAGTTTTGTTTAGCAGCCAAAGTTAAATATTGTCAAGTCTGATCAGTAAAAGATGGATAACAGCCAAGAAAACTACTTCTGTAACTTAACAAAAAAATTGTCAATAGTTGTATATGACCTATTATACCTATAAGTGTAGCATATTTGTCTGAATAAGCCCATGTGTACTTGACTTGAATGTAAACATATAAGTGGTGTTAGTGAATTTTTGCTATTTTTCATGGTGTACTCATGCGAGTTATGATTTTTATTCTGTTTATGTTGCATTGCATACTTTGTATTGTATTGTACTGGAATCTGTTTTGTTGGATTCAGTCTAGTGAACACATGACTTGTTTGTTGTCCCGTTCTTTGCATTTAGTGAAAGATTTTTTATTTTGTTTTTCACTAGGCATGGTTTTGACCATTGATCGGTTTTGGTGGTCTTTGCTTATAATTTTCGTGTTTGTCAATGTAACTATTCGGTACCATCTTGTTTATGTGGACACCATCCATTCACTATTCTGTTCATTGCATTTAAACACTGACAAATTTTTTGTTTCATTTTAGCAGGATGGTGTTGATCATTGATTGGTTTTGATGGCCTTTGCTTATGCATGTCAATGTGACCATCCATTTGTAAGAACATGAGACAACCTTCCATGGTTTTAGTGGAAAACAAAAGCTCGAAAAAATGTCCAAACTTATGAGGAGGTGCCCCTGCTTTCCTGCGAGAGAGGAAGATGTTTCCGTGTTGGATTTCCGGCACTGTAGCCTGCAGTATGTGCCCGATGAGGTGTTCACCCATGAAAGGACCCTAGAGGAGTTATACCTGGACTCTAATCAAATAAAAGACCTGCCAAGGGTGAGTATGTTGTATTTGAACTAGCAAAGCTTCTTGTAAAAATATTTCTTTTTGTGGAAGGATAATTTCAAGGGGAAAAGAGTGAGCAACCCAAATCTTATTAACTAGCCTTGTAAACAGGAGGTCCCAGCTTCAAATTTCTTAGCCATTTTTGTTAATTTGAAGGTTTCTCACTTGTCAGATTCATTTATGTCATTAATAACTTGATAGGCTATTCCACCTACATTAATTTAATTGATTGTATCAATTAGTTAAAATGTATGCTGTTTAAATTGCATTTTAATGTGTAGTTCGTAACCTAGACCCAACCGCAAAGTTCTTACTAATTTCTAGTAGACTAATAAAGCACATGTTTGAGACTTGATTTAACTGTGAAGTACATTTTTGAAGCGGTCAAATATTTATTGTAACCTCTTAAATAAAGCTGCATTCATTCATCGTGTACTTATCCTATGATAGTGGAATGTATAATTTATGCAGCAGCAGTCATTAATAACACTTTACCAACGTTGTAGTTGCTGTTTCACTGTCATGGACTGAAAAAGCTGGGACTAAGCGACAATGAACTGCGAACCCTCCCCCCTGCTGTTGCGTCCCTCATCAGCTTGGAGGAGATTGACATCAGCAAAAATGGTGAGCCATTTAAACATTGTCATCATCATCATTACCATCACCACCATCATCATCATCAGCAGCATCACTATCACCATCGTCATCATTATTGTCATCATCATCATTGATCATCATCATCAGCAGCAGCAGCATCATCATCACTGCCACTGTCATCATTGATGTCATCATCATCATTGCCATCATCATCATCATCATCATTATTTTAAATGCATTTTAATGTAATACTAGTGCAGTTTTTGTATTTTTTTGTTTCTTATTTTTATTTTTGCTACTTTTAGACTACCATTTGTGGTTTACTCTAAGCAAAGTTTGGCTTCTTTGTACTAGATAGGACAGGATTTGTTCATTTAGTATAGCTTTGAAACCGGGTTGAATTTTCTTCCCAGAAAATTACTGTTTTTGTCAGTTGGTCTCATAACGGAATTCAGTTTTAACGGTTTTTGTTTATTTTGCATATTTTGGTGTATTTGTTTTAATTGCATTTATTTTTTAGTGTTATCGTTACTTGTAGATTCAGTAACTTGCATGTAATGCATGTTTGTTTGTTTCTCTTTCTTATTTCTAATTTTAATTTTGCTGAACCAATTTTTCAGGGATCCTAGATTTTCCGGAAAACATCAAATGCTGCAAATGCTTGCATATTATAGAAGCCAGCGTAAATCCCCTCGGAAAGTAAGTATCTGGAATCTAGCTTTGATGTTTGTTTTTGTACCAGTTTTACGACTTAAACAGGAATAACACCTAAATTTTTCAAATTAGAAATTTGACTTCAGTTCTGTAAGCAGAGATAGTATGCATTTTATGCAGAGTGTACTGACTTCTGTTGATAGCAAAAAGAAACCATTGTAAGATGGTGTTATGTTTAAGATAAATTTGATTGTAGACAGTCTTTAGAACACCTAATTTGAATGCAGGATTAATACAAAGCCATTCTTATTATTTTGTTTGCTTGGTAAATTAGTCTGGAAAAAAAATTTCGTTTCCAGTAACTAAATTGCATTTTCTCTAAATTGTCCAAACAGAAGCATGACCATTCGGCTGTACACCCATCTTGCTTTATTTCTTTACCACAATTCGTCATATTCTAAGGCAGGATATACTCAAGCCAGACTCAATAGCAGGATATACTACTAATTCTGAATAATTGTGGCTGTACTGGAACCTACTGTATTACTGTCAGAGTTGAGGAGTTTAACTAGCAGAAAGAAATATCCAAGTATCATCCATTCATTTATTAACCAGGTTTAGTGCTGCTTAATTTCTATAGTTAAGGCATAAGCATACACCAGAAGCAGTCATTCTACTTACCCTTTTGCTATGTTTTATTAAGGAGTCATAAAGTCTTTTCTATGCCCGAGGGAGTAAGTTACTATTATTCTCCTGCTTTAATTCATCATTACGCCTGTGAACCGCCGATATTTTTACTTTTTCATCGAAATCATTTATCACGTGTATTTGACGGAGATTGGTTCTTATTGTAACGAGTTAGAATGATAAATGATTTTATATAATTAAGTTTCTCGACGCTGCAAAATAATAGACTTTTATCTCTGTGTCATCGATCTCACTTGCTATTTTGTGGTGGTCCAAGTTGTCTATTTATCTCCGTGGTATCCAAGCGTGCTGAAAAAATGTCACATGGGTCCTTTAAGCGGAAGCTTGAATAAATATACATGTGTGTCAATTATGAGACGCAGTGAGATAATTGAATCCATCTACAAAAACAAAACTTTTTGGTGGGTTAGAAGTTTTTGTTTCCCCTGGTCAGCAGGGCTATGCATGTGATGTGATTAATGTTTTACACTACTAGAATGACTCAATCAGCGGGGGGAATTTCAAACAGACCCACTTGAAACTCACTGGTGTAAAGTGTAAACACGTTGAGAAACGTCGTTATAATTTGAAACTGTACTGTTTCGTCGTGATTAATAGGTTCTGAACACTTTGTGTTTGGTCTAACACTTGTGTCCCCAAAGGTGATACCAATTTCTCATCTCGGTTCATTTTCATATTTGTGACAGCAAGATAATGAAACTAGGACCAAGCACCCTAATTTCGTCTTCAGTTGAGGCTGTTCAGTTATTTGAATGTAGGTTAATATACATACAAGTACTAGTTAAACAAAGCAGGCGCTAGAGTGGACCCCTGAGGCATACCAGTAGCTAATTTATCAACGAGGAGTGTTGAGTTTATTATTCTGAGGTTTTCTTATTTCTCTTGAACATTAGTTGAAATTTTAGTAGGGCTGAAGTTTGGTTAATTTTCTGGATACTCAGGTCTGAATAATTTTAATCACTTTGCTGTCAAAATTCAAATATCTTAATGACTGTTTAAGATTTTGTAATATAAGTGTTACCCCTACATATACGTAACATATTAAATAATCATTGCTAATCGTTAAATTAAAATTACACATCTTTGCCTGTAATACTCTAAAATGTTGTGCTGCTTACAAATACAATGCAGTATTAGTGCTAGATTATCAACCTGTTATTTGAACATCATTTCCTGTCATAACTGTCCCCAGGTGAGTCGTTTACAATGTGCTCATGTCAAATTTTGGCCCAGTTTCTTTTTGGAAATCAGTTGAATTAATAGATTAACATTGCAGCATGGGATTTAGCATAATAACCCATTGTTAAGACGAAAGAAGTTAATGTTTGCACGAATTAACAATCTTTTGTCAGTGCATTATAATGATGTTGTTACAGACTGCCGGAAGGGTTTACCCAACTGCTTAACCTCACTGAGCTTTATCTAAACGATACATTCCTTGATTTTCTACCTGGAAATTTTGGACGGTAAGTAGGTTTAAGTTGTCAAAACTAAGTGAACTTAACACTTTACATGCAGCACAGATTGTCTGTGTATTTTTAGAAATTTGCAGTTTATGGAGTTTATGCCAGTAGGTGAGAGAGGGAGAGAGAGAGAGAGAGAGAGAGAGAGAGAGAGAGAGAGAGAGAGAGAGAGAGAGAGAGAGAGAGAGAGAGAGAGAGAGAGAGAGAGAGGGATGCAACCAAAAATGTGACTTGAAGAGTAACGCTTTTTGCTGTTTTATTATCTGAGTCCTGGAATTGAACATATGAGCTTCTACATGCAAAATGAGCCCAAAACATTCATGCAGCCTAACACCATTGTTATTTTTCTTTTAGTCTGTCAAGTTTGCGGATTTTAGAAGTTCGAGAAAATCATCTGAAAACTTTGCCCAAGTCGATGGGCCGACTCCGCGATCTTGAGCGATTAGACGTGGGCAACAATGATTTCTCGGAGCTGGTATGTTTGTCGTGTTTGGCAAATTGCTTGGGTTTTTTATATTTGCACAGCCCAGTCTGTTTAACTAGAGCAGTGCAATTTGCTTAGGAGGAAGCTGTTTTCCGTGAATTTTAATGCTTTTCTATGGTTTTGTACACATACACATGTTCGTTAAGTAGGAGGGAAATACTCGTTTTTTTGTATGAGCTAAAATAATTGCAGACAAACACTATTATAGATAATTATGTCTCATTTGCTAGTCGTATTTGAAAAGTTAGTAAGTGCAGTAATTATTTTAATGGTTATGAGATGATTTAAGAAAATCTGGTATATTAGAGAAGATAAAATATTGTGCTATCCACTGATCATGACATAAGCAAATAAAAAATGTCTAATGCAAAAAGTGCCTAAGAAACAATCAGAAGATGATGATAATTTATTATAGACTTTCATTGATTTTGTTAAGATGGAATGCTTTGCTGTATCTTCTTTCTTTCTATGCAAAGTTTCACTTTCCGACGGCAAGTCTGTAAAATGTGCGTTTTCTATATTGCAGCCCGACGTAATTGGGAGCTTGATTGGTCTACTCGAGCTGTGGTGTGATTACAACAAGATTTCAAAGCTTCCCTCGGTAAGTTTCATTCAAAGAGCAAACAAAAAGCTATTACCTTTGTCCTGTAGTAAAGACCGTAGAAGGTTGAAATGGGGTTGAGGAGGAAGATGATGGGGCCGAGAAAGGGCGGGGGAAAGAGAGTTATAGTAAACTAAGGATTTCTGCAGCCAGTACTGGCGGATTTCAATGAGTGTTCTGTGACCTTGGATGGGTTCATCAGGGGCAAAGGGCCAAAGGTAAGTCTTCTTGAAAATTGACATTTTACCTTCTTTTAGGGTTTTAACCATTGGCAGATGTGATAGAGGATGCAGATACCTAGTGTGTGGTGTTAAGTTGGTCGAATGTAAATGGTCAACACTTAACTTTTACAGCCAGGCGACAATTATTACTTTATAAAGTAGGTACATGAAGGTGGTGCCTGTGTAATGGTATAGTGTTATGACCTTAGGTCAAGCTGTCAAGGCCAAAGTAAACAATCTGAAGAGTAAACTTTTAAAAGTCAAAAACTCGAAAGTGCAAAATTTTGAGGAAGGTCATAATGTTTGCTTCAATTTAATATGAAACCCTTAGTATAACACTTATGGCCTGTAGCTGTCAATGCGAAATTCTAATACCCGGGTAATGATTATTGCTAGGTCCATATTAGCATGCAAAGTTTGCTTGATTTGTACTTGCACTGTGCTTGATATTAGTCAGTATGTCTGAGAGCTGTCAACACTTGGTCTAGAAGTAGTTTATTTGGCTGGTGGTCAATTTATAAATAAACAGTGTGTCATTACACAGGCTAGTATGTTTATTTTAAACTGCTTATTGACGTAGGGCATTACCCCTGCTTACATTAAACAGCTGTCAGACTGGAACCTGTTGAAACTGATATGCAGTACTAAATAAACTAATTTCTAAAGTGGCTAATGCTGAACACTTACCTACATGACTCAGTTAACAGCTTCTTATTGCCAATGGTTGTGCTGTTAGTACACTTCAGAGCAAGTTTGTTGCGTATTTTTTATTCGAGAGAAATTATACTTGCCACAGTTTCTAAAACACTGTTGAATATATGTTATCTGTGCTTGTATTTTGGCATATAAAATTTCTATCAAATTCTTTGCAGTTCAAATCACGCTTTTTGAAACTTTTTTGTTTCTACAGTCAAACCTCGTTATAATGTCCGCGTTTATTATGCCAACCTCGATTAACTCCCAAATTTTTAGCAAAACAAAATATCTATATTTGCTTGGATATGTATGTATTAATGTAGCTCATTATAGTGGCGAAGTTGCTATGATGCCAATTTTTTGCATTCCCAAAGTGGGCAGTATAAAGAGGTTTGACCAGGGCCACTGAGAGAGGTTTTATGTGTTGGAGCAAGGCAAATTTTGCACCCCTCCCTCACCTGAACAAGAGATGAAGACTATTAAATACAATACAATAATTTATGTTCAATAATCTTTGTTTCTTAATAACTGAAAAATGTTTATTCACAGTGAACCATTTTATGTCCCCGTTCATTTTCTGCTAAATAAAGTCGCTTTTCTGGATCTTTTCTTGCAAAACAATGAATAACCTCATCAAAATTCACTGTTTTGCTAGTTCAGTTTCAGTACTCAGTCTTGCCAGCTCTACTAGCCTTTCCCGTGTCATTGTGAGGCTAAGGATATTTTTAACCTGTTTTGGTTTGCTCAATGGGTGCTCCGCAGAGGCAACAGTAGCCGGTATTGTAAGAAGAATACGTAGGCACACACATTCATTTGGAAAGAGCCCTACCAGTATGTACTTCCTCAGACAATTCACCAACTCTATGGCCAGAGTAGGGCATCTGATTCAGCTTGACAGGAATACTATTCATGCCGACGTACAAAATTTTATATTTATGTGCCCGGGGACTTCACAGTCGGGCCTACAGAACTTCCTGGGCCCGGAGCAGTGTACTGGCTGCACCCCCTCCCTCCCTTGGGCCTGGGTTTGACTGTATTATATGTTAATTATGCCTTGGCTTTTCATACTCTTGCTTGGCAAGTTTTTGTTGCTCAGTCATTAAATAATATTTTAATTAGCCGTGCTGTTGTACTCTTTTCCAGGCACTTGGCAAACTAAAGCAACTTATGTTTCTGGACGCGTCTCATAATCGAATAGAACACATTGCTGATAACATGATGTCGTGCGAAGCCTTGTCAGATCTGTACCTCACTGGAAACTCGTTGTCAAGCTTACCCGAGTCTATTGGTAACCGTGATCTGAATAGACTCTTGATAGGCGGGAATTAAGGCCTAATAAGAAATAATAACATCAGTGATGCAATAAGCAATGTTGTCAAATTTATTTTGGACATTTCGGATGTCCTAGCAGCAAGTTTCAGCAGGTTGGAACTCGAAAAAAGAATGGATTTAATTTAGAAATCGAATTTGTAAGCCGCTTAGCCAAAAAAAACTATTGTAGTTTGCTAGCTAACAACAAATAGTAAAAGAATAATAAACAATGACCAAACACATTCATCACTCTTATTATTATTTGTTATCGCTTACCGTTTTGCAAACTGTTGTAGACTTTTTTTGTGGTCAATAGCTTGCAGGTGTGATTTCTAATGTAGATCAATTTGTTTTTGTTTCTAGTTTTTAGTCGGCTGGGGTTGTCTGATAGGACAGCTGAAACGTTTAAAATGGATTTCATAGCTAGTTTTATTGCATAGTTTGGTGCTGTTTTTTTATGTATGATTTATCGCCACTTCATTTGTTTCTAAAATACTAAATAATGAATAATGTGGCAGAAGTGTCAATGTTTCTGTCAAATATGAAGAGATACAGCTGGTTGTAGATTTGAACCGAGCACTTTGGGATACAAATCCGTTTATACCGCATTAATATTTCTCATTTTGCTTTCATTCGTTTTACGCATTTGAACTGATTTTTTTCTTTTCTAGGAAAATTGTCAAACTTAACTACATTGAAAGTTGACAGCAATAATGTATCTTTTGTGCCAAACGGCATCGGACAGTGAGTATGATTCCATTATTTCTAACATTTTTTTGGTTTTCATGCTTTTGTTTGTATTTGCGAATTACAAATCCAGTTACTGCGGTTACTTTCAAAATGCACAAACAATGATGTTAACTTTCAGCCATTAACTATCAGTGATCTTTAAGCATATTTTCAATTAATTTATACTAGTGCATATTTGCATATTTAGTAATAAATAGAGCGACATTTGTGTCATACACGATGAAACTTCTCCTTCATGAGACCATGAGTAAATATAGTCAGTTTGTATTCAGTAGATCTGAATGTAATATATTTGCTGAGAAATTTTAAATCTTAAAATCGTAGTCAGCAACGCATTTTTGTTGATTGTGACTATTTCTACATTACATTGATTTTTATTATTTTAAAAATCTCTTCTTCTTGCTGCGGAGGATTTTCATTTTATTGGTATGTACACCACTAGGTATTTTTGTTGTTATCAATGAAAAGTTTGTTATGCTATTGTATTTACAAAAAAACTTTTTATCAGACTTGTACTGTCGTGCAGTATAAGAATGTTGTTTTTATGGTGTCTATTAAATAGTTTTCATGTTTCAGACTGAGCTGTCTGTCTGAATTGAACTTGAGCAATAATCGGATCAGCAGGTTGCCTAGCAGCATTGGTTTGTTGCGCAATTTGCGAACGTTAAACGTGGACGAGAATGACCTGGAAGAAATTCCTCACGAGGTAATATAAGATCGTCGTGTAAACTTGTTTGCTTTTTAAGTACTTTCATTTTTGGTTTTTAAAAAGGCCCTTCATTTGTGTTTTTGCGATGATTATGTACGGCTGTGACTTGAAATTTTTAATGGTCGTTGTTAAAATTAAATTTAACAATCCTCTTCTTAGTTAAAAATGCATGAATGGACTAGCAGCCAGTTATTTATCCGAATTTTTCCAAATGTACACACCATCTTGCCGACTAAGATCATCTGATCATAATACTGTAGTACAACCTAGAACTAATCCTGTTTAGCTGGAGATAGCTTTCTTCCAGTGCTGCCCTCACTTATGGAATGCGCTTTCAGTTGTGGTCACAAACTCTCGAAGTATCACTGTTTTTAAACGTCAAATTAAAATATTTTTAATTTTAGAAGCGTTTTCAACTTTTTTGCTTTTTGATTTATACGTAATTGTGGTCTTTAATGGATTTTAGGCAATAAAATTATTATTTTTATTTTATTGTTATTATAGTTGTTTGCATCGGAAACATTATAGGCCGATAAATACAATATTTATCTATAGGATAACATAAATAGGACATTTATCTGTGAAATGTTTCTTCCTATTGGCTTCATTAACTGTTTTATAATAGAATAAGAGTTTTTTATATTTTTATATTAATTTTACTAATTTTTTTCCTGAAATTTTGTATTATTTAGCTGTTTTAAATCGTCAATTTAATATTAGTCTTATGTATTCGTACTGCACTGCATTCAAGAACATGTTCATATATTTTATGATATTAAATAAATAAACGTGATTAGATGATACAATATTTCGTAGATTGGCAGTTGCAGCGGGTTGACCGTGTTTTCCGCTCGCGACAACAGACTGCACCACATTCCGGAGGAAATCGGTCATGTGAGCCGACTTCGAGTGATCAACCTGAGCGAGAATCAGCTACTCTTCCTACCTATAAGCTTAATGAAGTTAAAACACCTGGATGCCTTGTGGTTATCCGAAAATCAGGTAATTGTGGAATTCTGAAAAAAAAAAACACAATTTGTCGTTAATTGTTCTTAATGTTATTGCAGTTTTGGATCTTACAGTTTGATACACGTCAAACCAAAATCACGCATTTGAAGAAGGTGCTTTTTGTAGCTTGGTTAATTATAAAGTCTTCCTCTGAGTCGAGTCACTGAACCAGCAGAGGTGTGTCTTGCTCCTGTTCGGGGGTATATACATTCTTCATCTGTGAGGTAAACAGCCTGACGGCGTAACCACTTTGCTATGAAACTCAGGTTACTCTGAATTATGATTGTAACGGTTTGGCTGGCGGAGAAAAAATGAGGCTATTCAACT
Organism: Tubiluchus corallicola; assembly: GCA_030141605.1. NCBI lineage: Eukaryota > Metazoa > Priapulida > Priapulimorpha > Priapulimorphida > Tubiluchidae > Tubiluchus > Tubiluchus corallicola. Next base: position 874,892 of record JAQGDQ010000034.1, read on the forward strand.
TTGAATTTAACTTACAGAATGTTTCACACATTATTGCATCTGTTATCACACTTATACATGTTTGCCTCAGGCAAGTTGTCTGGCACTTAAGATATACGTGAAATTGTTTTTTTCGACAGGATTAACCTTTCAGTAAAAATAAAGTATACCACCAGCCTGCTTGTGATGTCTGAAAGTGCTTGTAATGTATACGCTCAAACCAAAGTTGCGTTCCCATTTTCTATGTTAGTTTATTCTGCAAAAAATACAAATTTTTTGTAGTCTACAATTACTACCGCTACAAAACTACTAAAATAAGTGCTACAGATTACTACGTTACACTAATAAGCTAAAATGCATGCATACATTTTTGGTCCAATATTGAGTCGAGAAAAAGCCAAAATGTCAGTAAAAAGTAGCAGTATAATTGTAAGTCAAAATTTAAATGTAACAGAGACCTGTGCAAATAGCAAGTTTCGCCTATACAATGTCAGAGTAGAAAAAAAGTAGTCTAGCTTGTTGAACTACAGTCTAATATATTGTGGCTTCCAATGCATATACTACCTTGGGAAGGGGCAATAGACCAAAACATTTGTACCTGCAACAGTGCAACAGTACCTGCAATGGTGATATTCTGAGTGTAATTTAGACATGTAATTAATGTAGTTAAAAGAACTAATTCTGTATTAGTAAACATAAGCAGTAGCCTTTTAAAAAACATCACTGATGTTGTTGTAGTACATATGCAAATAATGACGTAATTTAAGCTAAAATATCCTAAACAATGTTTTTCTGCTTGTTTCAGTGGCATAAAAGTTACACTGGGATAAGTCAAACTAATTGAAGTGTACACGTTTATCATTATTATTAATAATTTCTGTATTTATTATTTTAAATTGTTATTTGCTTTTCTAAAACTTTACGAAACATTTTAGAAATGTTATTCTGTATTGTTGTAGGCCATTCCTCTGATTCCGTTGCAACCTGACATAGATCCGCACACCCGACAGCGTGTTCTGACTTGTTTTATGTTTCCACAGCAGTCGTCCAGAGGGCAGGGTGAGTTGTACTTGTGTTGATAAAACGTGTTTGTTATAGTCGATGTAACTAATGTTAGTAACGTTAATTTTACAGACTTAGTAGCGTTGGGGATTAGGCCCCGTTGTAGAAATTTTAGTTACCAGTTAGTTGACTGTTTGTGTCGTATTTAAAATAGGTGACTATCTGAGCGATGGGGATAGCTTTCATCCGTCCTTGTGGGAAGAGGAGAGACTGACACGTCAACAGATCGCGTTCGACATGCCTTCTGATCAGGATCATGTAAGTTTGGTTGTTACAAAAGTTTTTCTAAATACAGCATACTCGCGAATATAATTATAGTATAAAGAATTTGTTATTTTTCTGGAATCGGTGCAGATTTACTGGATTGAAAACTGGGTAGTTATTCGATTTCATTTGATAAATGAGATTCTGCTGTCTAAGTTCCTTTTAATTTTGGTGTGAACGCTACCAGTTCTGTATTTTCTAAGCAGACTATACCTTTGTTGTAGCTCATTTTGTTGGAATACTGAAAATCGAGTGTCTTAGTGGTGTAATAGTTAGCATAGCTGCTTGGAAAGCAGAATGTTTCGGGCTCGAGTCCTAGTAAGAATGTAAAAATTTTTCAGACTCTAATTAAGTGTTACTGTTCATAGAATTTATTTACTTCACTATCATCCCCATCATTATAGTATCATTAGTTCAGAAATTAGTAGTTCACCGTTTACTGGAGTTTGTACTTCTCTTTCAGGATAGCACTCTGTTAAGAAATCCCACTCCGTACCCGAAGGAGATGCGAATGCTCGCCAAACACGCTCAGAATGTCAGCGCGAGACTGGCTAACGGTCCCGTTGCTCATCCGAACGACTCCATGAACTCGACGGCCGACAGATTTCACCAACACGTAAGTACGAAAAGTCGTAAGCGACATCTAGGATTTCACCTTTAACCAGCTTACAATTTCACGCTCCTTTCTTATAAGACAAATTCTAAAATTGAGCGCTCAACTAATAATGTTGATAGGCCTTTTGCTCAATTACGAGTAGTTTGCTTATAAAAGTATGTGCCAAAAGAGTATTATTTGGAGTGCCATTTCAGCCAGTAATATTGTAGTTAGACTGTAGCATCATAGTGTTACTAGATAATTGTTACCAAAAAAACTTACCGTAAATGTAGTGCTCTTTTGCCATATCGACAGACCTCTCTCAATAAGTAAAGATCTTAGTACATTTCACCTGAAGACTAGAGTATGCTTGAGTGTATTTATAAATTTTCTTCTTATAAATACTTATAATAATTATAAATAATTATTAGTATAATAATAATAATAGTATAATTATAAATATTGCTTGTTTTTAAATGCAGTGATCATCTGGCACTCATTTTTATAATGTTAACTTCAGTCTATTTAAATTAGTGTTAGGTAAAGTCATTTTAGTGTGATGTAATTTAATTGTAATTTTAAACTTCAGTGTATCTTAATTGATGTAAAGTAATTTAACCTTCGGGTTCCAAGAGTTTTTATAATAATAAACTTTAATAAACAATTAAATAAGCTGTAGATTAACGAATAATGATTAACAGTTTACATTCCTATTAGATACAGTAATATTTGTATCTAATATTGGACCATAGTTGACCTATTTTGTTCCAGAACATATCAGCCAACAGCATGGAGGGCACACCAGCAAAAAGTCCTCTCTATCCGACGAGTACCGTTAACGGCGTCGACGTGAAAGTCAGAGAAGCCAAGGTTACGAAACCGACGTCACCAGTCCTGCAAGAGAGTCACGTACTGTACAGATGTGACAAAGTGAGTGTTGATGGACACTCGGTGATTTTAATTGCTAATTAATAATGGTTTGATGATGTTTTTTATGTTCTCTTAATTTAAGTGGCAACACATGCAGCAATTAACTTTGCAAACCTTAAAACTTTGCAGAATATGGCTTCTCATTCGTTGATAGAAAATTTTTATTACGGATCACTGTTGCGTAACTAACAATGCAGTTTGTTTACTTTGCACCTACAGGGAAAATTTGTTAAAAATTTTTTTTTTAACTAGGAGAAGCAGGCCCGGGATAAGGCACGCATGAAGAAACATCAAGAATTAACAAAGGTATATGCGTAGCTTGATTGTTTTTAGGTATAACAGCATCGCAAATGAAGCGAGACAAATGATTTCCTGTTGCTTTTAGTTCTATAAGACATCAGATTTGCTATACCCTTACTTTACATTTCCCTTTTGTAAATACAGAGTCTGCATCTGCGCCTGCAAAATATTGCAAATACCTGTATTTTTTAGATCTTTGCATCATGATGTCATTACTACATTTAAGTGTGTAAAATAAACCATGTATTGAAAACATAGTTGTAACATATAGAATAGAAGAGAAATTTATTTTTTACATGGATGTACTCCAAAATTCGTATAATACAATATTTCCATGATGGTTTGTACATAAAATAGATAATTTCAAATAAATAAGTAAAATTAAAGAAAAGCTTGTTTAGAGTGTGTTATTCTTTCCTAGCTTGACTAGATTAAAAACTGGTCACCTTTCTTTTCCATTTTTCTTACTATGTTATCTAAATGATAGATGAGAGCCTTTGTTATAGGAAAGTTATAAACTTTTGTCGTTTCATGGGAGATAATCAGTAGCTACAGGTCCGCAGTTGATGTCTGATTCCCATAAAGCAGTTTTACACACCGATTTCCTTCCAACAAATCCAGTAATTTATTCTACTCGCGTGTTTACAGGCGTTGAATAGACTTGAAACGTCTTCCACCTCGAGTCGAGGATCGGCAAAGATCAAACGGCAGTCGTCATGTGACTCGGTTCGAGATAACAAGGCAGACGGACAAGAAGATGCCACGTCTCAGCGTAACAGCACGGATAAAATCGAACGGGATGCTCGGTGAGTAGAAAGTAGTGGTGCGGCTTTAACTTTCATTTTTTTGTTCCTTTATTTTGTAAATTGTCACTAATTATTCGATACCTATTTGCGGAGATTACATGTCAGCACGTTCTTTGTGATTTTGCTTCCGCCATCTATTGTGTAATCTCTTAACTACTTTAATTTGTTGTTTACGTTATTTTTAGTTTTTCGAAATATGTCGGTCTTCGCGAGCTCGGACGCATGCGACGACACGGACATTTGCCTTTATCCGTCGAACCAGGTTACAGGAGTGATTATGAACTGCATAGGAAATCTCAAAGTATGTTTTGTTTACTTCATTTTCTTAGATCAAAGTCATTTCAGCTACAGTAGGCGCCGCTTAATAGACTCACTTTGGGACCGAAGTGTTTTGACATAATTAACCGACTGAACCTATTAACCAATACAGGTACAGAAGTACAGAAGTCAATAAACGTACCGGCTTACAAACAAAGCAGCACTTAACGTGATTGTTTCTGCATACATAGTGCATAAAACAGAAATAAAGATGACATAAAAGTAGGGCTTTTTAGGCACGTACAAATGTCTCACTCTAAGTAGGCGAAGGAAAAATATTGAATCAATTATGCAGCGTTATTTGAGTCAATTACCAATAGTTGTTTGAATAGTTACCTTTTTGTATGTTTGAACAGAAGCGCGGCCTGTACCAGGCATTTTTGTATCAATTAAGCGATTGAGTCTATTAACCGTGAGTCTATTAAGCTTCGCCTACTGTAGTTTTTGCATTTTTGTGTAAAATTTATTTGGAAATTTCCTCAATTTCGCATTTCGTAGTTGTGCACGTTATTAGAGCAAGTTACAGTAAGTTTCCATTGAAACGGAACCGTCGTGTCTGAAATATCGCAGCAGCAAATACTTGGTTAAAACTTTTTTTTTGAATATAACCTGGTCTGGTATTACGTCAGCGAGGAACATCTGTAGTGAATACATGTGTATTTTTCCGGCACTTTTGCACTAAGCACTAAGCTTGTAAAGTTTGCTATGGCAAAATTGAATAGTAAAGATATCATTAGTTATCTCTTGATTATCTCATTAGTTATCTCTTGATTATCTCATTAGTTATCTATTGATTATCTCATTAGTTATCTCTTGATTATCTCATTAGTTATTTCTTGATTATCTCATTAGTTATCTCTTGATTATCTCATTAGTTATTTCTTGATTATCTCATTAGTTATCTCTTGACTATCTGATTAGTTATTTCTTGACTATCTGATTAGTTATTTCGTGATTATCTCATTAGTTATCTCTTGATTATCTCATTAGTTATTTCTTGATTATCTCATTAGTTATCTCTTGACTATCTGATTAGTTATTTCTTGATTATCTCATTAGTTATCTCTTGATTATATCACTAGTTATCTATTGATTATCTCATTAGTTATCTCTTGATTATCTCATTAGTTATCTCTTGATTATCTCATTAGTTATTTCTTGATTATCTCATTAGTTATCTCTTGATTATCTCATTAGTTATTTCTTGATTATCTCATTAGTTATTTCTTGATTATCTCATTAGTTATCTCTTGATTATCTCATTAGTTATCTCTTGATTATCTCATTAGTTATCTCTTGATTATCTCATTAGTTATTTCTTGATTATCTCATTAGTTATCTCTTGATTATCTAATTAGTTATCTCTTGATTATCTCATTAGTTATTTCTTGATTATCTCATTAGTTATCTATTGATTATCTCATTAGTTATCTCTTGATTATCTCATTAGTTATCTCTTGATTATCTCATTAGTTATTTCTTGATTATCTCATTAGTTATTTCTTGATTATCTCATTAGTTATTTCTTGATTATCTCATTAGTTATCTCTTGATTATCTCATTAGTTATTTCTTGATTATCTCATTAGTTATCTCTTGATTATCTCATTAGTTATCTCTTGATTATCTCATTGGTTATCTCTTGATTATCTCATTAGTGATAATGTTCTAAAATGAGAGGGCTCCTAGTGCTGTGCAGATGTGTATACGCTCCCTCTCAAAGAGAGAACAGCCACTGGCAATAAGTAGGCTCTTGTGCGTACAAAAAGGCGCATTTTTTGTACTTTTACTCACTCACTTTATAAGTGGGCTCAATGTTGTTTAACTTTTACAGCAGAATATGCACTGTGACCACTTTGTAACTCTTATTGTTTTATATGATAATAGGACTTTATCTTAAAAAAAGTAGGTTCTTAATCTTGACAGGCTTGACTCGGTTATTGTTATTCTTCGTTCACTACGAGCCATTAATTTTTTTTATTGTTAAATTAAATATTTGCATTTACTGATTAAAAATAGAAACAACCACTTTATTGATGACGATTTTTTTACGAACTGTTTAAACAGTCCTTTTAAATACCTTTTATAAATAAATAAATTTCATAAGTATCTTTATTTTTCAGACAAAACAGCTGTGGGTCCTGGTTATGCAAGCGACTGGGAGGTGGCGTTTCTCAAGAGAACAGGTAACGCCTTGGCGGCCGGCTACCTGAGCGATAACGAAGACGCCGTAGCCAACAACATGAGTCAGTACAGACCTGGCTTCTTGCCACCTGTGAATCATGTGACCAGCTTGCCGGATGTGGCTTCGAGTGCGACAATTCCGCTGACCGTGCGGCAGCAGAAGTTTTTGACCGCTGATGAACGAGTGAAGGACATAGAAAATAGTATCAGGTAAATTATCAGTAACGATGCTGCCACTTTGACGGCTTTTGATATTCGCTTGTATGGTGATCATAACTGCACTTTCTTTTATGTTGCCCCAACTGTTATAGTATACTAGTTCAGGCTCATAAAATGTCAGTTTGTTTGGTCTGTTTGTCTGTCCGTGTGATTTAACTTCGTCTGTAATGCTTTTTTAATGCCCGGCTGTAGAGAGCGCTTGCAGTATGGATAGGGTTTTACAATAGTAAGTACTTGTCATTTTCTGTTTTTTTAGAAATTTGTTGACTCGTGATTGCATTTTATCATTCATAGTTTTCATGTCATGACTTACGAAAATTTTCTAAATGAACGCCTTCATTATTTTTGTGCATAACAGTCAAGCGTAACCTAATTTTTTTATTCAATGAATAAATCACGGAATAGTATCTTATTAACACTCAAGTTCTGCTAACATACTTGACTGTTGGTTTAGTAGTTGTTGGTAGCATTTGCTGGTTTGAAGGTGCAAAAATGTTCAACTGCCTTATTCCATGGAACTTTGATTGACAGCTGTGGATCTGTGTTTTTGGTAATTCAGCATTGTGCTACTGTACTTTACTTACTTGAAAATGGTTATCGTGTTGATAAAGCCACTTTGAGCCTTTATTATTTTATATTAGCAATAGCGATGAAACATTAGTAATAATTAATTCGTTTTCCCTTCTGAATTAGGCGGATACATGGAAATCTTATTGTACAAAATGCCGATGTAAAAACGCAAAGCGAGCCACTGATTGGTAAAACTCCGGAGAAGAAATCTCTAGCAGATGGACCTGATGCACATTCGTCGCCTTATTTGTACAGGTGCATATACCTGTAATACATTTTAATTAGATTAAAATCTTATCGGCAAGAAGCATAGCTTAGTACAGTTTTCCTAGTTTTTCATTAAAGTTTTCTGATATAGTCACTAGGGGTGGGCATCAGTAAGCAAATTCAAATCGAATCAATTTCAGTTTTAAAAATTTTCAAATCAAATAAAAAGCAGTCGTCCAAAGGTTATGCATATTGTTTGATTTTGCTCTGCAGTAAAAACACCGACAATTTGTTTAAAAATAGTGTACAATGACTGCACTAAATCGTGCTGATTGTGTGGTGTGTAAAACTTTCTAACGATAAAGAACGTATGTAGTTGAGGTGGCGAATTAATCAAATTCATAATTTTAGGCTCTAATTGAATTCGAATTAAAAACTATTTCGTATTGTATATGAATAAATTCTCATCGAATCGAATTCGAACGTTCGATTGCTCACTGCTGATATTCAGCCAAAGTTATAGCATTGGAACAGCAGAAGAGCTTTTGCATAGCCATCAATAAACACGTAATGCCTGTTTGCAACTGTGTGTGAGCATCTGATGTTGACATTGATTCCACGTGCCACGGTTATTTTCAGGCGTGGCGATGGCAAAGAGAACGGTCACGTCGACCGACCTCACCAGGATCACACAAGCGAAGAGGCGAAACACAGAAAGTTTGCCAACGTGCCCGACGTGCCGATGAACATAAAACCCGGCATTGCTCTGTGTCGCACTGTGCACAAATCTGACTGGAGAAAGGAATTGGAAAGACAAGATAGAGAACGACAAGAAAGAGAACGACTGGCAAGTGCTTTTTTCTATAGTTTTCTTAAAGCAAAACTGGACTCAATCTTAAACTGTAGTTCAAAACAAACTACTCTTTAAAATATTGAAAGGAAACATAACTATTTTTCAAGAATGACTTACGCGAAATAATTATTGCCCCAGAAATGTAATTTCACGTATGCACGGATAGTTGTTCACTGTTACGTCCATTTTGTCACTCACTACTTAAATGGGCACTAGTACCCGCATCTCGGAAACGCTTTGCACAAAAACAGATGTTGTATCTTTCAGTTCAAAGTCATAAGTTTGTAACGCAGTGTACGACGCATTCAACAACAGGTTTTGTTTAATATACCAAATGTTATACAGTAGTAGTGTACTTCAATTTTCGCTTTTCGCAAACACGTAAAACATGCTTATTGAATGTTAGTGCTGCTAAAAATTATGTTCAGTTGTGGTGTCATCACTTGTTGGGCTCACCCACCGTTAATTAAGTTTTTATAACCAACTATTGTTTTGACATTGTAGGTGTTAATATGTATACTTTTGCCATACTTCACCATGAGGTAGGATATGAAAAAACATCACGTTTTCTCTTAAGTATTTGTACTTTGCAAATTCTTTAGCAACTTGGAAATTATATAATTGCGAAGACTTGGTGCATTTCTGATTGGCTCATTGGCTTCTGATTTACAGGCTAAGCAGAACCCGTACCATGTGAAGCCACAAAACAACCTTTTAGATGGACCTCAATTTGCACGCATGCATTTATACCGGACGCCACCAAAGCAGAAAACACCATCCATATCTTCTGGGTCATCTTCAGATGGAAGGCGTCCTCCTGGATTGCCGATGTCACCTCGTACAAAAGCTCAGCGGTCAGCCACTTCTCCCACTAGATCTGGGCAACGGTCACCACATCGGTCTCCTCCGGGGAGCGTCGTTAACGACCGGCTAGCCATGTACAACGAAGTCCATCCGAGAAGGCTGTCTCCGCAAGAATTACGCGACGTGGCGCTCCGGTATCATTCTAGCGTCGCCTCTGACCGATCACGCAAGAGTCACAGCAGTGCTGGCTCTGCTGACCATAGAGCAAGTGAAAAGCCTAAAAGTGGCTTGGATCGACACCGCTTCTTGCGCAGAGATGTACCTGATGGAAAATCAATCGATCACGATGCAGAGGAGGTTTGCGTGAGAAAAGGTTCTGATTTGACAAAGCATCAGCGGGAACTTACTGTACGCAACAGCGTGACGTCATCCGATGGTTACTCGCCGCATGAGTCGATGACGTCATCGCTGTCTCAACACAACGACAGCAGTCAGCTGTCATCTCCTAGTGTGAGCGCCTCTCCAATGCCTAATGGCCATGCTCCAACTGTTCTCATCTCTGACAGTGCACACGTACCATCCGGCCACAACCCTAGCAAGATGGCTTCCCATTCCAGAGGTTTGTCTCCAAATCAAGTGCTTTCCTACCGTCCATCGCTTGGTCCACCTCCTTATCCTCGTTTGTCGATGCCCGTTTCTCCAGGGTTTCCTGGCCTCTCTGGGCGGGTACCTCCTCCTTCGCCTGCCTCAAATGTAAACTCTCCAGCTACACATCCAGCAGCATACTACCCGTCTCCTTTAGCCGATAATAGTGCTCTTGTTGAAAGACCCAAAATGTACAGCGGCCGACAGATTGAGACGGGGTCCGTGAAGTCTACAACAAGTGAAGAGGCTAAAACTTCCCTACAAACTGGCACTGGCATCAAAAGCAATGCAGAAAACACTTATGTAAATAACGTTACTGAAATGAATAATTTGAACTCTTGTTTATATCCAAAGAACGTTACCAACAAAAACAACAACAACAACAACTTGTACGTAAACAGAGAGCAGTCGAGTCATATTGGAGACGTGAAAAACGCACGACGGTCGACGGAAATACCATTCATAGACAGTGATGACGAGATCTCAAGCAACGATATCAAACGTGTAAATATATCTTCTCATTCGCTGCAGCATTTAGCCACGCCTCCACACGTGCCGCCGAAACCGGATCATCTAAAACAGTCGTTTCCTGAAAGGTAAGAGTTTATAATATAAATGTTCAGCAGTTTATCGAACGTTAGTAATGTTTTTTAATTAGTGCCATTTATTCAGAAGTATAATGCCACCTTTCGTCCCTCCTCAAGTGATGTCCGGTGCCAATAAGATCTTAATCAAATGCAGTCAAATCTCTTTATACCATGGGTGTGCAAATTATCTGACTAGCCGGGCCACATTAAACATTCCCACAATTCCTGTGGGCCACATGCAGTTTGGTCAAGGAGCCGAGTAAAGTAGGACCTAATAATGATTTTTCTGCATCTGATCTGTCACATCATTACTACTGCATACTACACTCAAAAAACTATTTTAGAAATTATTAAAATTTATATTAAAAACCAAATATTTCGTCATGTCCGACAGTGACATTAAGTGACAACGGTCTTGTAAGGGTTAATGCCATCCGATTTAGAGGAAAAAACTACCCGCACTATCTTTGCGATATTGGCGCAGACTTCAGCTAGATCGCGTGGGCCACACTTTCATTACGTTGACAAACCTCTTCGCGGGCCGCACAAGATCTCTCGGCGGGTCGCAAGTGGCCCTCGGGCCGCAGTTTGCACACCCCTGCTTTATACCATCTACTGTGGGACTGCAAAAAACTTGATGTCAAGAGAGTATGGCATTATAGTCTATGCAAATATAAACATTTTGTCATGCCGTAAATATGGATGTTAAGCGACGTTGGAGTTATAAATAGAGTTTGACTGTAATACAAACTTGTATCTTGATGATGATAATACAGACAATTAATTTAAAAACCAAACAATTAGGAAACAAGGAAAACAGCTTTTTAAACTAGTACTGTAGTTTATCTTCAGTGGAGAGAATGGAAAAAACATAAAAGTAACTACACGGTAACTATAACATCACATGTGAAGCGCCAGTATTACAAGCAAAATTTCAAGGCTTTACGCATTGCCATAAAATTGTATATAAAACGAATGTTCACCATCAAGTGAAAAAGGTGACTATAATTTGTCAATATTTAAAACGAGTTTTCATTAAATGATATAGTTAAGCAGTCGCTTGCTATATTATAATGGCAACATATTTGCAGGGCTAATAATCCTAGAACATCTTGGCAAAATCCCAGAACGTTTTCCGGTCCTGTAGCTTACCAAAATGAGACGTATTTGGACTTCGATCAACTTCTACCGACAGATGACTCTAGCGCAGCAATGGATCAGACATGGGACTACCGTGGAAACGAACGTAACCATCATGCATCAGAATATCGGTCGCATCCAGACAGCCTCGGCAGAAAAGAGCAGAATTCTTTATCTACATCTCAGGATTGTGTGGGGTTCAATCAAAAGCAGTTTTTGCAAATTGTAAGTGTTTCCAATTATTGTTTTCACAGTTTTTCAAATTCGTCGCAACTACGTACTTTATTTATGAAACAATAAGCCTTTTCACAGTTCCAGTGATTGATGGTGATCGTGAAAATGTCAAAGGTTAAGTGAACCAGACGACACATTCGTCTACACTTTTGACAACACCTCACAGTCCATGCTATTCTTATAGTAACAGTTTCAACGGCAAGCTAGAACCTTACCTAGTTCATTTTTTCTTGTTCCCAAGCATTATGTTTATGTTAAACCAAGATTCTGCTAGTGGATCACTCTATGCACAGACTAATGCATAATTAAGTAAGTCCACGTAAAACAACTGAAGTTACTGAACTGATGTGGCGGACAGCTTTGCTTTACCCACATGTCAGCATGTCGGAAGTGTGAAAAGGCTTACAGATATTCGATTTATTTATCAAACAATTAAATGTATGATACTTTCCGCCGATAGTACTTGTCAACAGTTTCTTTAGCAAAATGAAATACCTCACACACAAAACGTCATTTTATAGTCAACCTTGGGTATAAGGTACTCGCTTACAAGAGACACTCGCTTATAAGGGACCACCAACACTGGTCCCGATTTTTCGTAACCTTTTTCCTGCGTAAAAATCTTCGTATATAAGGTACTCGGATATAATGGACTTTCGGTTATAAGGGACGATATCTTTAGGTCCCGCATAATAGAAACTCAGGTAAATTACCTCGCATATAAAGGACCGTACGATCAAAGCGAAATTGATTGTTTTTTAACCCCAATTTTTTGCAAACTCGGCCTTCGAGCAGCTTGGTTTCCACGGTCACATACATCTCGCATCACTGAAGGAGCTTCCGACATACCGTTTACACTGAATATGTAGCAATAATCCATAAAAATGTGAGCAAAAGAACAGAACATTACAGGCCTAGGTCTAGGCCCTCGGTCTGACTCAACTTCGGCTGTAAGGGACGTTTTTCCGGTCCCGAGGTGTCCCTTATATCTGAGGTTGACTGTACTAACGAAAAGCATAAAAACTAGGACATGATATTTCATTTAATCAACTTTCTTTTGTCTTTCTCTCCAAACATACACTTTGTTAAGTACAAAATTAAATATATAATTATACAGTGTAAATAATGTTTTATCACTTTTATGCATTATTTACCGATCTTGTCTGTAATTGCAGTTGCCCGTTTTGATACGAAAGAATCCCGGCCTGGGTTTCAGCATTTGTGGAGGAGCTGATGCTGTCGGCAATCCGTTCCGGGCTAATGATACAGTAAGTGGCCGCCGTAATATTTTCAGTGAAACTGATATTCGTTTTAAAAGTAGGCATGATGCATTTTAACATCTGGAGTACTGCTATGGCTTTACCGTTGTAAGAATTTCATTACTGTTTCAGGGTATATTTGTGACCAAGGTTCAACCTAATGGACCAGCTAGCTTGGCTTTAAGAAGTGGAGACAAAATTATAGAGGTACTAAAGAAGTTTTTGAGTATAAAATCGAAATAAGGAAGTCACATTCACTCCCAAAATATCACCATTAGATACCCCCATTTTGAATAAATATTACATTGTACTTTGTACCTTGTAGATTACCTGAGCCAATCAGAGAAATTTATGCTCTGTAATTAAACAGCGTGTAAGAACTATTTGATTTAGAGGCCGAACTTTGTGGCAAATTCGTGTCAGCAATTATGAAAATTGCACTCGCCGTGTTGTTGTTAACATTTACTTTTTTCTAACTCCGTGACAATTTTTGTAATGTTATTGATGGACTATAATGTTAAATTTGTCAATAAAATACTGCTGCTGCTACTACATTCCCAGCTTCTAGGAATCAACATATTAAGCATAAAAGATAATTTCGACTGTAACAGTCACTGTCAGTACTATAAATTAAGCCAAAAAGCAATAATTAGTACGTTGATGATACTGAAATACTAAGGCACAAAATATCATTACAAATCAAAAGAGTAGAATTTTAAAAATGGCAAAATAAGCCGGATATAACTAGAAGAAATTGCAAAAAAATGTTAAAATTTGTATTTTTTATATGAGAAAAGATTACAACACAATAAACAGTTAATTTAACTCTACATAATGAAGAGCCACATTTGAATGACGTTGTATGTCTTAGTACAGTCAACCTCGGATATAAGGGACACCTCGGGACCCATCCCTTATAGCCGCAGTTGAGTCAGACCGAGGGTGTATCTAGACCTGTACTTTTCTGAACTTTTGCCCATATTTTTATGGATTATTGCTGCACATTCAGCGCAAACGGTATGTCGGAAGCTCCTTCAGTGATGCGAGATGCATGTGAGCACGGAAACCGGGTTGTTTGAAAGCCGAGTTTGCAAAAAATTGAGGTTAAAAATCAATCAATTTCGCTTTTATCATAGGGTCCCTTATAGGAAATTTACCTAGGTTTCTATTACGCGGGACCTGAAGATTTCGTCCCTTATAACCGAAAGTCCCTTATATCCGAGTACCTCACATATACGAAGATTTTGATAAGGAAAAACGTTACAAAAAATCTGTACCGGTGTTGGTGGTCCCTTATAAACGAATGTCCCTTATAAGCGAGTACCTTATACCCGAGGTTGACTGTATTGACGTTAACTGAAACAGTCAAGACAATTATCTACATTCAGTAAATATATTAATTTGTTTGTGGTTCGGTTCAGTTTAGCTTCACGGTGCTTAGATACATCGCCTTGCGTGTACTTGCAGTTCTGGGATTGCAGTTTAGTTTATAAACGTCAATATTTTCTTTTTTAGTTAAACGGAGAAGATATGAGGAACGTCACCCACAACGAAGCCGTAACGAGATTGAAGACTTGCGGGGGAAATGTGTCTATGTTTGTTGAACGCGTTACGTGACAGCATTTTGGAAACACTGTAATCTTCCACATAATGTATATTTGAAGCATTTGATTGGCACGAAAATGCTGTGTCATAGAGGTTGTAAAAAGTGACTGCACATCCAAAAGAAAAAGATGAGACTATGTGCCCAGTCCCACGCATTGTTTGATATCGGTGTGGGTAAATAAGACAGTTCAAGCATTTGTACAACATTAGGCTATTAAACATGGTGTTAACTGATGCACTACGTCAGATGTGGAAAAAAGTTTATTTCTAAGAAAGTTTATTACTAATATCATGAAAATAATTATGCAGACCCTTAATATGTTTACGACTGCTTTAGCTGAATAACTGAATATTAATCATGTTAAAATGAAATAATTGAAGCTTTGGATATGTTCCACTAGATTTTTGTTTAAATCGCTGACATTCTTGAAAATTAATTTATGATTTTTGTATATTTTAAATTCAACGAACTGCTAGCAGATGATAATTTATTACTAGCAGAAAAAAGCCAGAAGGCGTTTTAAATGTTGGTTAGCTATATTGTAAAATGTTACTGTAGATTTGACGCAAATCTAATAAAATATTGTACTTTTTGGCAAACAGTATTTTTTATCTTTTACTGATAAGTAAACTTCCGATGATACAATTTTAAGATATCTTTGTGTGACAAAAGCAAGAAATGGTGCCCACTAATTCATGTTTATTACCAGAGCAAATTCATAAACAATATGAAGCCTTGAATGAAGAACGTATTTGAAAAAGCAAGTAACCCTTCTTGGCTATCATTAATTATGTGATCATTGGTTAAAATTACAAAAGAAACGATCATCACAACAGAAGAGGTGATGCTAATAGTTTATGCTAACTAGGATTCACTTGACTTGATTGTGTTTCCGTTAAACTAGATTCTCCTTTCTCTTCCTCTTCGGGGATGACTATATTTGGTCGCACAAATGTCCTCAATACGGGTGATCCTGCCGGCATCCATTCCGGTCGGATCTTTCCGTGCAGCCGCCACGCTCCGTACTGGTTTGACAGATGTTTCTCGAATACGATGTACTCCAACACGTCTTTAGGCATCGTTTCGCTACCGTATATTAGTCTGCCAAATCTATCGTAGATGGTTAAGATCTATAAGAGAAGGACAAATCACTATTATGTTGCGTGTAATATTTGTACTGAAAAATTAAACCAAGCATTGCAAGTTTGCTGCATAATAGCTCCAACATAACTTGGCAACTGAATTCTAAACAATTTCTGTAATTTTCTTGTTAAAAACAATAAAATTAGAAATGCAACTGGGTCAGTGTAAGAACCGCGTTATACAGAGAAAAACATAATCCACAATCCAAGGTGTCTTGCATCTTCCATAAGGCACATGTCATAATTCACGATATGCTCCTTACTCTGTAAATAGTAAGGCATTTTGGCATAATCCGTTTCGGCAGTTGCATGCATCTGTAAATTGCTTTTTCACGTTTATGAGACCATTCTGTCATGAATTCTTATGATACAAATGAATTGTGTACTGTAGATACTACACACAAGCTAATTACCACTTTAGTGTTGATTTAAAATGCTTTATGGCAAAATGAAGTTAATAGCCGAAATCATTTTGCAATAAGGTGTCTTATGAACTGCTCAAAACACGTTGTTGGGAGCCTACTGTAGACTATGGCTGACTGCTTACGGTGGGTAAACCGCAAGTAGGCGGGAGATGGCAAATGAATTACCAGTCTGATAGGTATCGCTGGTTAGCAGACGCTCATCTTTCATGAGGCGGCTTTTTCTCCTCTTGGATTACATCCAGGTCTGTGTGACACAGGCCTAGCACTATTATACTTTAATTATAGTGGAAAATTCTGTGGTTTTCGCAGATTAGCAAAGTAAGAAAAACATACCTGTTTTGAATGCATGCGGACTGTGACTTGACCATAAACATTTGCCTTAGAAATCATCTCCGTTTGTCTAACGTGTGTTACTGATGGCGGCACTAAAGATTCCACCCATTGCCACTTGATTATTTTGTTCCTTAGCTGATGAGTTAAATCCTAAATTATAGTCGAGTGTTGAGAAACAAGAAAATTGGTATCACAAAGTCTGATGCATCGTGTAACTGTATGTAAAAATTGTAGGACACTGGTTGACTTATTGTCTGCACCTCTAAACTCTACGTAAAATAATTTATTCATTTTTAGTCTACTTTCTCTATTAATACTTTTCACAATTTGACAGAAAAGGAATCTCCTGATTTCTTCAGTATTGATCTCCATATTACCGCCTTACCTACGTTTCATAGGTTTCATGCGATTAACGAAAGAGAAAATAATTCTAACTTTAAAATAAAAATTTTGAGACTTTATCAAATTTTCAAATCAATCATTAATTAATTAAAGGTTTATTAAAAACTCTTGCAACCCGAAGGTAAAATTACATTATTTACTAAAGCAAAGGCCCCGCAAAAACATTTGCGTTTAAATACACTGATAATCAATAATACGCGAACATCCTACATAGTCCTCATTTATAACGCAAAGCCAGTAGCAGCTTTGACTGAATTAAAGTTATAAGATTATAGACAGAGTATAATGATTGAAGTCACAACAATGGCTTTGCGTCAGCAGTTTTCTATGCGAAAATTGTGCGAAATGGAACCTCCAATTAACTCATCACAGCTCCTCAGAAAGGAAGCGTCCTAAAATATAACCCACATCATCATGTAGCCCTGTTCTTCCTCTGTCCCACCAGGCACCACTAGAACGTTTTTTCCGCATGCTGTTTGAGCAAAATTTCGAAAAAATCGCGAGTTGGGTCCGGAAAAACGCCCGTTACGGGACGCCGTGACCCGCTCGTGAATTCTAAATACGCCTATGACACCCACCGCTGAACGGGCTATCTATCCATATCCAGCACCACCCATGGCCCTTTCCCGTTCTTCAGATCTCAGACATATAAGTTTTGCAAAAAACGGCCGAAAATTGGCCGTTCCTCGCGGCGGGCCCGATTCGAAAAATAAACCCCCAATGGCACGACACTAGATCGAGACCTTTCGTTTGATGTATAGATCGCCGCTAATAGTGCCGTCGTCCGAGCTGTAGCCTCGAATCTTATATATATATATACCAGTAGAATTAATACATACGATGAGCCCAGACTCAGAAGGGTAGCAGTCTTATGCAAGAGTCAGCTTAAACGAATTTTTATGATTTACTATGTTCGTACTCACAGGATAAGCCTTTTCTGTAACCAAATCGTGAAGTTTATCCTCAATTTTTCTGACTTTATCATCAACGTACAGATCTACATTTCCTTCTCTGATGTACGCTCTTGTAAGCCTGAAAAACAATTCAATAATAGAATAAAAATAGATTTACCAGACATCAAATTGTGTCGAGAACGACAATCCCATGTAGAGTTAATCGTATACAGAATACTTGTGAAAGTCATTGGACGAGGGCTAGATGCAAAATGTTATTTAAGTAGTCGTACTTGTGTCACCTACAGCCAAATCACGTTGAAAACACCGGATCTCGTCTGATCACCGAAGTTAAGCAACATAGAGCCTGGTTAGTGCTTGAATGGGTGACCACCTAGGAATATCGGGTGTTGTAGGCTTGCGGGATGCCCACACTGTATCTCGACACTAGGCGGAGGAGTTGCACAAGCAACCAACGGCTAGAGGGCGAGGGAGGTCAAGTGACCCAACGGCCATGTGTAGAGAAGTAAACCTTCCAAATCAGGAGTGGAGCCCCGAAGGCGGACCAGTGCAGCATGCTCACTGACTCCGGCAGCTCCTGCAGCCAACCTGGTGGCAAACGTATCGCTCCACTTTCCTTTGGACTACACCAGGGAGGAAGAGAGGAAGTTCCTGTTGTCTGGGCAACTCAGTATCTCCATACACCTTGCTCAGGCGTGCACCCTGGAGAGGCCACTCCAGTGGTTCAAGGATCGGACTGCTCAGCCACAGTCGACGCTGCAGTTTTGTATTAACAAAACTATATAATTGATTTGTATTAACAATGCAACAATAGCAAAAACAACAGTTACAGCAATGTTGCTTGATAACAGACACCAGCCTTAGAACAGCACAAAAAGTCAAATGCAAGAGGTGTAGCAAATCAGTATACTTTCAGTCATTTAGAACATATCTATAAATAAATTAACTAAGATTTAAGTCAAGAATTATTCTGTTGCAAAGCTTTACGCACTTTTCTAGCGTTTGGTTGATTTCGATAAACATCTCTTGTGCTCGAATAGCAAAATCTTTTGAATTGAAGTCCTCTTCGTACTGCCGTATTTTCCTAATAGCCAGTGCAGACTTTCCTTTCATCTGTATCGTCTTAGCTTGATCTTTAACACCCTGGAACATGTAAGCAATTACACACATTTTTAAAGCAATTTTAACACATGTTTTTCTAAAGGCTGTACAATCAGTTGCTTTAGCAGAAATCTCATGCCCAGAGGGCTAGGGTTTCTAAATCTCATTCTTTTTTCAAAAGAAAAAAAATAACTATAATAATATGAAATAAAAATCACCAATAGACAGTTTTTGAAATATATCTAAAGCTATTTCTCAAATTTCATGTTTAACTTACTAATTTAAAGTTGTTCAGATACTACAGACAGCTTTTGTATAACTTCAAAATTTATTTCACAATAAAACTTCTGATTATTAATTTACTAGGATTCAGAACATTGTGTCGTTACTATGCTTCACAGACATAACCTAGTCACAATATGAAACACAGCAGATAAATCTATATGAATGCGATCAGTTAGCATTATAACTTAAAGCAGGACAAATTAAAAGTTCAGAAAGTAAACAAAAACGAAATAGAAAGGATATGACGACTTTTACAAATTGATTACAATAAGGTTAGTATGTACAGTAGTCCATTTCAATATATGACCTAGGGTAAGTCACTGGCCTTTGATTTAATGCAAAAGGTTTATTATTAAATTCATGTGTAATTTGGTTTAATGCAAAAAATTTTCTAGTCAGTTTTAATTAGGATTTTGTTTAAACATTTAGCTTTGATGACGCATCTGCATCGTAACACTTAGCTTAGCCCTCAAAAATAAATGCACTGCAAATAATGAAATATCATGCAAAGTACAATACATTTATTGCATTTAACCCATATATTTACTTCTCCTGCAAACAGAGTACAAAATGAATGCAATTTCTAGCAACTTTTACATACGCGACCGCATATACATTTTCTCAACTGAACAATATTATAATACTTGATAGTTTTCTCAAACTGAAAGAAATTAAGTTAATACACTTACAGTGGGACTGATTATTGATGACCTGCCATCTCCTTCAGGTGGCACGTAGGGTTCAAATATGCTACCTGCAAAAATAAAAACATTTTACTTATGAGAGCATTACTAGTACATCTAACACTAGAATTGCAATTTGTAGTGGTGAATAATACAGTACTGGTACCACATTAATTTTTTTCAACACAAGTTGCAAACAATGTCATCAAATAGCAAGCTATTTTTGTAATACTAATCACGTAAGTTACGTAACTGACTTAGTTCTTTTGGAAGGAGTTTACAATTGCTCACACAATTAAAATACCCTAACTCTATCCCACCCTAACCCTAATCCAAACCCTAATCCTAACAAACTAGCCACTTCACAAACTAATTTCTTGTAAGCGGGGAATTGTAAACTCTAGCCATTTTTTCAAGTAATGTAGCAACAGAAAAATTTTGTGAGCAAATTGTCGTTATAAAAAACAATTTCTGATGCACAAGACGTCAAAAGCTTCCATTACGAATTCCAGGTGGCAGGCAACCAGCCAGGTGTGGAAGATCTTACAAATGTACCAGGGACTAAAAGCTGGCATCCCAGTGATGGACCAAGCCAAGAGATTTATGTATTTAGTAGTGAGACAGTTGCTGGTGGTTGCAGCAATGGGCCACAAAGATTCAAAAGCACGGTCTTTTAAAATGCGAATTTTATTAGAATTTTCACCACTTACATGTATTTATATTGGTAATGCAGCTGCTATCTTCAAACATTATTTCATTCATTGTTGCAGCATCACTCATAGTATTAATTAGTAGTCTACATCAAGCACATGCGGATTAAGTGATTTAAAACTGTGATGCTTAGCAAGATAATTTTGCCTTGTGTTAGATACTGTTCAACAAAATTTCTTAGACCTATACTAAGAAAGACCAGTTGATTTTGTTTTGGTTCACTGTTTACATCACTTTAATGGGACACAATTTAAAACAATAATTCAGCAAATATCTCACCCACCTAAGCATTTCTTATGACTGATGTTGCTTAACTACTGATTACTAAAGGATGTATTTTTGAGTGTCAGAAAGGAAATAAGCAGTGAAGTTTTTAAGATATTAGCACATAATTTGTACTGGTTGGTGACCAGGTGGCAAGGCCAGCTGCTAGAGTAACTATAATAGTAAAATTTGAAGCCAAACACAAATCAATGATTCGCAAGATGACACTTTTAAGTTTGAACTATTATGTAATGAATTTTAGTACTTCTATTTGCTAGGGCTTGGAAGGTTAGCTGTGCTACTGCAAAAATCTGTATATCTTATCTTTATAACAGCAAGCCTATATATAGTGCGAACGAGGTCGCAACTATAACAGTTCAGTTACTGCATAATTAACTATCATGCACAACACTACACTTGCACGTTCTCTCTGCTGGCCTGCTGTCTATGCTGAGTATGACGCTAGCGTAGGGACAAATTGCAGTGTATGCAAGCGCACAGAAAGAATGTTACCTCAAGTAATAATCATGTTGTAACTTTGATGAGTATTAGAATGTGAAACTGTTTTGTCGTACTTTCTAATAAAAAAAGGAAAACAGCAAAAGTCTTTTCTACTAAACTTTTGAGAAAAATACTTTAAGAAAAAATTTGCGTCCCTCTGCCAGAAGTGTCCCGCAGACTATGTCAGCTAAACCGGTAAGATTTTACACCCCCCCCCTACACCAGCCAAAATCCCATTGACAGCTTCTGATTTAGTGATATAACTCTTTGCAATGGTATTACACATTGCTTGTTTTAGTAACTTTGTTTCAGTTTTTACTAATTTGGATAAAACCATAGCAAAAGATGCGATTTCTATACTTTAAATTTCTACAGAAATTCAACTAAGGGCACAATGTAAAACTTTGCAAATGAGTCAAAGAAATTTATGTATATTTTTGTTTTTACAATGGATGTGCCTCAAAGTTACAGTCTGAAAAAATAATACTAATATAAAAATATGTGGAAAGGTGGAAAGTGCACAAATCCACAAAGTAATTAAGTCAGCTGACTGATGCCAATTATGCAATGAAAAACCATAATAACTTGGAAAAAACCCTAAAACCCTTTATAAATCCATTAATCTTTACGCAAAAACAATTAATCAAAAATGCTCAATAAATTTCTAAAGAAATTATATGGTTTTTCTACTTATGACATTGAGTACCACTACATAGACCTATATACAGCAAACATAAGCAAGACATGTCGCTTATGGTGATCTTTTTGCAAAGCTGTCCAAATGTAAAAAACAAAACTTTCATAAATGGACTTGTACCAGTAGATGTTATAAGAATCGGACGTTCTTCATACGGAGGATACGGCTGGATTCCCTCTTTCTTCATCTCCATGCGCATCTCTTCAATGCTGAGTTTCTTCTCCCGCCGTATTTTATCAAAATCTGGTAATTCTATCTAAAATACGAACCAACAATCAAATCTACATACTATGTACATAAACTAATAAATGCACAAGTCTTACCAATTCTAATAGATGTCAAAATAGAGAAACTAGTCCCGTAGTTTCAATTTAGTTTTGTGCCATTTGAATTTCTTTTTTATTTCTTGTACAATGCAATATTATTCAGTTGTAAACAGCAATTTACTTTCTTAATGTATTTTTTAACAAAATTCTATTATCTAAAAAAAAGATGAACCAAGTAGCTGTTGGCCATCTGCATTCTATAGACGCCCCAAGTAAGTTTCATTTGCCACACTCATTTTGCCAGTTTGCCTCATAGAGAGAATATATGTACAGTATAGCTGAACATAGCCAAAATACCTCTGCCAATCCAGTGTTCACCTGAAATGATTAGTGTTGATAATGAGCCAAACTCTGGACTCCTCACAAACACCCGAGTTGGGTAGGCCCTGCCACAAAATGCTTGGTTCCCGTTGGTAATATGCCAAAGTGAATAAAAAAGGGCACAATTTCATAATGATTGTTAGATATTCACTAATAATTATCAATCTATGAACTATGAATTTTATTTCACACATCAAAAAATACAATATCAAACACATTAATAAACTTTAAATAAAATAATTTGAGTAGTGCGAGGTGAGTGTACGACCATACGATCATTAACACACTTTTTCAAGTGCTGCAGGTTTGCTCTGAAGACCAGGAGCTCATTTTGTGATCATAAAACATGACCTAAAGTGATAACAGTACGTTTTATTTTTACATAGGCCTAATAACGCAAGGCAGCCCTATTTGGAGAGCAATATGTGAAATTCGGACATACACTAGCAAATGCTGAAACAGATTTGCCTTCAAAAAAAGTGATATTATTAAACATTCGTGGTGTGTCGGAATTTCGTTTAAATAGCTTAACCAAAACAAAAGACTAAAATGTTGGCTAACAATTATTACTTTGATAACTTTCTGTGCTCGCAGTTTTTTAAATTCCGGTTTCCAGTGTTTCTTTTTCATAGGTCGCTGTTTGAATTGATAGAATCTTAACTGAATCGCAGAAGCTCCGAGGAGTGGCATACATTTCTGAAGATGAGACTGCAACAACAAAAGGCTTTAATGTATAGCTGAGGTTAATGTTCTGAACATGTTAATTTTGTTTGATAAATGTTGTGCAGTGAAAATAAATTATATGAAAAAACACTAAAGTAAAAAATGTAACAACTGCAATTTCTCAGAATAACTGTCAGATTGTTTCACTTTAGTAATATATCACCAGATTTTGTTTGCTGCTTCACAATAATTTAAAACATTTTATTTTTAAGTTTTATCATGCACTTTACAAATGTAAAAACACACAACACGCTCCTAGAGCATTTCTTTCACTTTACAATTCATTCAGACTCTATGTCGTGAGGCTTCCGTCACATCGAGTATTGCAATGCGCTTCCATCACACTTTCAAGACAGGTTCTACCTATCCAGAGTAACCAACTTACTAACTCTCCGAAATTTATACAATTATGCTGCAGTACATAAGCCAGCTGTGGACGTATTTTTCACACTTGTCTATATAGATTCTATTTTATATCATAACTCACCTTAAAACAACAAGAAAATGGATAGGATTTAACTGTTAAACCAAAAGTGGCAATCGCCATCATGAATTTAGCAGTAACACAACTCTTCGGGTTACCATTATGCTATTGCACATATTTGTGTCAAAGCGCATTTTTTACGCGCAGCACAACTGCATTAACACCCAACAAGCAAAACAGTAGTAAAACATTGATCAAACGACATACGGTAAGCCCTGGGTTGCTGCACGCAAATGTGAGGTGAACATTTTACAAGTGTGAAGTATTTTGTGGAGAGTTTTGTCGGAGAGTACCCGACATGGTCTCAATAGCTTAAAATCACGAGGAGTACAATGATGGAACTCGTTGCCAAAAGATACCTTTGAAGGTAGCTTATTTTCTGCTTCCAAAAGATACACGAAAATCTTACTAAATGGATATACCTGTAGTACGTAACTTGAAAGAATAATAAGCAGGGTAACTAGTTTTTTCTCCTCATCTCCTAAGTACTTGTTGTTCTTTCTCATACTTACTTTTTTCTCATGAATTTTTCTATACGACACTCTCTTTTTCATACCTTTTTTTTCCATACTCTCAGTTTTTAACTTTACCCACTAACCTTAGCCAAATTATGCTGTTAACAAGACCCTGTTTGAAACTACTACTTTAATACTACTATTACATATAATGATCCTAATTACTGAATAATCTACTTTCATTCATAAAATG
Source organism: Tubiluchus corallicola (assembly GCA_030141605.1). Classification (NCBI taxonomy): domain Eukaryota; kingdom Metazoa; phylum Priapulida; class Priapulimorpha; order Priapulimorphida; family Tubiluchidae; genus Tubiluchus; species Tubiluchus corallicola. The sequence goes on from JAQGDQ010000034.1 coordinate 899,473, forward strand.
CCCCTATCTTAAAAAATGTAGTAAATAAAAGAAATTGTTGCCACTTGCTGTTATACATTACCAAAAATATTTCCCAAGTACTATTTATTACGTTACTTACAGACCTTTTGTTGTCCCCAAATTGCATTGTTTTGTATAGCTTTATGTATTTAACTTGTAATAGTAATTGAAAATTGTATCGTGCAATTTTGTAATAAATAATAATATTAGTAATTAGCCATTTTTCTTAAATCCGATGTATCAGATGATTTGGTTAAAGTGTTTATAGTACATGATTGATTTATGGTTCACTCACTTTTTCACCAATTGTACTAGTTGAATTTTTTGCTTTCTCTGGTATCCTTTTCAGCGGATGTTGACCCAGCAAATCTGGAAGCTGTTTGCTGCCAGCAGTAAGCTAAGTGATAATTCCAATATTGACTATTCACTTTCAGCCTACACTTTCAAATGTAACAGTTCCGTGACAGTATAAATTATCAACTGAATATTCTGTCCTGAATGGGAGAGCTCCCGTACTTTTCTTAAGAAAACAGTTTATGTTAAAAACAAACTGGAGTCCTTGCAAAGCTGTAACTAGTGTAAAATTCTGTTTTGCATAGAATATCACGCAAGATAAAAGAACTGAACAGTCACACATGGTTGAGCACTAAGATGGATGTTCCTATTTTACTCGCTATACGTTTCACTTCTTGCAAAACAAGATAATCTTTGTAAATAAATTACTACTACTACCATAGTGTCCAACTGTTACTTAGCCCAACTGTGTATGTTTGTAAGATTTGTGTCACACCTTATTTTGTTGATTATTGCCAAGGCAACTACATATCATTGCTTCAAAGAGATATAGCTGTTATGAAATTTGAATGACTAAAACTTGATATATAATTATGGCCATAGGGTATTATGTACATTATGGACATTACTTACAGTAAACAATAAGTATGTTCACAAAGTGACTGATGTAAAATAAAAACTGAACACCTTTAAACTGTACATAACTCAAGACATTTAATCATGTCTCAGTTGCAACAGATACCAGGCATAGAAGTTTCAACATATACAAATGTACATAAACTGGGTACAATCAGTATCAGTTTAAATCATTGCGCAGTAATGTGCAACAGCTCTAATGGTAGTACATCGTTAAGCCAGCTGCTGTTTAAATAAAGCAAACTTCTAAATGGAAATAATGCATTCATACAGTCAGACATGTCAAATGTCATATCTTTTAGGCTGCAGAGGTGAAGCTCAACGCTGAAGACTGAAGTGGCTCAAGGTTCCACACAGGTTGTAATAACATTAGCGACCTTGCACATTAAGACACATTTTAGAAATAGGAATTTACAATCAGACAAAGAATTTTCCTTAAGCTAACTGGATCCATGAAGGAGAGAGACAAACACTGCAGTTGCAGTCAGAAAACAAAAACTTTGATTCAGTCACAATTTCAATTACACAATTAAAGGTTAATAGTGAACAAACAAAATACAAGATTTCATTCATTTGATTCATTTCTCTTTTGATCAGTAATGAAAATGACTAGGAAGCAGAAAAAATATGTGGCTTCATCTGCGCTTGACATGGCAGCATGGAGGCCGTGTGCAAAATTAACCTAGTTTTCGACAAAAAAGCAGCAAAAATAGAAATGTAATCTCTTCCCGGATCTAGATGTGCAAGAAATTAGTTCATAGTCAACAGAATTTCGTAGAATGGCTATGAAACATGCCAGAAAATTAAGCTGCACATCACTGTGACAAAGACTTATAATACAAATGATTGCTGAGTTGTAGCTGAAGCAAAGAGGAGAGGAAGATAAATTTCCATAAACAAGTCATATCTGTACAAATCTTGTCTTAAATATTTTGCATCATAAACTGCCACTAACAGACAGAATAGAAACAGAAAATAGCGTTGACTTTTTCTGTTTTGTTTGCTTGAGCAGCCACTTATGAACAGAACATAAAAGCAACAGATTTCTGAAAGCCTGGCAGACGTACCTGGAACAACTGATCACTCGGGGAGAAACGCAAATCATAAATTCCAAAAAAATCTAACGTTTCTACAACAACAATAACTGCAACAACAACAACATCAACAACGTGGTAAATAATAACAATTTATGTGTAAGGAAAGCAGTTAATTCAGCGAGGGGAATATGCGAACGCAGAACATGTAAAAATTTACACTGTCATAAACTAGAACTGAAAGATATACGCTTCATAACACATCACAATGTAATAAAATATTTCATAAACAATCTCAACAGTCATAATCAGTCATGTAATCATTTTTGGCAGCGACAGTCCATGATAGCGAAAATGGCAACAGTCTGAACTGGGAACGTTAGCTATATAATGTGAACACATGAACAAGTGTGCCTCAACCCCACGGGAAGAATTGTACATATAAACTATAAGTCAATTACTAACAACGATACATGGTTCTATCAACTTTTCAACGCAAAACTATACCTGTCTTTTCTATGCATGATTAACAATTGCAATTTCAACAAATTTTGGCTAACACTAGCCTCTACTCAAATTCTCGTCAACGAAAAATTAAACGTATCAATACCAGCAAGAAAGCACTGTGTGGTACTAACAGCCATGGGACCATACCATATTTTCTTTATGAATTAATGCCTTTTGAACACTGCTAGAACAAAATGGTTATTAATTTCAATTCAATATCCTGTTCGAAACATTTTTCCACAAAAACGGATTGCAGAATAAATTATTGGCACTTAAGTTAGTCAACAGTCTTTGCTGTGCAGCAAGCATTTTCGCATAGAGCAGAAAATCAATAAGACATGCAGGAGGAATTCGCACAGTCACTATTTCCTGTGAGGCTGTAACACAGTAGCAGTAATACTGTTTCGACATTAATAGTGCTGGAAGCAGAAAGCATGTAAACTACACAGAGTCCAAAAACGTGGGGCATCACATGTCACACATAACAACAAATATAACCACTACGGACGTACTTTCACAACAAGTGCTTTCAGCATCAATGTGCGTCAGATACGGGAAGAAATGGGTACATAAAGTGCATCAGGGCTTAACAGAACCGGAGAAAAACAGTCTCATGGAGATATACAGAAATTATAAATACAGTAAGTGTAACTACAAGCTGTTCATGAGTATGGTTAGTTCTTGGTTCTGCATAGCTGCACATCATTGCATCTAGCCAAGCTGAAGTTCTCAAAAGGCAAATGTGACGGGTAGTTAAACGCCACCACCCGATTGCTGCATGGACGCTCATTCTCCGCTTCATAAACACTGTTATCAAAGAATAGTCAGTTTGGGGTGTAAAAATTACCTATAAAAATATCGCACCATTATTGAGTGTCAACAGATCTAGTCCAACGCAAGCGGTAACGCGTCGATTTCGTTGCCTGCAGTACCTCCTGGGCGGAGGTGTCCGAATCAAACACAACCAAAACTGTACACCTTTGCGGCGACACGACAGTCACTTTGTTCGTGATCGGTGCACCTCCGGGTTTTTGGAAAAACTGAACTTGGCCGCCTTTGGATGTTAGTTCTTTTAGCATGGCTTCAATGTCTGCACAGCTGACGTTTTCTGGGTAGTCGTGAACTTCCAATGCACTACTAGACAGCGCCACTATAGAACCTAAACGTTTTAAGGTAACACTGTTATTAAATATAGTAGATGATTGTAATGAATAATACAAACCTGAAATGTGTTTTTTTAAAGTGCAATGTCCTGTTGAAAATAACAGTCTTTCGAGCGCAAAATAAATTGTGACAATGCAGATTGTACAAAGAAACAAAAAAAACGGAATGTCACTGTAATCTCATTTCAAAACAGAATTTTACAAAGCTAATGAATAATTGATTTGGAGCGGAATCTTTGTTTTAATACACGATTTTGTCAAAAAGAAGTAATACCGATGAAAGTAAATGTTGATTTCACTTATTTGCAGGCTAATTTTATTACAAACTTTACCCACTTTCCCTTCAGAAGTAATAAGCCTTTTCACAGTTTTGTTGTGCACATGTGCAGTTGCTGTAGGTCAAAGGTTAAGTGCAACAATGCATCTTAACTACAACAGTCACATATGGGTAAAGCAAAGCCTTCTGCTGCATCAGTTCATTACCCCAGTTGTTCTATATGGATTTTACTTAGTTATGCATTAGTCTGTGCATAGAGTGATTTACTAGCAGAATATTGCTTGGGAACAAGAAAAAATGAAGTAGGTGAGGTTCTAGCTAGCTGTTAAAATTGTTACGATTACAACAGCAAGAGCTGTGAGGTGTTGTCAAGTGTACACAAATGTGTTGTCTGGCACACTTAACCTTCTGCATTTTCACGATCACCATCAATCGCTGGAACTGTGAAAAGGCTTACGTGAAACAAAAAAGAAACCTTACTTCCACTATCTCCACTTTCTAGCGAAGTTCTGGGCGAGGAATTTGAACTACTGTCCGTCCGACTACCTTTCCTGCTACCTCGTCTGGTCTTAACTAGTTTAGGCGTTGATGACTGCGCCGGAGATCGCGGCCGCTGCACGACCTGTGCTACAGGAGCAGCGGTTCGAAGCTGTACAGGCTGCAATGGTTGCCCAACTAGCGTAACATCTGTAAAACACAACTGCTACATTTAACTCTTTTAGTACTGAGCTGGATTGATAGAATGTTACATACTTAAAAAGTGTAGGGGTAAGCATTCTCTACCACAAAGCAAACCCGAATCAAATCGAATTTCTGACTTACAAACTCAAATCAAACAATAATAATTTCTTTAAAAATTGTATACAGAAATCACAATTAAGTTGTGCTGCTTGCATAAGGTTTCAAACATTTTAATGATAGAGAATGCATATAGCCAAAGTGCTGAATTATTGGAATCTATAATTGTAGGTACGAATCGAATTCGAATGTTCGACGCTCACTCCTAGTAATATGTGAATAAAAGCTCAAATGTACTCAGTTGCAATCTTAGACTGAAGCACTCGTGCAATTCCCACGTGGGAGGACAATGCGTTTTTATTTTATAAAATTACGTTTCTTGTCGCTGCACAAGGCAGACCTCTTTACAGTAGATTATTTCACAAATGGGCAGCACCACGCTTGTTGCACATGTACTGCCAAGAGCAACCAACAACATATTATATAAAGAAAAACAACGGCAACAACGGCAACAACGGAGTAGTCTATTACGATCAAAAGGAGCAGTTTGCTGACAGTACGTAGAATGTGCGTGCATTATTGATCATTGATGGATGGGTGCAATAGCATTTTTCATAACTGCTGGCCTGGCATTATACACGAGGACTAGGTAGGATGTTCGCACATTTTTGATTATCAGTGTATATTTATACGCAAAATTTTTTGCGTGGTCTTTGCTAGTAGTATACTATTTTACCTAAAACAATACCTTTGTTATACAGTGCATTTTTGCAAAATTTTATAACCACAAGCTGTACAGTATGGTTGAAAGCAACCGTACAATGAACAATTTAGGTACAATGAACAATGAACAATGAACAACTTCAGTTTTTCCCCATAGCGTGTTGTTTTTATAAACTCATTTATTTACCGTATTTTCCCATGTATAAGAGACCCTTGTGTATAAGAGACCCCTTCAATTTTTAGGCAAAAATTCTGGAAAAAAGTTTTTTCAGACGGACATTTTTAGAGGGTAGAGTACAACTTTTTTCAACTCAGTGCGGTACTGAAAACAAAATAAAACCAGTTAATGTGTTGTAGAAAAAGAGTACTGGTATATATTAAAGTGCGTACCTGCAAACCTGTAACAGGAAAAGAGAAAACGAGGAGATAATGCCTGTGTCACGATGCTTGTATTGCTTACAACCGCTTCATAGTCGAACGCGACTTGCTTAGGCTGACTCATCTCGTTGACCTCTGCCGACGTATCAATGACGTGTCACAATTTATGCATCTTATTGAAAAGACTTACTCCCATGTATAAGAGACCCCCTATTTTTAAAGTGAAAATTCTGAGCAAAAAAGGGTCTCTTATACACGGGAAAATACGGTACTTACAGCTGACATTATCCTGTGTGAAAGAGATGGCTTGCATGTCGAGGTTCTATCTTACATGACTTAGCACACATTTAAAAAGCAAGTGTCTCATACTTAGTAATGGCAACCGAGTTTTGCCGCATGGAATTTTTAGAGAGAAATCATCGTTTGAAGTGTGCTATCTACTAGCGTATGAATGACACCAGGTCCATAAACATCAGGATCATAAATGTAGAATTACGTGCCATTACAATAATGTAAAAAAAAATTCCAAGGGGCTACAAAAAACAAAGTTTAGATTTCCTACATACAATTTGGTTTTCTTCTTCAAAGTCTCATTCCACCTACTGTAGGCATTGAGGCATTAACATTTATCAGAGTATTTCACCTACTTCTATCTGCAGCATACAGCGTGAGTTCTTCTACTCCTAAAGATAGATTTGGTTGAAGGTGTTGAACATCTTTATTTATCTTAGCTATCCAGGTTGTTTTTGGTTTACCAGGTGGTTTTTTGCAAGGTTTTAAGGCTTCCTTTAAGGCGATTCTTACTTTTGCTTTATTTGGTAATCTCTGAAGATGTCCTAGCCATTTTGGTTTTACTGTGACAATAGCTGTACAATGACAATGACATCATTTCAGCACTTCCTACTTGTATAAAGCAGCAGCAATTGTTACGTACCTTGTGTATAAGCGGGACGCATCACAGTAGTTGCCGCAGCAAAAGGGTGCACCTGCCTCACCCCACCCGGCGTCATTTTTGGCATCGCTGTGACCAGTTGATGCTGATGCTGCTGCTGCGCAAGAACGGCAGCATAATCGTGCGGAGAATACCTGCTAAAACAATATATGATAACAAATGTATGAATGAGCGAATACACTGAGGAAAAAATTCAAGGCAATTTTCAAAGCAAAGAGTAATAAGTAAACTGTAAAATAATTGCTTTATGAGCAAAACTGTTACATCCAACTTGATACCTACTATACCTGATTAGCCGAAAAATCTTTCTTCTGTTCTTTTATTTCCTATATTTTAACCTTGGCATTTTATAAACACATGGAATAATTAGCTTCTACTTATGCCAGTTTTAAATTGTTTTACAACCACATTACAAACATAATAATAATAATAATAATAAAAATAACAACAACAACAACAACAACAACAACAACAACAACAACAACAACAATAATAATAATAACAGCAGATGTTCTTCAATGACATTCAAGACAGAATAATCTACGTTAAAACTACATTTCTGTATAACTCTGAGCTCTGCACATTAAAAGCAAATCATAAAGTGAAATTGACCCGTTTCAAAAGCGAATTACTGAAACATTTTTGAGCATCAGATGGCCAAAGAAAATCTGAAATAAAGACATTGTATGAAAAAAATAAAAAATAAATGCTGGACAAGAAAAATAAAAAGCGTTGTTTAAGATGGAATGGGCATATGCTTAGACAACCTGATGATAATCCAGTGAAAATAGCTCTTCAACAAGCAATAGAACCAGTCAGAAAACCAGCAGGGGTTACAAATGTTAACATATTTAGATTTTGCACAGAAAGATTTAAAAACTTCAGTACTGAATCCTAGAGATAAAATAACTTGGCGGGTTGCAGAGAGTTGGGAGTCCTGACATAAAGTGGTGAACAAAATTACATGCCAGGACATGTGATTCAATGGATAATGATTAAGTCAGATTAGTAAGTCTGCAAACATTATTTTGTGTTGTACTTGCACGAATTCCAGACTCTTTCTGAAAAAATCTAATGAAATAACTTCACCCTCTATAGTCGTACCTTTTTCACTGACGCAATTCATTTTAATTCGCCTAATTATTGATTTTTAATCATTAAGAAATTAAATTTAAACTTGGAAGTAGAAATAAGGTTAATTTATCGCGAATGAAACTTACAAAACTTTGACATAAAACAAATGAAAGATAATTATTCCATGCGAAAATGTTTAGTAAGGCAAAATTTAGCACTACACACACAAATTAAAGGAAAACCGGATGATTGTATAAACACGAGTTCAGAATAAAGAATGCTTTAAAATATTGAAAACTACAATAGCTTATTTTAAATCAAAGCTTAAATTAAATAATAATTGCCTCGGATATTCAAATTTCCTTAAATTTTCAAAGCTCAGTGAATCTAGTAAGATTGGCAGCGGCGCCTTTTGTAACATTCACATGGCAGACAAATAGGAGGCGGTACCGTGATAAGCATGATCATGAACTGCTATGTTTGTTTCATGATGTCATATGATGTAAAGCACATTTTTCGTGACATCATGCGTTTAAACAGTACTGTAACACTTATGCAAATGTATTTGACATGCAAGAGCAGACACCTGGCATTGCACATCTTATGGTTAGTTTTTTCTGACGTAAGCAATAGCTGTGTTCGGTTGCCGTTAATTAACTTTCTAAGCTGGTTATTCAAATATGAGGAATAATTGTTAATTTTTATAGGCAAGAAAATGTACATTTTGGACAGTAAATTAAAATGAGATTGAGTCTAAACAATTGTCCGGTCTTCCTTTAAGAAACAGGAAGTAAGAGAACAGAGCAAACACAAACAAACGCACAAACAAACAAGCCGTTAATGTTTCATCCTGATGAGATGCCACAGGCCAGAACAAGTATAATATTAGTAGACAAAAGTTAAACCAGCAAGCACGTTTAGCCACATTCTAGTTTATAACAAATCAAAGCTGTTTAGTATATATACCACTCTTACGATGCATATTACTGCATTCTAAGGTTAATTTATTAATGTAATAACATATAATAAACATATAAACTTTTGCAAAAAACATTTTTCATTCTGTGTAAAATATTAGCTTGAAACTCACAATTAGACTTCACCAAACATTAGTTATATAAATTGAGAAGTAAATCCAGTCTCAGAGAGGTAAACTTGGTTTTAAATAAAGCTTTTTTTGTTTTGGCAATGCATCGTCAATCTGTTAGGCTTTGTTTATGACGTGTCGCTGACGTCAGATTATTTACATAAACATTTAACAACTTTTATTATCTGTATGGCCACATTTTCTGTAAAACAAGCATTGATGCTAAAAAGAAAGTTTAACTGCAGTAGTTAATGTAGATGACCAACTCTTGATTTCTTTAATGTCAGACAATAAAGAAAACCCAGTTATACACCAGCAATTTCATCACTACAGCTATTAACTATTAGTTGAAATTTTGAATAAGAGTTGTTTAATGATAGCTGTTTAAAATAGCACAAGTAGCAATAATGCGAATTCCTTTAATGTGTTCTTGCAAAATAAAAAAAATACACATGTTCATTTCAAGTTATTTTCTCTTTCACAAAATATTCTAAAGTGTGTGGAAAAATGTGGACCGGCACTAAATATTTAAAAATATATATAAGTTTTAGCGCGCTACACAAACAACTAGTAGTTCGAGACCAAACTTATCTAAATAGCTAGCTGATACATAATTACGGCACACGTTATAGGCTGCACTATCACTACATACAGTGTAACACTAATGTTAGAAAATTTTCTATTAAATACAATGGCCCTTACATATGGAATTCAATTGCTCCAGCTATTAAAAATGTCAACTCGCTTTCCATATTTAAAAAATAAATAAATTAAACTTACTCGAAACATATAACTGATGACTCAATCATGATTTGTTGTTTTCTTTTTCAAAAACTGTATAGTAAAATAAAATTTTTAATACTTCCCACCCGTATTTATATTTATATTTGTATATATTGTAATGTTGTATCTATGTTGTATATGTAATGTTGTATATTGTAATGTTGTATATTGTAATGTTGTAATGTTGTATATATTGCAATTTTTTTCGTAATTCTAGTGGCCTACCATAAGCTAGCTTCCTAGGTCTCTAGCGCAGTATACATGAATTTTATCATATTTTTGTATTAACAAAACCTGATGCACATGTAATGTAATGTGATGTATATGTATATGTTTAATGCGAAATAAATCTATTAAAATCTAAATCTAAATCTAAATATAGTTCATAAATAAAAAAGGGCTAGCTATCAAATTACTGGTGTACACTAGTCTGAATTGAACAAAACACTTGCTTTAAACCTCAAGTTTTTAAAGAACTATTTTCTGGTAAATTTAGCACATATAAATTTGTTGAGTTTAATTTTTTCACATTCCCGACTCTGTTGAAGCAAAACGTGATAGATGATTTGTGAGAACTGGATTACGACTCTTTAGTTGTAAGACGTAACACTAACCGTAACACCGTCACCGCAGGCAAGTTTGTACAGACATACCCCTTCTCCCCTACTCCCGCATACACGTCTTTCGGCTTGGTGGGCAGTGCTACCGGTGCCATTTGTGGGACCTGTTGCCGTATCACAGGAAACGAAGATAGTGGCGAATACTGCTGGGTCGGGACTACGTGAGGACCTGCAGCCGGCGGATATGGCTGCTGCACAACTGCTGATTGAGGAGCTGAGCCTGGTAACTGGTGCGCAACTATAGGAAAATACTATTATTTCAGTTGTACATAAAAGCACCAATAACACATCAGTAAGTCTGCATAAGTAGTACAAAATTAGCAAAGTGGTGAGCACTGGTATGCAATTTTTTTATAAAAACTAGAACTTTTGGTACAACACTCGCAAACATTGTAGTATGTTCTAAATTTTGACAGATGAAAAGTAGAAAAGCATCAAGCTTATTAAATAAAAAACTTTGTACAGTTTACAAGGGCATAATATTTTCCGAGATATTTGCTTCTGATGTCAGTTTTTGAGAATTTTTCTGCAAAAATCCAATGTTAACTAGGGGTGAGCATCAAACGTTCGAATTCAATTCGATCGAGTTTTTTTAGTTTGATTTCGATTCCAGCCTAAAATTATAGATTCGAATAATTCAGCATTTCAACCACATACGGTCTTTATCATTAAAACTTTTGAAACATCAAGCAATAGTGCCATTTGGTTCGAATTTCTGTGCACAATTTTTCAACAAATTATCAGGGGTTTTACTGCAGAGCAAAATCGAGCAATATGCATGATCTTTGTTCTCACCCCTAGTGTTGTCATCAAGACATTTACACTTAGTATTTAATACAAGTTAAGCAGTAATTCATTGGCAATAACAAGGCACAGAATCAATTTCACACCTGACAACAATGACTAGTGTAAGAAACCCGTAAAATTACCCGTTCCATTTCCCATGCTCCGGGGCTGGCTTGTCGTTGTTGTTGGCATTTTATACTGTACCCCACTGTAGGCGATACTCGGTACAACTTGCACCGCTGTGGTGCTCGGTGCCGTGTAGTATACTGGGACTGATGGAGATTGCATGGCAAATGTTACAGATCTGGAACTCGCATTGTTTGGGTAACCGTAATTTGGAACCATTGGTACACGCTGAAATATGAACTTATAGTTAGCTAATACTCGCTTCTTGTATTTAACATTATACTTCATAGCTTTTTGCACATTAACACTCCCACCAGCCATCGGAAAATTTTCATGAATACCAGCAAGGACGTGTGACTGCACCCCAAATATAGACGAAACGATACTGTACTACTTCTGTTGGACACTAAATCTACATCATGTCTTTGATGTATGCTTTGCTGTAACAGCATTTACTGCATTAAGAATACACATGAAGCATTATAAGAAAACCATGAGAAAGCATGTTTTTACTGGTGAGCTACATTAAGGATGACCTTTAGTTTGTAAATGTGAATGTGTGCAAGATAAAGAATTATTCTTTTCTATTCTAATAAAGGCAATTTTTCCACAACAATGGTAAATTTCAAAACCAGCTAATGCACACTATAAAATATTTAGCATTAGTTTACTTTATCATTTTTGCTTATATCAAATAAAATAATGGCAAAAACAATGCCATCCTCGGGGTGAAAACACAGCCCACCAAGCTGTAATTAATATTATAGACAAAGTAAGTGGAGGGTGAGAGGTCAAATGATATCTGCTTACACAAGACAGGTAACCATTCAAGCACTCAAGAGGACAGGTACCAGAAGCTTCATGGCAAAATGACGTAAGTAAATAAAGTCGCTTCGGATGTTTCTGCACTGCATTTTTGCACAGAGAAAACTTATGAAAATTACTTACAATAATAAACTTAAAAATGTCTGCTTAGATTAAAATGCTGAGAGACATGTTGCTTCACTATTAACTAGCGTTTCTTCGTTCTAGAAGTGAAAGTACCTGCCAGAATCTCCAGTTTAATAAACAAACAAAGTTTTTGCATTTGTTTAACTTCATGCAAATAGACAAAATAAACTATTTGCCACTTCTGTTAACAATTTAACAAGCTATTCTAATACGCAGCCAGATACATTCACAATTAAAATGTGCTAACATTATAAGCAGTAAGCCAAAAGAATGACGTGTAATCATTACCGTATCCAAATATCTGTGGCTAAACTGTAAGAAAAACAAAACAAGTCATCTTAAGTATGAAAGTACCAAAACATGTGTGATGAACAACCCAAATACAACAAATTAAATCAAAACAACCACAAAAACACGTAAAGTAACAGCAAGCAAATATAAATTTGTTAAACATACCTGTGGTTGGTAGACTGGCTGGGATGCTGGTGTGGGAGGGAAGATCCCGTGACCCATATATGGTTCCCCACCACCATGGGCAGACTGTTGCTCTGGCGGTATATGCTGCTGAGGCTGATGTGACTGTTGCTGCTGTTGCTGGTGTTGTTGCTGCTGCTGCTGCTGCTGCTGTTGTTGTTGATAGTTCATTACTGGAATGAAACATTGTCAACTAAATATGAATAATTACATAACCACATAAACACATGTGCACATACCGTATTTTCCCGTGTATAAGAGACCCTTTTTTGCTCAGAATTTTCACTTTAAAAATAGGGGGTCTCTTATACATGGGAGTAAGTCTTTTCAATAAGATGCATAAATTGTGACACTAATGATTTTAAAGAAATAAGTGCTCTACAACTGTTTTGCGTGTCGCGTTCGACTATGAAGCGGTTGTAAGCAATACAAGCATCGTGACACAGGCATTATCTCCTCGTTTTCTCTTTTCCTGTTACAGGTTTGCAGGTACGCACTTTAATATATACCAGTACTCTTTTTCTACAACACATTAACTGGTTTTATTTTGTTTTCAGTACCGCACTGAGTTGAAAAAAGTTGTACTCTACCCTCTAAAAATGTCCGTCTGAAAAAACTTTTTTCCAGAATTTTTGCCTAAAAATTGAAGGGGTCTCTTATACACAAGGGTCTCTTATACACGGGAAAATACGGTACTCACTATGTATTGTACAGTATACACTAAACACATTTCTTAGAGGATGATTTTTCATATCCTATCATATTTTGAAGTACGGTAAAATGTATAGATTTTAACACCAATAGTAATGCCGGACAATTTCATATAATTAAATAATGGGTTAAAAACTCATATTAAAGGCAGGCAAGCCCAACCAGAGATGACGCCACACCTGGCCATCCACTATTCCGAAAGAGGTTTTCATTCTGATGTATTTTTGACACAAGTATTTTTAGAAAGAAGTGGCATACGAAACAATTTTTTACAGATGCGATTAATTTAATATTGAAACAGCACAAGCACCTTAGAAACATGATGTCACCTAGTTTAGCACGCTTTAGGCAGTTTGTAATTGTGGGAGTATTACTTACAAAAATCTGAAGCACTTGTACAGAAAGCAAAACAGCACATCGTTAGACACTGTTATTAACTACTACAGCATGTGTGGCTTACAAAAACCCCACCCCAAGCATTTGTACAGAAAGCAAAGTAGCACATCGTTAGACACAGTTATTACATACTAAAGCACGTGTGGCTTACAAAAATCCCTAAGCACTTGTACAGAAAGCAAAGCAGCACATCGTTAGACACAGTTATTACATACTAAAGCACGTGTGGCTTACAAAAACCCCAAGCACTTGTACAGAAAGCAAAGCAACACATCGTTAGAAACAGCTATTAACTACTACAGCACGTATGGCTTATCATGGTAAGTAATACTCATATAAAATATGTAAAAATATTTAAAATTTAAGTTAGTATGAAATAAAATTAAATATTTGTGAACTCACCTAAGTAGCCCTGTGGGTTGACTAAGCTCATGTGATTTGCATGGCCATTTTCAGCAATAGGTGGAGACACTTGCACACTTGCTTGCTGTGGTTGCTGCTGTGGCACATAAGCCATTTGGTATCTAAAAATAGCATACAGAAAAAAACGTAGTTTCCTTACAATACGCAACAGCAGAATAGGCATACATGTTAGTTCTAAACAATATGAAGTTTGTAGGAAAAAGACGTATGAATTTCGATAGCAGATCTACATACCTGGTGTTACAAAGCACAAAATAAAACTATTTCAACGGAAAAGCATGTTAACACACAACATTTTGACACGCTGTTTCATCAGGAGGACGAGAACTGTGGGCAGGTAAGGCGGGGCACATAATCACATTGCTAACTCAGTTCTACGATCAGCAGTAGGCAATCTAAATCTGCTTTCTTTGACTTCATCGAACACTGCAAAACATTCTTCGTTTGTAAACTACCCGAATAATTCTCATATCTCAACCTGACAGGAAAAATATTAACGTTCTTCTGGCCACCTGTAAACTTTCTGATATTGATTAGATACTTCTGAACACAGTTGTTTATTCTACTCATTTCGACTGCATTTACGCAAATTAAGAAACAATTTCAACAAAACATACCCCAAAGTCTATAAATTAGGAAATTGTTTCAGCAAAAAAAAAAAAAAAAACAGAATAACGGCTGTAAATTGAGAAATCGTTTGAGCAAAAAAAAAAGAATCGGAATAACGTCTGTAAATTAAGAAATCGTTTGAGAAAAAAAACAGAATAATGTCTGTGAATTAAAAAATTGTTTGAGCAAAAAAAAAAACAGAATAATGTCTGTGAATTAAAAAATTGTTTGAGCAAAAAAAACAGAATAATGTCGTGAATTAAAAAATTGTTTGAGCAAAAAAAACAGAATGTCGGTAAATTAGGAAATTGTTTCAACAAAACATACTAGAATAATGTCTGATATGCATAAAATTTTGGGTAATTTTTCACCTACAGATACAAAACACGTGAAATCTACTGCTATAAGAAGTGAAACCAAAACGTTTGACGTAAACATTATTCTAGTAATTGTTGAAATACTTTGAACAAAATGATCCTGGTCTGAGCAAGCGCTTTAGAAACATATACCATACTATTGTTCCAATATTATATAAAAGTTTTCTTGTATACGACAACAACAAATTTATACAAAACACAAAAAAGCAATACTAAACTGCCATTAAATCGAGCAAGAAGATCTTACATATTATATTTTAAAGAAGTTTGACTAGAATGTGTTGATGTTGTGACGCTGGTTGGCGTGGGTGTATACTGTCCCGCCGGTTGAACAGGCACTTGAACGGGTACCATTCCTAGTTGCGCCTGATTAGGATCGGTCGCATAGACGGACACCACTGGCATCCTGGGCGCTGCCGACCAAGGATAGGGTTGCTGCTGCTGGTGTGCCAGCGCCATCTGTTGGTAGGAATAATCAACTTCAGCAGACTGCTGCCGGGGCGGTTGTTGCGGTGCTGGAGCTACGTGCACGTGAGATAACTGACTCGAGATGTCATTATTTGTTTCCTAGAAAACATTAAAGCTGAGGCAGAAGTTCTGTAAACTCAGCCAAAAACATTTGCACATTGAATTATTCAGCAAATAGATGTAACTACACCAAAATTGAATTTATTGCCGTCTGGTTTCCAACGAACTGTTCATTGTCAAGGCATCTAAAACAAAGAAATTTACCAGAATTTGGAAACAATGTCGAAATACAATTCAGTGTTTAAATAGCCAAAAGACATATGATATAACATTATATAGATAATTTTGCAGATAATTTGCAAGGTAAATTGTTAAATTATCCTATGTAATGTTATATCATATATCTTTTTGGCTATCTAACTACTGAATTGTATTTCGATGTTGTTTCTAAATTCTAGTAAATTTCTTTGTTCCAGATGCCTTGACAATAAACAGTTTGTTCGAAACAGGTCGGCAATAAATTCAGTTTTGATGAACTTGCATATTATTTCATAGTTTTTAACTGCTGAGTTACTTTTAACTTTTTGTCCTGGAATTATTATTATTAAATAAAACCTCACGCCTGTCGCCTATAAAACCAGAATTACACATTACAGAGAAACAGGTTACAGCAGACACAAATCATTTAATGAATATCCAAATTTTGTTTCAGCTATCAAATTATGAAGACTTAGTACGAAGAATAACATCAGTGAAGGAAAGACAGCAACTCTTTATCTTCTGTCAAATGCTAAAAACAACAATTGTACAAAGAACTCTATCTATAACGGCTGATGTTAAGAACTTATTACTAACTTACTGAATAGGTTTTTTTCATGTTTCTTAATATGCAGTGTACAAAAAATATTTGAATAAGATTGATGTTACAGAAGCATAAAGTTCATCATATGTAAGTATAGATAAGTGCTTACCACTGATGCTCCAACGCTATAAGACATGGGTTGTTCTTGAATTGTTGATATAACAGGCGTAGATTGTTGCGGCTGCACGCTGTACATCTGTACTGGTTGAGGCAACGGATGCGTGTACTGGCTTTGTGGCGGGGGTGGTTGCTGATTTGATGTGGGTATCGGGTGAGTGGGTGTGGTTGGCAGTACTGAGCCAGGATTGTGTCTGTACAAAGAACCATCTGGATTCATATAAGCCTGGCCTGCAAATGAAAAGCATTGCGAATACAATTTAAAGAAACATGGTATGATTTTTCATCTCCCACCATTTTGAAGTAGGGTAATAATATACATTTTAACACCAATAATATTGCAAAAGCATTTCAGATAATTAAATAACAGATTAAAATCTTAGTTAACAGTGGGTGAGTGCAATTATTGGTGACATCACAAACGAACATTATTTTCAATAGCATGTACTTGCAGAAGTGAAAATTGAAGTACAGTGCTACTGTAAGAGATACAGTGTGTTGTACTAAAGCTCGGCATACTTTAAGATAAAAATTCGAATTTCAAATTTACCGCTGTGTTCTCGAATGTGTGCACTATGCTACAAATTAACACTTCTGAAATGAGAAGCACGGCACCTGTTTTTTGTGCAACGCATTAGTGTTTCCGAAGCGCAGGCGTTACTGCCCATCTAAGTAACAAATGGCAAAATAAATGTAACAGTGAAGAACTAGCCACTCAAATGCCAAATTGCCATTCTATGATAAAAATTCTTTCACTCAAGTCATTCCTGAAAAAATGGTATGTTCCCTTTTAGTATTTTAAAGAATAGATTATTTTGAACTACAATTTAAAATTAGGTCCAGTTTTCCTTTAAAGTGTTTCATAAGCTTTCTGAATGCACCAACTAACTTATATCGCATTAGCTTTTTGAATGCACCAACTAACTTATATTCGCACTAGTTTTCTAAAGGCACCAACTAATTTATATTCGCACTAGTTCTCTGAATGCACCAACTAACTTACATTTGCACTAGTTTTCTGAATGCACCAACTAACTTACATTTGAACTTGTTCTCTGAATGCACCAACTAACTTACATTTGCACTAGTTTTTTGACTGCACCAACTAATTTACATTCGCACTAGTTTTCTGACTGCACCACCTAACGTACATTTGCACTAGTTTTTTGACAGTACACACGATCAAACAACTTACCAGTTTGAGGATTAATCAGAATTGCTCCGGGAGGAATCGATTCTAGACTAGATACTGCCCAAACGTAGTGTCCCGGAGGAGGCACCATGAGAGGATGTGGGTGAGGACGTTCGTCTCCGCCCCCAAGGGAAGTGGTAAGTGCATCAGGTGGCTGGGGTGGCGGTGGTTGATTCGGAGATGGCACATGCTGAAAATAGAAATGATTTTACATTACAATAATATGTGATAGTCTTTAAACTAGAACACTGATATTTAACGGCACTCGTTTTAGAAAAACACCAGTGCGTACATGATTGGTTTATGTAAAACCGCACTGATAGGGGTAACGATGGGAAAACATGTACAGGATTTCAAGATGCGAGATTATTTATTTGTTTACACAGATCTAAGATTGTCCATTTAAACAATGATGCAAATAAATATAGAAGCTAATCTGGGACTTCAGGCTAATGTTCGTCATGCGTTTGTAAAATCACCACTTTCTTCGTTTAGTTAGTTTAAACATAATTTATTATAGGATTAGATCAGACAGTTTGAACAACATGATTTAGGATCCGCACCACAACAGACTTTATACACTGTTTACAAAAACATTTACAGTAAGAATAGAGTATAACTACACAAGCTGACGAGTTTTACTACAAGATTACATTAGACATTAGTAGAAAACGACGGTTAGAAAATATTAATATACGAATATTTAAGACTGATGCATTTCATATCAGATAGAAACTACTCGGAGCGTTTAGTATGTAATATAAAGTCATGTATGCATTGGAATATTTTACAGTTAGCAAAATAGTTAAATTCATCTTTTCCGAATAATAACAACTTAAACAGATCATTAGTTCTTAAGGCAGATATTATTAAGGTTTTCGGGCAGAAGCATTTCATTTAATTTATCAAACATAACAACCCTAGTTTGTTGATACAATGGGCAGTGCAACTCTCCTTGTTTCACTGACACTAGTTCTGTCAATGAAAGCACAGCTGTTTTTTTTTTATTTTTCGTTGAATGCCAGAGAAAGTAAACCGAGTACATTTTTGCTACAGTGCATATGATTGCAATGTTTCTGATTTTTGCACATTTCAACTAACAATTTTTGATTCAGTTAAATTTAGTGCAGATTTTCGAGTACCTGGCAGCTGGTATTTTATTTTCGTTGCACACTAATGTAGCGCTCAAGTCGAAGGAGATCTTTAACATACGAATATCGAGTTACTGTAAATTCAAACAAAGACAATTCGATTTTGTTTCAACTTTCAGAAATTTCGTGTCAACGTGTGAAGGTCTGACGATTGTGATTTGCAAGAATAGAGTTAACAGATTCTAGTTTCAATGTTAAAGTACATTTTAAAGTACTTACTTCGTACTTTGGACTGACAGACTGGCGGTTACTAGGTTGTGGAGAGGGAGAGGTAGAATGGGAAGGGGTGATGTGGTGTGGCTGTCTTGGCATGTATAAAGTTGTTGACGTGGACGTGTAAGCCTGCTTCTCACAGCCTATGGATTCTGAAAGAAAAAACATGCAATTAGATATCTAAACTTCCAAAGATATTGCAACAACACATAACACAACTACCTCTACAAGTATTTAGCAGATAATACGGGAAAAGCATCTAAATTTCATGCAAAATGTTCAGCTGTCAAAAGCATTTCAATCTTTACAATATTAACTAATTATTTGGAAGTGAACTTCAAAATATTCACCATGTTTTCTTGTTGATATAACAGTTATTCAGCAGTCACAGTCAAAATTCAAAGAACATTGCCCTACAAAAGACTAGATTTACACTTAAATTTGCTTATTGTAAGTAAGTGATAATATTTGGCTGACAGTACTTACACTTGGTAATTTCCACGTAGTAGAAGGATTAATAAATTAGACCTATTAAAGATCTACTAAAAAAAGTCTCAAATATTTAAAAAAAGACAACAAAGTTCACACTACTGACTTCAGAACTGCTTCAAATTGTGACAAACTATTATATAAAGAAGTGGTTTAAGCAAACATAAGTTTTGAGGCAAGCACAAAATATTTTTTAAATGGATGACTTTTATGCCGCAACATGAATTACAATTTATTTATGATAAACGTTTATGATAAATATATTTTTCAAATGTTTATGAAAAAGATGTTTAAAGCACAGGTTTTCCAATGGTTTTGTAATGAAAGTGTTGATGCCTTGCTTCTGTATTAATTACCGCTCTAGGGCCACACACGGGTTTGTAACAATAGCAAGGTCAAAAAGCACACGTCGAATTAATTTTTTTATGCAATTCTGAATCCTGCGAACTGAACTCAGCGAACTCCTCAATTCACTGGCAGGTGCTGCTCAATATGCATGGGTATGCATATCTGACTCAGTGTCAAAAGAATAACCCTCTAACATGAGCCACTGGACCAAGAGAGCTGCGTTAGCCATATTTAGATGTGCATACATTCTCTCTCTGTGAGGCAAACAATCATAATCAATAAAGTGAATGAATTTGTACAAAACAGGAATAAAAGCTGTTCACTCATCCACTCACTGAATCACTAAGCAACCTAGGCACCATTCTTAACTTTTATCGTTGCGACAAAGACGAGATCATTGGGCTGTACCTCACCTCAAATGAAGAAAACCCACCTGCTTTTGTGATACAAATATTCCTCACGGCAGCTGCGCTACTATCGCCTCGTGTGAGTAGTGAGATTCCGCCGAAGCTGCTCGCCTTTGTCACGGCTGGTTTCATTGGCCGGTTGGAGCTGTCCGAGTCGGTGCTGCTCCACGGGCGCGGCTCCTGCATCCACCTGAGGTCCTCATTGCTAGTGTGACGACTAGAACTGCGAGTGCTATCCCGACTACGAGAACTGCGTAGGTAGCTGAGCGGCGAGTCGATGAGTCCTTCTTGACTGGAAGAGCTCTGGTGAAAAATAATGATCTATAATTTAACAATGTGCAGCTTCAGGAATGATACGGTTTTTAAATAGTTGGACAGAAGTTGAGAACGGGTACAAAATTAACATCATGTGATTTTAGAGTACAGTGGACTCTCGTTATAAGAATCACCTCGGGAGAAGGCAAAGTGATTCTTATAACAAGCGATTCTTATAACGAGCATGACACAGAATTGCTTTAAAAAATTTTTATGCACATAAAAATTATTTATTTCCCGAAATTACGCTAGAAACGACATGAAACAGCATAATGTTTTTCTGGCCTAAAAAGGACCTAAAAACTACTAGACTAATGTTTTCATTTCATGGTTGGGTAAATATTTCATGATGCCAGAATTGCCTTAAAATTTTTTTAATGCACATAATTTTTTTCCGCCACGCCCACTGCGCAGAACCTTGTAAGCAGGGCGTGAGAGACAATGGAGTTGGCGCCAAAATTGATTCTACTATCGAAAGAAGGGTGATTCTTATACGAGCAGATTTTCACTAGGAAAATGCCGAATCAATTCGGGAAACGCGATTTTGATTCCTATATCGAGCTGATTCTTATACGTGTGATTCTTGTAACGAGAGTCCACTGTAATACAATGGCTGTATTAGTTTTCAAAATATTTACTAAAAAACAAAAAATGTGTACTATGATTACTAATGCAAATGTCGAAGAAATCAGAGGAAAAGGCACAAACAGCAAATTACTGAAAACCAGAAAGAGCGTTTATCAGAAAAAAATTACGTGCTAGTGTAGTAATAATAAGCTCTGAATGCAAACAGCAAATTCAATTTCATTCCACAATTTTGGAGAAAATACTAAGAGTGCGACCCATTTGCTATATGTAGAAACTACACGCATATCTCGGTTTACCGGACCTCGCTTTTACAGATATTGGAAAAAATCTGGACCGTTAAAAAGTCCGGCATACTACGTATTTAGTCTGGTGTTTCGCGAGCTGGCTGCTAGTTGGCGGGCCATCACTTTGTTTACATCATTACATCAGTTTAGCCACGTGCAAGTCTATATATATAAAAATAGAGTCAATTATGAGGAGTTATTTGAGTCAATTGCCCACAGTTTTTATATACTTTTGCATAGGAGCAACCCGTACTAGACGTTTTTGAGTCAATTAGACGATTGATTCCACATTACCGGGAGTCTAATGCGCGGCGACTACTGTGTTAGTTTAGTCGGCAAATACGGAAAGACGTCTCCCCGCTTTTGTCCGACAAACCGAGATATGAGTGTAATTCCTTGTACATATAGTATGTGCTTTTTTACTGCCATCTAAATTTTCTGCACTGAATGATAATAAGTTGTGAAAGTAGTCCTCGACTTATGACCTATGTAACTTACGACTTTACGACCCGACCGGATCACAACTTAATTAATTAAATACATGAAACTAATCACAACTCACATTTTGCTTCTATTTTTAAAACAAAGTATTTTTAAATCGCTATCTGTTTCAATAAATTCATCGAGTAGGTGCCATTATACTTAGTGCGTGTACACACACACAACACTTACGCCAAGGGTTAATCAAAAATTTGCACTAAAAATCGTCTTATGACCAATCAGTCGGAATCGACTGCGGTCGTAGTTCGGAGACTACCTGTACTTTGTACTATTGCAAAAAATGTATTGTAATATTTTCGTATCACGCAACACGATTACATACATCTTGTTGGTTAAATATTCGGGCACGAACTTTCTCGTATTCTTCCTCGCGCTCTTCAAATGACTTGTTTCTTCGCATACTTTCTGTCGAGGACTGGCGTCCGGGACTGTGCATCTGCAAAGTATTCATTTCATTAGCATTTCGTAAACAACAAATGACGAAGACCGCTTGTTACGTGAGCGAATAGAAGTGCTAATTTTTTGCAACAGAAAAGACCGTGATTCCATTCAATTCAATTTCTATTTATTAGTCTCAAAAACAAAGACGTAACAAAGTATTAGTAATTATTACTAGTTAAAAAGAGAGATGGGGTGGAGAAAGACCATAGATGACCGAGCATCCTACTCTCACGCAAAATACCAGTATATATGTTTTAGTCAGTGGCATTAGTAATCCGCATGCCCGATTATTGTTATTAGTTGGAATTAAGTATTCAGCAGCAAAAACTATGCACAACGACAGTAAGAAAGGCGGTCGCAGCAATTTCAAGTACATTTGTGTCAAAACAGATATTTAAACTTTAACACACAGCAAGTTCAAATCTGCCTACATGCAAGGGATTGTGTGTATTCACTCTAAGTATGGCAACGTTTACAGATGAATTCACTGAAACAGACAGCGATTTAAAGTTAACTTGTTTGAAAAAAATGGAAGGAAATGTGAGTTATAGTCGGTTTTGTATAGTTATTTAATTAAGTTGCACACGAGTCCTGAAGTCTAACAGTTGTAAGTTGCATAGGTTGTAAATCGGTGAGTGCCAGTGCTTAATTTTTTTTATTGTGGAATTCGTCGTAAAAGTTGGTTGATTTTCTAAAAGTAGTACGTAAAGTACTAAACCAGGGGTGTGCAAATTGTGGCCCGCCGAGAGAATTTGTGCGGCCCGCGAAGAGATTTGTCAACCTAATGAAAGTGCAGCCCGGGCAATTAATTGAGTGTATCCAGCTGAAGTCCGTGCCAAAGATAGTGCGGGTAGTTTTTTCTACTAGATCGGATGCCATTAACCCTTACAAGACGGTTGTAGCTTAATAACACTGGACTACACAAACTGTGTGATACACATTACTAATATGCATTGTAATGAAATTACCACTATCTGTCCTGAAAGTAGAAATATATGGTTTGTAATATAAATTTTAATAACTTCTAAAAGTTTCTTGAGTGTAGCAGTAGTGATGTATGCAGGTCGGATGCAAAAAATCGTTATTAGGCCTTTCTGTACTTGGCTCCTTGATCTAAATGCTTGTGGCCCGCAAGAATTGCGGGAAAGTTTAATGTGGCCCTGCTAGTCAGATAATTTGCACACCCCTGTACTAAACACATTTAAAAACACACAAGGTAATGTTTTTTAGAACTGATATCAATAAAATATACATTTTCTGACTATACAGTTTGTAATGCACATCCATGCACCCATCCATCAGATATGTTTTAATGCCGAAGTAACATTTTCTTATGGCCCTAAAATCTTTAACATTTCAAAACAACATTCAGTGGGCCAGAATATTTAATTTTCCAGAAATTATACAGAAGTAAAAACAAGTAAAAACTATGCAAAAACGAAAAACTAAAAGTAAAAGTAATAATTGTCACATGTAGAAAAACAGCTAGCACAGAATTTATAAAAAAGTTACACCTATCAAATTAAATTTTGCATCTTGCACAAGAATAGCTAGCTATTCATCAATATAACTGTCAATGTCATCACTGTTCAACTCATGCGGATGTTTGTGTTTATAACTATGTACAATAATACTAAAATATGAACGAATGAAAACAGTTTGCATTGCTCACCCCTTTGCCATCTTCGAAACTGCCACTTTCTCGTTTTAATAATTTCTTTGGCTCGTCGAGTGAAAGATCGTCTTTAATTAGCTGCCTAAACTTCATATCCGGACTGAAACATAAACAAGCTTCTTATTAACAGTACGCTGGAAGCAGATGGAAAATGTTTACAGATCAAGTGAGCTGGCGTACTCAAAACAAACCCACGCTGTGTAGATGAATATGCGCGTTGCTGCTGCTGGAAACATCACAGAATACACATAAAGGAAACAACCAGATCGTTTAACAGAATTTCATCAGTGGTAACAAAAAAACCAATCAGTAACCTATTAGAAATGACACTTATTAGGTACATTATAGGTACATTATATTAGGTGAAAGTGATGGAAAAT
Organism: Tubiluchus corallicola; assembly: GCA_030141605.1. Classification (NCBI taxonomy): domain Eukaryota; kingdom Metazoa; phylum Priapulida; class Priapulimorpha; order Priapulimorphida; family Tubiluchidae; genus Tubiluchus; species Tubiluchus corallicola. The sequence goes on from JAQGDQ010000034.1 coordinate 924,023, forward strand.
GTTTACAGATCAAGTGAGTGCATTACAATGCATCAAACTATGAAAAACCTTACCAAATTCCAAATTAAATAATTTCAGTTGAATAATATAAATTTGGAACTCATTACTAGACAGACATCCGTCTATTAGTAACGCAACTATTTAATTAAATGTTGTAGATTGGTGTTGGTCTTAAAAATATAATTTTCAAGTAAGGCGTACAAATTAAGATGTAAAGATGCACCTGTAAATGTTTAAAAGTTGTTTATAAAATTCATATCTACCATATGATTTACTAACACCAGATATACTGCTAAATAGCATTAAATATGCAACATTGTTATTGTTAAGTAGGTGTAACTATTCTGTATTTATTGTATATTTTTCAACTTTATCGCCGTTTTTCTTTTTTGTTGTTTTTGATATTGTTTTTCTTATACGTAACTTTCTGCTTTTTCTAGTAACATTGCACCGCATATAGTTTTATTTTATTAATCTAAGAGAGGTAGCTGAGCTGTCTCTGTGACCCGATAGTCTTTTGCATCTGTTCCTCTTCCACTTGCTTAATTGCTTCTCTTTTACTTTCAGGTAAATTTCACATGTTTAATCACTCGTGTATTTCATGTAAGTGCATTGGAAGAGACGTATAAACATCTCCATGTCTTTGTCTACAGTCTTTCATATTATCAATCTACAGCATTGCTAAAGTTGGCATTGCTATAGCGACTGAACAAATTTTTGTCTAGGGGAGAGCTAAAAAACAACGTGTAATTGCACTATTTACAGTCATATGGTATATCACTTTTGCTCATTCATATTACATTTAACTTACATTGACATTAAAATAAAACAAGTAGAAAGACATATCAGAAATTTAAATTCAGTAAAATTGAATCAGAAGAGCCAAACATAGAGCTTAAAAGTAGCATAAAATTAATCAGTTGCGTGTTGTAGTAACTGTTTCTTATAACGTAAGCGTAATCTCTTATATATATAAATGATGGTCATAGTGGTAGAAATGGCGATATGTGTAGTTAAAAATGTGCATCAGCAATAGAAAACTCACTGTAAAGATAAAAATAAATTGAACGATCGATTCGATTGCTGTGACTTTTTTGAAAGAAGCAAAATTTTAATTAAACAAGCGTGCCAAAAAAATAGATACATCAGCTTACTTAAGATCCAAACTCACAAGCTGACAAACAGCTATATGTACTTACATTCTAGAGTTTTTTGCTTTGCTAACTACGACAGCTGTGCCGGTCTTGTCAACGTTGTGTTCCAGACCAAAGAATGCAGCTATTCGATGGACTAGCATACGATGATAGGAACTCATCGGGGAAAATTTCATCGATTGTCTCCTGTATGAGCAAAAATACTTTTAAATGTGTAAAAAAAAACCTTCAATTTATGTTAACTAAGTATTACAGAAAAAATTGAATAACTATATCATATATGTTTAGTGCAATTTAGCAAGTTCTAATGTCCGTCTGTGAATACAACATACAACAAGCATTGTTACAGAGGTAACAATGAAAATCTGCATGCTTTAAAACTTCGTTATGTTGATTTTTGCTACATTAATGCACTAGTTACCAAAACTGATCATATGATGGCATGGTATTACACGTAAGTAGGTTTACTTTCTTGAACTTTTGTAAGTCATGATTGCTTTTAACATTATCTAAAAAGTAGTGAAAAATCTACGAGTGATGCTGAAAAAACGTAAGAACTTTCGCACCTAGATTTTAGTGGACAATTTCACCTTACAGGTTACTACAAAAAGGCATGATTTATAAAGTGCGACACTCCACCAATGTTGATAAAGTTGGGCTTCAATTAGCTTAATCTCATACGTGTTACTTATTATTCTAACATCACGATGTTTAGATGTTTATAAATGATCCAAAGATTTTATTTTGGTGTTTTTTCTGCAAAAATCCATTACGACGCAACATACTTCTTCCGTACAAATACCACCAAAACTTAGTTGATCTTCTGCCCATACTTGATTTTTATACTGCATTACAATTAAATTTATTCACTAGTTCTTGAGTCATACGGATAACAGAAAAAAATGGAAACAAAAACATAGATAAAAAAGTTCCGGTAGTTTGCTAGATGGTATTCATTACATTAAAGTGTTTAATAGATAAAGCGGACCAAAAGTTTACAGTTATACTTCTTTTGCAGTTGAGATGGCAACACTAAACTGCTATTAAAGTTTAACTGCCAGTTTGTTTCCTAAAGCAAAACCAGACCCAATCTTAAACAGTATGTCAAAGCAATCTACAATTTAAAATATTAAAACATACCATTCTTTCATAAATAACTTACGTGAAACAATTATTACCACACAAACGCAATTACATGATCGCGCCACTAGTTTTCGCTGTTACGTGCATTTCGCTATTCGCTAATTAGACGGGCACTAGAGAGCCTGCATTTTGCAAAAAAACTGTACTGTACAACATACTGAACTTCAATTTTCGCTTTTGCAAACATGCACAACACGCTCGTGGGATATTTTTGCTGTTTAAAATTATGTTAGTTTGTGATGCAGTCAATAGTTGATCTCACCCACCAATAATTAAGTTTTTGGTCTATTATTTAATAACCAGAAATGTTTTTGCAGTATTAACTGTGTTGAAATGTATACTTTTTATCGGACTTGAAAATAGGGTATACATGAAAAATTGTTCTGTCTTCCTTTAACATACAATCTTAAAACTTGCCACTCTATAGCTACACAATTGATTTTAAACTTGAATTCAGTCAAATTTAGCAAATCACAAATTGCTCTTACTCTGTGTCCTTTACCAGAGACACCATATCAGATTCTAGCTTGAGAAGCATGCGGCGGTCATTGGCATTCTTGTGTAGAGTCATTGTGATGAATTCTTCTAAATCTATTCCTGTAGAATCAGTGTAAGTTTCTGTGCTCGAATCTACCAAAACAAAGCATAAACAACTTAACAGCACCAATAAACAATTCAAGACACGAATGTGGTTATATTGAACCTGCTATAAATGGCAAATGACTCAGAATGTTTTCTGGCGATTAATTGGACTCATAAACTAATGACAACAGTCATTCCGGGACTAACAGGAAGTGTGCTCCAAGTTGTTTAGAGATCAGCTCTTGAAAGCGTTCCAGAAATTGAGATGTTAGTAAACCTTCTAAGTACTCTACGATGACTAAATAACAGTGGCACAAAAACACACCTGTCAATAAGCAGTATAATGAAATTCCCAAATTAGTGGAATAAACCAACATGCAATATTACAAAAGCACAATTATGGCAACGTCTGCTATTTCCTTTTAGTTTTACATGTTTATTACTTGAAGTAAACACCGACCTAAAAATTTTTCGTGACGTTAACTTTGCAATATGATATTTCGACACAAGTTCACTAAAGCTTTACACTGTTCTTGTCCTTCAATTTGCACCCAAGTTCTTGTGTTAAATTTGCAGCATAAAAATGTGAATATTACATTTTATAAACAACAGGATAGTGGGTTTCTTGAGTATAAGTTACAAAGCAACAACGCAGAAACAGTGCATTGATATTGACAAGCAGTGAGTTTCTTAGTTAAAACAATGCAACAATACAAAAACAATATATTGATAAGCAACATTGTGTTAATGCAAAAACAATATACTGATAAGCAATGTTGCATTAATGTAAAAACAATATATTCATAAGAAACATTGCATTGATGCAAAAACAATATACTGATAAGCAACATTTCATTTCTGCATAAACAATATATTGATAAGCAATGCTGCATTAGTGTAAAAACAATATATTGATAAGCAACATTTCATTTCTGCATAAACAATATATTTATAAGCAATGCTGCATTAGTGTAAAAACCATATACTGATAAGCAACATTTCATTTCTGCATAAACAATATACTGATAAGCAACGTTGCATTAATGCAAAAAGAATACAGTGATAAGCAACAATTGTTTTAACAATGAACAGTGTAGCAAAGACAATAGACTGTGATGAGAGCAGTGAAAACATTAAAAATAAACACTGTTCTAATGCAACAACACACGTGCAAACATGAACATTATGCAATCTAACACAATGTAAAATAGCCAGCGGAAAGCAGTGCAGAATGACCACTATGACAACACTTACCTCTAGATAAAGCTGGAGATCTACTGTCTTCTTGGCTACTCTTAGAACTGCTCTGTTTTGCTAGCCTGTTTCTAACTTTTCCCTGTAATAGATTCAATCCATTAAAATGTCCCGGAAGGAAGAAATAAATAAGACATAAAAATGAAAAACAGAATAATACAAATAGAATAGTTTACAAAAACACAAAAAGAACCTAGTTAGTTATTTAGATTTAACTAAATCTTAAGTTAAATACCGGCAATAAACGACATCTTTAGATACCGACAATAAACAAACAAAGAACTTGGAAAATAGTCACAGCAGAATTAGCTCATAAAAAAAATTTACATTCGAAGTGTACTAACTATTTTCTACAAATTTCACCCACATACCTTGACAACAGGATGTTACATTCAGTTTTATAAATTTTTACAACATTGTAAATTATAATAGGAAAACCTAAACGCTATTATCATACATATTTAACGCTTCTGTTACAAGTTCACATGCCAAATTTTGCTTCAGATTTAAAAAATGACAGTAAATTTAAGAAATCTACGCTAATACAGTTCATTTTCAAACTATGAGTATGTGTGCATTCACTCATAACATGATGCTCTGCCTGTACCAGCTAACACGAGCATAAGCGTTGTTTATTTGGTAAATGAGCTCAATGGTCAGTTTCTATCACAAGTCACACTTAAAACGTGAACCTCTGCAACACTAAGGCTTGCAGAAATCATAATAATAAATCTTGACAATATGTCAAGTGACACTACACCACTAATACAGGTAAATATGTAAAAGTTTAAACAGCTTAACTTGAAACTTAATACAGATCCCATTCGAAATGCCAGCGAAAACCCGACAAAAATGCAAGTTTAGTTACCCTATCACGTTCCGTTTGCTCGGTCTTCTGCAGAACTTTGTCAAGAGGCAGGTGGGCACAAGTTTCAAGCTCGGGAGGCGGCGGGGAAGTGTCGTCACGGAGAGCGTGGCTTCGTAGTAATGGCCTCATCTTGCCGTAGGCTTCCTTTATCAAAAGACGAGAAAATACATAGATGTAGTCGTCGACTTAAAACCGTTGCAACTTAAAACTGTTCGACTTTAAGGCCCGACCACAACTTAATTAATTAGTTATACAAAACTAATAATCACTCAAACTTCCTTTTTTAAGCAAATCAATTTTAAATCGATACCTGTTACAATTCATCTTTAGGCATCGCCATACTTAGTGCGCGAGTTTTTAGTACGTACTCATAAAAACACAAGACGTCTTACACGAAGTGACCACTGCTTGAACATACAGGTCCGACTTGCCTCCGAGTTGTCTTACCACCAATCCGCCGGAACGCATTGTGGACGTAACTCGATGACTGCCTGTACAGCACAGTTTGAGCACAAACATATGCGTTGATGTTTAATAATTCTGTTTTAAACAATCTGTCGATTTAAACAATCACACTTGTGTTACTACGCTTGGGAAAAACCGAATACTTGCGTATGGCAACCTATGTCTTAAAATATGTCGATTCTTGCCCCATGATTACACTGCCCCTGAGCTATTTTGGTCAACATTAAACAAAACAAAAATTCCTGGCTTCTACCTCAGTGAAATTAAAAATATATTACTAACATTACTGACTAATCAATTATTTATATATATTAACCCATTGTATTGCATTACCAATTGTAATATCATTGTATCTTTATGTTTATTTGTGATGTATAAATCTACACATTTATATATATTCTTAATAGAACACCAAGCCTTCATCTTAATTTCACGCAGAGTTACAATGAAATTTTGCTAATTATTATCATGCACTACATAGAGATGTAAAAGAGATACACTAAGAACACGTTCTAATAAACAAACTATAACTACCACAGTGAGAAATTATAGATGTAAAAGACTGACACGCAGACATTGCTTTAAACTTTCTCTACCTTTTCAGACAGATGCTTGTCGTCGGTTTTGCTCTGTACAAGGCCAGGCTCTGCTTTAAATGACAGCATCTCCACATCGTCTAAAGATACAGCTTGTTCTTCTAATGGCGAACCCTGTTTGGTAAAGTCATCACCGTTAGATCAATGTGACGTAAAATAAAATTAAGTAGGCTAGTAAATTAATTAAACACATTAACGACTGTTGTAAATTTACAGAAAATTGGAAACGCAGTACCGCCAAGCAGAAATATGTGCTTCACAGAATCAAAAGCCAGAAATCGTTTAGATTATCGTGTTAAATACCTAGTGGAAATTTCCGTGAAAATCATGATCAAAATCTTAAAAGCAATACCCTGGAACTACTACCCGCACACATGAAAAACTATGTAACTGGTCAACAGAAATAAGTTTAGAGATTTATTGTCTTTTAAAAAAATCAATAAGCAAACGTAAAGAACCCTGATTAATCAATACGAACGTTTAAACAATATTGCAGTGTGAGGCTATTTAAATTGTGGGCTAATGGGCATAGGTCCAGTGTGCCTAAGCCTTAAAAGGGCCTTGATAAAATTTTTGAACCAAATTAAATAATTTCGTACATGTCTAGTACCTACACTTATTATGTAATTATAGAAAGTTTAAGTATCAACAAAATCTGTAAATTTCCTTTTAATTTCAACTATAAAATATATAATTCTGTCTACTACACATTAATAAAATAATAACATTTATACCTGCCAGTTAGAATTAATAAAATTAAATTAAACTGATAAAACTCACCTGATTAATGACTACTTGTGGCACAGTGTCTTCGCAAATGACCATTTCTCCATTTTTGCCCGACTGCTCAATTTCTGGGCCACCCTGTTCACATCCGGGATCCATTTCTTCGAATGCCTCCTCCCGAGCAGCAGTCTCCCCCTCTTCTTCCTCGATCTCATGTTGTTTGTAAAGGCGTGACTTGCTTGATTTCCTTTCCATCTATTTCTAACTAACGCTGAAAAAATGATGTTCAGCATGATATAATGTTCACTTGTTTTTCTTCAAAAACTAGTTCAAACACTACATTCCCTTTCACCAGTGGCGGTTTGTGTATAGGTGCTGTGGAACTGCAGCACCCCCCCCCCATTTTTACTCAATATTATCGATGATATTCAATAATTTAAGTCTTTTTTCTTTAGTCCTTTATTTATACTGGTATAAACCAAAGCACGCGCAGGTAGTACTGTTTGCTCCACAGCCCAGCACAGTGGTGTGTTTGGCTGTATGTTGCACTGATAGCATCTGCTGCCAGGTAGAGAAAGTACTGCCGCTCGCACAGTTCTGTTGGCAGCTGCTTAAAATCGTGTACTGGCATATTCTTGAACTGCGGCAATTTAGGCTATTCGTAAGAAAAAATGTTTTTGTTTAGGATTTTATCAAGTTTATGTATAAATGTTTGTTTGTTTAAAATTACAATTACAAATTACAACGTTAAAATTATACATGTTTGTTTCACTTCACACAGTATTAAAATAATGGCTAAAAATGTTCTGAAGCATTACTAATTTTAAGTATAGGCCGCCATTGCCTTTTGCCAGCTCTACCTTCTCTTTAATAAGTGCTAATGTTTTTTATTAATTAAATTAGTGATTATTTTAGTTGAATTACCAAAATTTTCACTAATGTGTGCTAAGGGCTGTACCACACTCTTGGCTACTAAGGGCTGTACCACACTCTTGGCTACTAAGGGCTGTACCACACTCTTGGCTACTAAGGGCTGTACCACTCTTGGCTACTAAGGGCTGTACCACACTCTTGGCTACTAAGGGCTGTACCACTCTTGGCTACTAAGGGCTGTACCACTCTTGGCTACTAAGGGCTGTACCACACTCTTGGCTACTAAGGGCTGTACCACACTCTTGGCTACTAAGGGCTGTACCACTCTTGGCTACTAAGGGCTGTACCACACTCTTGGCAGGCACAGTGCAGAATATTTTTGCAAAAAAAACCTTCTTTAATTCATTTTCTCATTTGATTTCATACAGCTTGTCAGATAAACATATAAAACATTGTAGAAGCACCCGAATTTATGAAACTACAAAGTAAGAATGTGTGATCTGGTGGGTCAAAGGCGAAGAGCTCAGGGAAAATCGGCCATTTTGTGCATTGTGAGAACTGCCATCAAATGGCAGCGTAAGTTGAACTTTTTTTCTACAGAAACTAGCAAAAACTGTATGAAATAAAAAAAGGGAGCTGTTGGTAGGAAATTTGGAACTTGTTGCTAGGGGCGAAAGATGAGTCATCCCCAAAACATGCGATTTTCTACTTTCGGTACAAATGTAGAAGCTTCTAAGCATTTCTTCTAAATACATCAAGAAAATATCACCGTTGTGCAAAAATTTACAGGAAATTTTGACTATGCCCAATTTTGGGTCATTAGGAATTAACAAAATGTAATAAACAAGAATAAACACGTAATAACTTAGTAATAACATCAAATAGCATTTTAAATTAAAGTTAGTCTGCCATCAACGAAAGGCTTACATGAAGCTTAGTCCAATCAACAATGTAAAGCATAAGAAGAAAATATATACATTTTGGTATATTTTTCTAGTACACGTCTCTTACATTTACTCACTTATTATAATAGATGGTAATACAAGAAAACAATTAGGCAGTGACATAGCATTGACCCATGGTAATGGTAGAATAGCCAAGCTCCTTTAATTATACAATGTGCTCAATTGTACCCACCACCAGTGAAAGTGTGCACTCAAAATCCATGGGCAAGCAAGGGTTAAGGTAAGACTGTCCCTTTTTCATGCTTCGGTGCCACACTATAAAATATTCAATATGCCGTACGTTCCTTTCACCCCTTTGCAAGAATGGAACTGTCCCCAACGTGTTCTACTTTCACAAAGCCAACCTGCCACTACCGCCACTATAAAATATTCAACATGCCATACGTTCCTTTCACCCCCTTGCAAGAATGGAACTGTCCCCAACGTGTTCTACTTTTACAAAGCCAACCTGCCACTACCCACACTATAAAATATTCAACATGCCATACGTTCCTTTCACCCCCTTGCAAGAATGGAACTGTCCCCAACGTGTTCTACTTTTACAAAGCCAACCTGCCACTACCCACACTCCCATCTCTCACGAGCTGCTGAAACCATCCAATTAGCAACATTGATCTTTTACAAAGCTAGAACAGGCTGCCCTGCATTAAAAATTCAGGTTAGACTTTGACTGTTCAACCTACATATAGGCAGCCATGCAACAGATTGTTTAGTTTGAGCAGGGATATATTGCCATCATGTGGGGTAAAGCAAACAGAGTGCAAATAAAAGCGCAAACATTCGTAAAACTCGCGGGAAACTAGTTAACGTTAATGTTTGAGAGAAGAAAGGGTAATGCCGGACTAATGGATGGATGTAACCTTCAACTACGTGAAGGTGAAAGAAAATGAAATAACTTTCCTCACAAACAAAAAAAGACGTGTCAATAATTATACAGTTCACACAACATGGCAATCTGCTGGGGAACTTTTAGCACTCATAATGTTATGAAAGATATCACAATGTAATTAATTTTACTAGCAATTTTCTTGCTGTTTCATAAGCTAAGAAACTAAGGATCATATAACAAAATCTATTCGAAGTCACGCATGTTTAATTAAGAGAGCGAAAATTAAATTTTATCAGTGTTTGAAAATGACCAAAGAAAACAGCAATGACGCACCACAACCACTATTACATTTTGATTAGAAATTTAAAACCAAAATGATTTTTGCTTTTAAAACGAGTTACACCTACAATGTGTACATATAATAAACTTACTGACATAGATTTGTACTATACGCTTAATTAAGGAATTAGCAGCTGTAATTTATGCACCTCATCTATAAGAAAATAGTATGCACACAGTATGCATTACTGTACATATTTAAACAAGTTTATTCATACAAACAGGAATAGAAATACCAGCAGCTTTTTTGTTCTAAATAAGGTAATAAGGATGAAGGAAGGAGTCGTAGAATAATTTTAGCATATTAGAATTAGGGCTCGGGTGACTACTTCGGAGAATCCGATATCTTGATTGTTCGTGCAAGTATGAATAATCATTTGCAAAATTAGAACATCTTCGTTTTATAATGCTTCACCAACTTACGTACAGTTAACTGTCGAATCAGTGGACAAAACAGAAACCAAATGACTACTGGTTCGAGGATGTTTTCCTGTGGGAGTGCAAATATTTATGCGGTAGCCATAAACAATAGATCTACCCACTTAATAACTCTGACTTTCATCCGATGCTTAGATTAATAGGCTTTCTTTTAAGACTTGGTTTCTTTTTCAACACCACGATGAATTTACTGTACTAAACAATTCAAATTAAGCAGAACGGGCAGAAACATGGGGAAACAGATCTTCTGATACTTTTTAAGAATTGGCATGCACACTCAACAACAAATACTTGTTACGCCACCAGTGAAGTTTCGCTTCACCCCGAATTTCAAACTAGTTATTGGACCTGACATTCAGGTTACCGGACACTGCTTCTGACAATTATTGTTTTGGTTTCTGCCGATACGACAGTTAATTGTAATTCCATTTGTCTTGTTTTCAGGAAAATATTCCACATGGTAGCCCTGGGTAGCGAAAATGATCTCTCTGAAGAAACTGTCAAATTGCTAGATTAGCGTATCTATTGAAACAGCGCTGTGCAGCTCAAAACAGTCAAAGTCGACCAAGTTTTTCATTATTGCACAATATCACACTTCTTACCTCAATGTAACCTCATATACTAAAACAGACATTTACATAATGCGTATGTACATTGTGTTCGGTGTTGCACTCTGCTGTTCATTCATGAAGACAGAGAAAAATGGCAGAGTTCGTCATCGCAATAAAGCCCATAACTGCAAAAGCAAAAATTATTTTATCACATAACAGCCATGCTAGGTCTGTCGCAGATGCGAGCATTTAATTTACAGTTTATTATTAATTTTGATTTGTAGTTTTAAACTTCAGTTTTTCATTACCACTAAGTCAGTGCTGACATCTGTTTGTATACTTGGAAGTTTCCAATATATGTATGTACTTGCTACTGCTATATGTTTGTATGGAACTGGGTTACTGGGTTTCTCTGTGAATGTAGTAGTTTTTCACACTTGGTAGCAAGATTAGAGGACAAGCAATAGGCTTAAACAGTGGTTTGGTTATAATAACGTAGTGCCATGAAATATTGGCTGATGGATTTACTTTAACTTTTGTTTACTACTGTTGATTATGTTTACCATTTACGTGTATATGTGGACTGACTATGATTTTGAGTAATACTGATCGCAAAGTTAAACCATGTTTTCATCCAGTGATTTCATCTGTTTAACACAAACATCGCAACTACAAAACCAGTCTGCCAATGTCGGTTGTTAGCTCTCCCTAAAACACCCCAGCGACAACTTTAGCGTCACAACAAGGTCTGCCTGTTTTATTTTTTTCCTACAGTGCAGTCAGTGCTGCTCTAACTACAACTACAGCAATGATAACGGTACAGGCAGTTCATTTATTACCTGTGAAGTGAGGAATTACCTATGGCCTCACTTCACTAGCAAAATCTCGATATCAATATTAGTTCCCAATAAAAACAGTATTAAATTGTTTGTAACCTGTTAATATGTAACATGAACATGTTAATGATAACTTACACATGTGAACAGAAATTATTAATTTGGTTGCAGATGTAATTTGTTTTTGAAACACTCTGAAAGATGACCTTAAATAACATGTCAAATTGATACGCAGACATTCTTATCAAATTTAAGATAGATCTACCAGTTTACCAGTTTGAGATTTGATTTGATTTTTTAATTTAACGCTTTATTTCTAATTAAAATTCATATTTACACGCACAAATAAAAAACAAACATAAAAAATACATGCACCACAATTACACGATATCTACAACACTATATGTATACTACATACACAAAAGATAAAGATAAATTATCCAGTGATGCTTAGCACCAAAAAGTGCCTAACTATAATTACTATATAACAAGATTCTCCACTGTCTTCTAATGTAATCACGTTCAGTTAAAGCTTTAATTAATGAATTTGTACTACACAATACTCTCATGTACAAACTGTAAGCCATTTTCCTATGTATAACATCAATGTACGTAACATTATGATTTACTGAAATTATTCTAGCACTCTCATCGCATGAATTAGTGAACAGTTTCTGTTTAGAGATGTTATGAGCTACTTTAAGTTTAGTTAAACTGTAGTTATAAAAATTCTGCCACGTGCTATTTGAGTTCGAAAACTATGATTTGAGCTGATGAAATCACTGTTTGAAAAAGCTTGAATCTAACAGAGCTCAGTGAACCAAGCAGTATACAGTTCCAGTGCGTGCCAGTATTTTGGGTGTACACTGTCTGGGAAAGCTTCCCTTTCCATGTTTATTTCTAACAATTTGCAGCCTATCTTTTACTTTAAAAATGACAAGCTGATAGCGCCACAACTTCTGAAGCTAAATACTTGAAATAGCTGAAATACATTTCCTCTACAATTCCTGAAATATTTCACTAAAACGAGTTCATCCTGCACATAATTCACATGATTTTATTGATTTTTGTCTAACACAAAAAGTCCTGATACTGTTTGGGCACTACAGAAGCGCACAAGCAAAACTTCAGCAGATTGTTTACGTCACTAAAGGAAGACGTATATGAATACATGGCAAACACGCCTCTTGATTTAGCGTTTAATCTCATCTACATGATTATCCTTGCCACTGAATGAAGTTACCTCAGCAGATTGTTTATGTCATTAAAGGAAGAAATATACAAATACATGGTAAACACGCCTTGTTGATTTAGCGTTTAATCTCATCTACCTGATTATCCTTGCCACTGAGTAAAGTTCTAGTCTGATGCTACATAAAATATAATGCTAAGCTACAGTTACAGGAGTATCGTTCTCTATAACGTTGCACAGGATCGGATCAAACAGATTTAATTTCACTGTGCTTCATTTGCCGTCATGCATGCAGTGTGTTATTGTTGGAACTGAATTAACAGCTACCTAGCAAACATCAAAATTTCAGTCCGTCTATGTGACCAGGTGACCATGAAATGACCTTAAATCCTGTTCTACTTCAGATAATGTGGGAAATGAGTTCTGAGTGCTACTATACATGAATAACTTAGGCTAGTACTTTTACATCATTTCACGAGTATCTATTCACTAATGACCTTAATTGTATGTTCTCATAACTATTTTTCCTAGAATTTCTTTGAAAAAGCACGATATCTGTATATTTTTTAGGATAAATCCAACAAACTGGGCTAGACTCAAGTATTGTCAGCCTTAATAACACAGCAGTCAATACAGCCCAAAACAAAACGCGGCAAAAGCAAAAGTGTGATACCTTTATGCGGCCATGTCATGCATAAATTCGAGAGAAAATACAAACTAAAGAAGCTGTCTAAATATAGGTAAAGAAAACAGTAAAAGGAGATGAACTAACCGCAAATCGTAAGTTCATTCTTGTGTACAATTAATCTACAATATCACACATTATACCTAGAGCTACAAAACATCACATTTTACTAACAAGAAAACACACAATAGAATATAAAATCTTTGTCGAAATTTGAGAAATCAGCAACAAGAAACGGGCCCTTACGATGACGTCATGTACACCTACGCTAGATCGTGCCATCTATTGGGGTGAAATAAAAATGATTGGTTTCCGCCTTTTTCTGCTAGTAGAACAACACTGAGAAAATTTAAAAATAATAAAATTAATGCTGTTTTAATCTTTATTTACTTCGAATATAAGAAATAAATGCCAAATTTGTTTCCTTGATAATGACTTCAATTAAGAATGTGCAAATAGACCTGGTTTTAATAAAAATTGTTAAAGTAACCCTAACAATTTTTTTATATTTGCTTCAAATTGCTTGATGGTAAATGGTTACAATACGTAATTATACTATTTTATAAAATATTGTGCTTAAGTTAATGTAATTGCTAAAACCCTCAAGTGTAAAAAAGAAATACACATACAGAAAAAATATAACTATGTTTAAATAATTAATGAAAGTTTATTAAAATATTTTTACAAAAACATACAATTTACAGCGCAAAACAAATCTTTCTGAGGTAGTTCTGCAGTTTCAATGAGCTCACAGATTTTCTCATCTTATACTTTTATGTGCATCAAAAAGTAAACTATTCATATTATGTATTATCTTAAGAGCCTTTAATAGAAAATCAGTGATCCTGATAAAAAATAATGTGCAAAATACCTATTATAATTTTAAGTGTGGCATTTGCCTAGCATTTAGAATGTGCATGTATCATGCAGATACGAAATAGATAAAAATCGGTTTGTATTGTTTTCAATGAACCCATTTATCAGACCTGCATTTTTTCTTTGGCTATTTCCTCTTGATTTTTTTATACGCAGCTATCATACGCAGGTGGATAACACACAACATTTTGGATGCTAGGTAAACCCCACTTAGGAAGGCAGAAATTCGTAATTTGGTGAATATATTTCAGCAAAGTGCCTAATACCTCAGGTTAATAGTGATCAAATATGTGCGTTATGCCTACAAATACAGATACCACAATTTACTTAAGAAATAAAATGGTTCTGTAACTTCACACAATGTTACTAATTATTTACAATGAACAAAAACACCAATTTCAGCGCCTTATTTATAAATAATCACCCGATTCTGCATCTCATAAAAAATACGAGTTGGAACAGTACAAAAAATGGCAGCAGAAATTTAGATTTTCCAGAGACTTCATATGTTTCATGGATGAACTAGTAATGTACAATTTTTCATTGCCTTTGTGTCTCAACCTTAATTACTTGGCCACTCGTAAAATAAATGTGAAATACTTTAGTCTTTTATCTTTCCCCATAAGACTGTAGGTTGCGGAAGATGTACAATGCTTCTACACTAAATATTAAAAGCATGACAGATTCTGAATTCACCAAGCAGTCCCATAGTGAAATAAATTATTCTGTGCTTTTCCTCATTGTATTTATTATTCTCTAGTAAAGGGCTATGTTACATTACGATGCTTCATATTTGATTTAGAATACCTGTTACAGGCCAAAGATCTTATTTAACAATAAACACAACAAAACTAATGTACCACAATTGATGACCTTTAATTCCATCTTTATTCTCTGTTGTGAAAAATCATGTCTACTTATATCACTTCTGCACTTCTGACAGTTATTGTCCTTGGTCTTGCTGTCAAGCTTTTATTTAACAAAGAAGCATTAGTAACTATACTTAAAACTGCAGAAAGCTGAAGGCATGCAGACAGCACACACCATCTACACCAGATCATAAATGTCCATCAGACATCGCACGGTCAGTGACTTTTCGAGATTTTCCAAAATGACATGTTCCCAGGCGAAAAATGTCAAATTCATAGGGGTACTGTACATGAGAAACCCGTTATCACTGAAGCGACCTTTTATACCGTACGCCTCCAGCCACACAAATGCTGCAATATGATCAGATGAAAGTTGTACGCTGAAGACGTAACTTGAATCTTGAGCAATGTCACTTATCTGCAACAATAACATGTCACTTATGTGCATACAGTAAAATATTTGTACTTATTGAAAACTGTCTTCTAATAAACCTACAATTTATAATCAGTGAGCACCCCAACTCTTCTAAATTGTTTTTTGGAAGACAACTTCGATGTTCAAATGGTACAATGGAGACCTCACCTTACCTTGTACGGTATGTTAAACCCAATCCATCAATCCAGTTGAAATAGAAGACTGGAAACTATTACAGTAGCAGAGTGGTATTACAGTAGTATCAGTATACACTTGTATAGTGAATTAGTTCAGAACAGTCACACCTCGTTAAATTGCCAACTTTGTTTAATGCTATAGTTTTGGAAAAACAAAATGTCTATACAGCCAACCTCGGATATAAGGGACACCTCCGGAATGGAAAAAATCGTCCCTTATATCCAATGTCCCTTATAGCAGAAGTTAAGTCAGACCGAAGGTGTATCTAGACTTGCAACCTCTATATACCTCATCTATTATGCGGTTTTTATTACGTGGGACCTGAAGACATCGTCCCTTATATCCGAGTAACTTATATACAAAGAATTTTACAAGGAAAAACGTTATGAAAAATCGGGACTGGTGTTGGTGGTCCCTTATAAACAAGTACCTTATACCCGGTTGACTATATTTGCAAACACATGTATGTATTAATGTACCTCGTCACAATGGCAAACTTGCTACAACGTCAACCATTACTGAAGTCCTAGAATCGGCAGAATAAAGAGGCTGGACTGTATTCAGACAATACTTGAAAGCCAATCCTTTAGAATTGAAATGTTACATTGGAAACAAATCTTTTGGAATTCAGGCAATACAGGTGGAGACCAATTCTTTAGAGTTTAGACAGCGAAAACCAATCTTCCACAGGATTACAGACGGAAAAAACTTTGGTGTTGTGAGCTTTTGTTCAAGACAATAATCCTTTTCCTAGGATTTAAGCTATGTCAAAATAAGGCACAGTCAGCACCACACAGTGGTCAGAAAAGGAGAAGAGCAAGAATTGATGGATCTTTAACAAACGAGGCATCTGTGTCAGTACTGCGTTCAAAACTGCATCGCAGAATTTAGTTAGACAATTTAGCACATGCAAGTCATTTAGTTGTTGTACAAACAGGTTCTTGGATTAGTAATAGACAGAAACAGATTATTATAATTATATACAGTTGTCCTCGCCGGTGGTTAGAAAATTGAGAAATTTTTAACGGTATTTAGCTCTGTAAGAACATTTACTTAGCTTTTACATGCACAATACTTGCAAGACATCAGATAAGACATCCTAGCAGTTACACCACATTCTCTAATTACAGTAAAATTAATTCAGCTTCATTGACTCCAGATATTTGGCTGAATTCCCTAGTTTGTCACCGAATTAACATTAATGAAATAAATCATAGAAAACAAATAAGTCGAATATATAAAGATCTATAAACCATTTAAGATAAAAAACGACATCGTAGGTCAAATAACCTGTACCCAGCAGGTATTCTTACAGGTGACATCGATAAAAAATATTTTGGAATCAACAACCAAAAATTCCTCATTCAACCTTACAATTGAACAGCCGAAATCACAAAAATTGATTTTGTGTTTACCTCAGCTCACGTAATACAGTAAATAGAAAACAATTTTCTTTTCAGTACATATTTACCTTCACGGTGCCACGTTGAAGATTTGCACTCTTGAAGGTTGTCAGGAAAAGTTGATTAGACGGTCCTAGAAGACTGCCATCTGGTGTTAGAAGTTGAACATTGACGAAACATTCGCTTCTGCTACATTTGCCAGCTAAGAGCTCTTCCGTGTAAGCTGTGTATACCTCCACCACAGACAAGGCTGGCTGAAACCGTAACAGAGTTCAAACGTTACTGTGAATTTCTCGAATGCTCTTTAATTATTAAGAACACGTAATTTCTAATAACATGGCAGTATTTCGCTACTTAAAATGTTTTAATTGAATAGCATGACTTAATCCACAAAGCCAGATGCCTGATGAAGAATGACATTAAAATAAACCTAAGTTGCTGTTATTCAAATAATGGTTTTTTTCCATTAGCTCAAGTTTTCATATGAAAATTTCAGTCACAGTTTTAGGCTGAAATTGCTCTAATGTGTGTAGATAGACACCAGTAAGAATATTCTTTGCGTCTTCACAAGTGTAAATATCATAGGGCAACTAAGACCACAGAGCTAATTTAAGAAAATACAGCTTTAGCATAAAAACCTATCATTAAGAGCTCTCACTGCTTTTGCAGTGCATAGTAAGCTGAGAAGTGATGACGCATAGTTTTATACCAGTAATACTATATCCATCGGTTAATGGGTCCAGTCAGTTTTAGAGATTCAAGAACAGTTTTATCTCACATGGTTTGTTTAATTTCCAAAGTTAAGTTTTGACCCATTTAATTTTAATGTATTTCGTTCATGTATCTTGTTCAGTGTTTGTCGCTGTGTGTTCTACCTTGCTTATGCTTTTAAATTTTTTTATATTTTGTAATTTTATACTGTAC
The DNA here is from genome assembly GCA_030141605.1 of Tubiluchus corallicola. Taxonomy (NCBI): domain Eukaryota; kingdom Metazoa; phylum Priapulida; class Priapulimorpha; order Priapulimorphida; family Tubiluchidae; genus Tubiluchus; species Tubiluchus corallicola. Next base: position 942,204 of record JAQGDQ010000034.1, read on the forward strand.
TGTAATTCAACCTTTTGGTTGTAACGATGATAAGTAAACTTATTACAGTCGGTTAATTGGGTGTCAAAGCATTTCCATCCCAAAGTGAGTCCAATAAACGGTGCCCACTGTAATAGAAAATGGCCAAAAGAATTTTTTAAGTAAAAATAAAAATGGAGTGATACGTGCCACATTAACATTAATTTTCTTCTGAACAACTGGCTGCATGCTGTCCCACCGATAAACTTGTACACGCAGCACTGTTGAAACATCATTAAGCTCATCCGATACAGACATTACATGAATTGTACTTTGTGAATCCGCGTTATCCCCATCTTCGTAAGGAGACAAAAATATCGGAGAGAAAAATTTTCCGGCATAATAATGCAGCATCTTCCATTTCCCTCCATATTCTGCAAAGCAAGTTTTATAATAATATGAAACCATAATGTTAGTTAAAGGAATTATTACGAATTGTAATTTCTATTGTTGTGCATGTATATAGTATGAAGGCAAACAAGTAATTAACGCATGATCATGTGTCATTATTAGTTTTTAAAAGGATTAAATTCAAGAACCTAATTTATGAAATATGCTGCACAAAAATTATCTAAGCATAGTCATGATTACGTAAAACCGTTGGTCTAAATAGTATTTGCCTAGATGTTGCTTGTCAACATGTTTAGTACATACAGTGAAGAAAGGACTAGATAAAATGATTTGCAATGCCACTGACTAAGTAACAAAGAAACCATTTAAAGTCTGCTCTTTCAAAAACTGTATTACATTATTGCTACGTACCGAGTGATGACCAAGATGCTCCCTGCCAAATGTCATTTAGTTGCCAGTAGAGGGCACCAGCAGTCTGACTAGTAGCATTTCTACCGCGGCGATAGAATTCCGTTTCTGTCTTTATCGCAACAGCTTGATCAATCTAAAAAAGAAGAAAAATAGTTTTTTGAAATCTAAAGTGCAAATATTTTAAATAGCGAATTGACAATGTGTGAGAGCTTTGGAGCTTGTAATTCATAAGCGTTACCTGAAATGCACCCTATTTACTTAAACAAGGTGTTAGCAAGACTAAAACTCACTCCTAGTTACTCAAGTAAAGTGCTACAGTGATCCAGGGATGACAATGACAAATTGCAAAAAACTCTGAAACAGACCGGGGGTTTGGGGGCCGCGTAGGTCCCCATGTGGGTTCAAGGAACACCTTAGAGCCAGCAACAAATTGCAATTTTGCGACCATAGAGAGCCTGTAAGTGGACCTAAAATATCAGTTACCTTGTTTCATGCATGATTTAAAATACCCAACTATCAAGGACACGATACCTAATTGTCTCAAAAACGCCTAAGTACTGGCCGCTCCTATGCAAAAGTATATAAAAACTGTCTGCAATTGACTCAAATAACTCCGCACAATTGATTGAATATTTTTATACATAGAGATATACACGTGGTTACACTGATGTACGTGATGTAAACAAAGTGACGGCCTGCCAATTAGCGGTCAGCTTGTGAAATAATGTACTGGGTCCGTAAAAATTTTCTCAACGAATTTACGCGATTTACAAAAATGACACTACTGGTCTTCCAAAAACTCGGAATTCCACATATCTGCAGAAAATTCTCATCCTTGCAGTGATCTGAACTGACTTATACATACCTAAATATGATGAATAGCATTTTTAATTCAATTCTAAAAGTGACAATATAACACAGTATGAATCACAACATGGCAAAATGCGTCGCAATATATCATAATACTGGAATCGCATTCAACACTCAATGCTATAAACTAGCAAAGAATTTACAAATTGCAAATTAAGAATATGGCTAAAGTTTACAAATCCCCAAAGTGGATTAGGATTAAGGTTAGGATTAGGAATATGTTTAGGAGTAGCTGCGTATTTAAACTGTGTGATTCCCCACACACAAGAAATTAGTTCCTGAAGCGGATTAGGATTAGGGATAGGGTTGGGAATAGAGTTAGGGTATTTAAACTGCGTGGGGAATTGTTAACTCCTTCCACGAATTAGTCTTGCTAAGTTAAGCAATCTCAAGAGCCTAATTTGTGAATATACTACACAATGATTATCTAAGTACAGTCACATTAAGGTAAAATTTCTAGTGTGTACAGCAGTTATCTAGATGTCAAATGTCAATATGTTTAGTACATATAGTAAATATTGGATTAAACAAAATGATCTACAATGCCACTCCACTAAATACCAGGAAAGTTCACTCTTTCAAAAATTCTGTTACGTCATGGCTAGGAATTTTCCAGGTTACCTGTGTGAGATAGAGCGTATCCTTGAACACCTGAAGAGGTTCAGGTCGGCTTGCCGAATATGGTATGTCAAGATGACGAATTATCTGAAACAGCATTTCCAAGTTGCCTAGAGAAGTAAAAAAAAACAGCTGAACACATCACAATAAATCTTCTAGAAAAGAAAAACACTCCCAGGACCTCAAATAGTGCTAACTGTTCTTCTTATTCAGCTAGTAGGATTTTTTAAACAGTTCCAGCAAATTGCAAGCCGAAATCCCGTATTAAACGAAATGACATACTTAAGACGATATTTGTGGATGACAGGCTCATTTTCCCTCGAGGACGAGCCACTGAACTAGCTGATGTGTCACAGCCATGTTCATACCTATATATATTTTCTTGCTTTCCAAGGTAAACAGCCAAAATCAGCACGGCACATGAAACCATCCCGAGCGAGTAATGAAGGCGGTCACCCATCCATTCACTGAACCAGACTTGACATCGCTTAACTTCTGTCGGAGATTAGAAGTCATTATGAGTTTTGAAACAGTGAATCAGCTAACGAATTTCATCATACCTTCATTTAACCTTACGTCAAGCAAAAAATAAATGAGAGCGCAAAAATTGCACACTTTGCAAAGACAATGTCTTATTGGAATATATTAAAAATGAAGCACCTAAAATTACAACAAATTTTTATTAATGTAGTGCAAGATATGAGTATGGTAAAAAAATTAGGTAGCTACAGTTACATTTACAAAAATGCTGAGAAAAGTTTTACTAGTAAATTAGTAAGTACTTAAAAGTACGAAAGAATTCTTTACTTACCTAAAGCTAAAAAATTCGTCTTGAAATTATCACGTACATACTGCCTTATTGTAAACATAGGCTGTATTAGTAGTAACGTTGTATAAAAGTTGTATATTTAAACTCCCGTGACGACCGTTAGGTGCAGTCATTTTCATGGTTCATCATTTGAAGCAGCTTTAGATAACACTGAGCAAAATTTGAAAAAATAATCACAGCATTTGTACTGCACACTTTACTAACTTTGCAAAAGTGTAAATTACGGTATGTTGTCAAAAAGATTGAAAAATATATTTTTCGATGAATCAGTGGTGCACACTGGAATGGCGAACCAGTGACGTTTTACCAGGTAATGCAAACGTTTCAAATTACTAAGCATTTTGTTCTCTAAATACATGAGTCTTTCAACAAGGTAAGCAGCATGCCAAGTAGTATATAAATGACCTTGTATGGAAAGTTTTTTGAGACGTAATTTTTTCTAATTGCCTTTTTTCCTCTTTAATGCAAAACACATACAGCTTACCTAGCAGATGATGCTGTCGATGTTGCATGAATGAACTATAGTAAGACCAATCTTCTGCAATGGACACCTTTTCAAGCGTCTCAAACGATGGCCACGACTGAAAACCGTACTCGGAAATAAATCTGGCGTTCGGATATATGTTCCAGTCCCAACCGTCTTGCAAATACTTGTAGATATGAACTAGAAACAGTTAATGAAAAAATTTAGCGAGTTGCTTAAAGGAAAGCACAAGTCATTTAGCATGCTGGGTTTGTTTTAATGTTATTACTTAAACAGAGAAAAACAATAACAAAGAAATATGTAAAAGTTGTCTATAAAGTATAATTTATATTACTGCTGAGTAAAAATTTTCAGGGGCAGTGGTAGCGGCCAGTTGCTTGAAAATTATGACGCAACTTGTGGACTTTTTACGACTTTTCGTACGTGCTTCGTGACTTTCCAGGGCTGTTTAAACTGATTTCAACTTTTGCAGCTCACTTAATCTTTATCCACAAATATCATAAAATTTTGTACCTAATTATTTGTAAGAACTCATTGTACTTTTATTGGAAATTCATAGTGCCCCGCTCTTTCTTCAGCCAATAAACAACATCATTGGTGGAAGAATGAGGCATTCAAAATGCCAGCGCTCAACTCCGAGTGAAACGATTGGGACTATAGTGATTTTACTAATTACACGAGGCACTTATCACACTTTTATTACCAAATCCTTCTAACATTTTTTTTCAATATATTGAACCAAGCCTAACTTCCCAGAAGGCAGGGTCTTCCTTTTAACGATGTACAGCAATTCAATAAATATAAATTTAGCCTTATAAAATTAGTGTTTGATTTAAATATCTTAAATAGTGGTATAATGCGAAAGGGTTGTTGGAAGATTATTGTACGCACATATAGATGTAGATTGTAGAGACAAAAATGCTCAAACAGTTTAGGTTGTCTATTCAAGCAAATCGGCAAGTTTATTCTGTCTAATTTATGATTAAAAGCAGTGTTTCAACATGCGATCAACCATAAGATAACAGGAAGAATTACGTTGCTGACAATGGCAAAAAATGCCAAAAAGTTTAAATGAAAGCAAATTTATTTTATGGACGTAGGTCAACATACACATTCAACGTACTACAGAAATTTTATTAAAGTCTGTTAAACAGAAGGTGTGCAAAATAAAAAGAAGAATTGACCTTAGTTGATTTCTGTATTTCTAAGCCGTGTTAGTCCCAGTTTTTGTTTTATTTTCATATTCTGTACTAGAACATTATTTTATTCAAACATGAAATTGCAATTCAGCTTGTAGCTGCAACAGTTTAAACTAGAATGGAAGCACAAAGCCCGCCTCACTTGCTTATTTCTTGCAAAGTTAGTGGGTTCCATAAGAGAATGATGGGCAGTCACCACTGTATCTTTTTATATATGGCTTATTGTTATAAAGGTATCTTTTTTTTGTAAAAATTAAAAACAACGTATTGTTGGGGCAGATCCATTTATACATTACAATGAAAAAAGCCGCAACAATGTATGGGGCAGATCCATTTCATAGGCATACAGCAAAAGTAAAAAATTAGGTTTTGTTATGGTACACACAATGGTTAGTAATATCTTCATGCAAAATTTCTTATGATGAAATGTCTCCTATGATGAAAGCAGTGAGTTGTGATATCTTTCAGAAATAACGTGACAACAACAATAACAGCAGCGTGATGAAGCTTTAGGGACCATTCACTTCATGCCTGATCCAAAAACGTACCATCACCATAGTTGGGATCCCCGGGATTGGTGGCAACCCATCCTTCCTCCTCCGACTGTTTGCCATTCGATGGACTAGATACGATAAAAGGACGACTATTGTCTTCATGAAGGACAGTTTCTCTGATAGTTCTTATGTACAGCGTGATGTAGTCGGATTTATACAAGTCAAACATGTGTTGTGTTCCATACCTACAGCAATAAACATGAGTAACTGCAGGCAATTTCAATCCTCCAAACAAGTTTCGTTCTTAGATTTTTTATTGGGGAACTGCAAGTAAAACGTTCACAGGCACAATAAGAAAATTGTACAGTAGCAGTTTCATTTTTTTGCAAACACATTTATTAGGAATAAAAATTCGTTTATGCTGAACAAACATTATCCTTTTCAAAGACAAAAGTGAAAATATGGCTATTTTTTCAAAAGAATTGACTCTAATGTTTATTAACAGCTGGTAATTTATAAAAAAAAACTAAAGTACCAAAGTAACAAATCAAATCAAGCAGGCTCTAAGATTACTATGTGGTAGCTTTACCAATTTGTTGCCAATGCTAATTCATTCTCATTGTTTCCTGCCCATAGAAGAATAGACGGATGATGTTTCAATCTTCTGACCTTGAAAAGCAATGCAATTTAATGTAGTCAGCACAACATTTAATGTGACATAAGCTATTGCTGTGGTTAACCAAGTAAGCCAGCAACAAGGCCGCATAGTCACAGCCTATGAGAGGGGGTCCAGCAGGTATTCAGGAGCCGACATATTCCCCAATCCGAAATATACTTATCACATACTTACCACACCACACTTACTTCGTTTTAATAGTAATTATTATTATTTATCGTAGGCCTAGTCGTATTGATATATGATAACACAAAGAGCATCTACCTACAGCCTGGTAGATGTATAGATGCGTAAATTAGCGTAATTCATGTCATCAAACCATTTCGCTATGAAAAAACCTGAAGGTGACAGGTGAATGTAACTATAAATACTGGTTTATGTTGCTACATTAATTGAACACTAGCAAACGCCTCCGCAAAAAATTTTGCGTATAAGTACACTTATAATCAATAACACACGAACATCCTACATAGTGTTAGTTTGTTTATCTAATGTATTGCCAGCAGCAGCTTTTACTGAATTAAAGTTATAACGTTATAAACAGAGTACAATGGATGACGTCAGAACAATGGCTTTGCGCCAGCAGTTTTCCAAGTGAAAATTGCCAAAAATGGAACATCTAATTGTCAGTCCTCTTGGTGGACCTGCCCTAAAATATAGCCCACACCATCGTGCAGCCCTGTTTTTCCTCTTTCTAAAGAGCTATATATCTCCTTCCAAGAATCACACTAAGCGCCGCTAGAACGTTTTTTCTACAGGCCATTTGGCCAAAATTTTGAAAAAATTGGGAGTTGGGTCCGGGAAAATGCCCGTAGCATGCATTAGTGGCGTTCCCGCGAAATCTAAATATGGCCATTACCCCCACCGTTGAATGAGCTATTCAATCATTATCAGCACCACCAGCGGCCCATTCTAGATCTCTAGAAATAAGAGGTATAAGTTTTGCAAAAAATTTCTGCAAAATGGCCATTTTTAGAGGATTTTTGCCCCGTTCCTCCCGGTGGAGCTGATTCGAAAAATAAAACCCCAGGAGCGAACCCTTGGGTGGAGGCCCTTCGTTTGATGTATAGATCGTCGAAAATGGTGCCATCGTCGCAGCTGTAGCCTCATCGGTTATATATCTATACATATCTATACCACCAAAATTAATATATAGGATGTTTGTTACATTTTGTTATATCTGGTCATGGAAATAAAGCTTTTATGAGAGTTTACATGTAAATTTACTGGAGATCGAACCCTGAAATTTGAAAAAAATATCTGTCTGCCTCGGAGCCCTAAACAGGTATTATAGTATAATTTCTGTTGGAGGTTCTGTGCACACTCATGACTGCAAGATTACACCTGTTTTTTTGCTGAAATGTAATTCCTCATTCCCACAATGGAATCGCATGGTTCAACTATGGAATCATCTTTCATCATCAGCCATCAGTGCTTCATCAGTTGACAGTTTGAACAGGCATAGGAGAGAGGACTGTTTCAATGTCATTAAATTATCAATCATCAATCGTCGATAAGCTAATGAAAGAATCATTGTCAATTTCATGAGATAATCGTGAGTTTGTGATTACCTAGAATTCTCTTTCTGAAAGAATCAGGATGGTTAACTTTGCCTACAATCAATATCATTGCTAATTTTGCTTTTAGACTATTGTGTAGTTTATTTTTGCATTATTTTAGTTTCAGCACTACATGATGCAGGTACGTATATGTTGAAATATTGTGTGAAGAAACAAGAAATTGTTTGTTGTTGCATTCACGATTTGTCGGAAAAACAAATAGTGTCAATATACAATATACTTGGGCACCATACGCTACACAGAATTCGGTTTGAGTATCGAAACTTTCAGAATTTACCCAAAATTGGATGACTCAAATATTTAGGCTAGAGAAAAAGTAGTAATATAGAGAAAACTTTAAAGCGTATGGCTGGGGTCATGGTTAAGTACATATTCAAGCTCACTTTCAGTAACGACCTCGATTCTATACTTGATTTGTGTGGTTTCATTCATTATGTCAGGTTATTACCTCGTAACAGGATGTTTATAGATTCAATTGTGGTTAAAATACATTGGCTGGTTCAGTGACTCATTACAGGGAAATCTTTGGTAATGAGCCAAGCTCCGGGCTCTCCACTAACATCTCATTAAAGAAGTCCTGCCATTAAATGTCGGATTTCAGCTTGCAGTGTGTTGAGTTGTAGAAAAAAGTAACATAGTGAACAGCTTTAAAGTTTAAACCATATCATGTGATTGCAAAGTAATTACAAGTTTATTGTTGCGCTTCACTAACTTGCAGGCTATTGAGAAATTTCACTTTAACACAAATTTGTTAATTTTGTTACAATGAGTGCTTGTAGGCAAAATAGCCAAGGGATCTATTTGAGAGGGGTTCTTCCGCTTTGTAATGGTACATGTTTGTGCAGAGATCTTTTGTGGGCTTTGCGCATTTTGAGTAAATTTATCAAGTGTTTCATGTTTCATGCTGCTTTGTAAATAAAGCATTTTCCATGGGGTGCTGGTAGATTTTTCTCACATAGTGAAATTATCTGAATTAGCGAATATTACTGAAATAGTGAAATTGGTGAAAAACAGCCAACATCTTCAAATAGCTAAAAATAAAGCCACCCGAATATGTTACTTATTTAAATATTGAACACGGGTTTGTTGTGCACAAATAATGTTTGTAAAAAAGATCGTGCAATTTCACTAAGCAATAAGCCGCAGCTTAGCTGAAACAATAGATTGCTATCGTGTATGTAAAACAGAGTCTGTGTGTGCACTTGCCCGCTGTAATCTAACACAGTGGAGACTGGGTTCTGGTAAAGCTGAGCTTTGCTATGGCTACCGGGTGACTTTTTTGTCTGCCATCTAGGGTCAAGTCAAAAAAGCATTGTAAATGTGTAAGTGCACTATTTGCAATCCAATAAAATTACTTCTTATCAGTTAGCTACTACCACTGCTATGTTTTTGTTCAAATATTCAGATAATTTAACTATTTGAGAAAAAACTGTCAGTACCCTTTGAAACATGAATCATTTACTGAACCAAGCAGAAAAATCCGTGAGTACCCCATGAAACACGAATCATTTACTGCACCAAGCAGAAAAATCCGACAGTACCTCCATGAAACACAAATCATTTACTGCACCAAGTAGAAAATCTGTCAGTACCCCATGAAACACGAATCATTTACTGCACCAAGCAGAAAAATCTGTCAGTACCTCCATGAAACACGAATCATTTACTGCACTAAGCAGAAAAATCCGTCAGTACCTCCATGAAACACGAATCATTTTTTGCACCAAGCAGAAAAATCCGTCAGCACCCCAACGAAACACGAATCATTTACTGCATCAAGTAGAAAAATCCGTCAGTATCCTCATGAAACACGAATCATTTACTGCACCAAGCAGAAAAATCCGTCAGTACCCCATGAAACACGAATCATTTACTGCACCAAGCAGAAAAATCCGTCAGTACCCACACAAAACATGAATCATTTACTACTAAACCAATTTATGTTTCATGGGGTACTGACAGATTTTTCTCAAACTGAAACAGCATAAAATACTTGATATCAGTTTATTCAAAAAGCACAAAGCCTAAAAAAGATCACTGCATAAATATGTGACTATTACAAAGCTGCCACAATCATTGATTACCTGCTGAGTAACTTCAGTCTTCACAGACTGCAAGAACTCTGGATTTGACGGATACATGGAGCACGCGAAGATAAAATCGTGCCACAGGAAGATCCCCATTTCATCCGTCAAGTCATAGAAATCATCTTGTTCATAAACACCTAAATAAATTAATGAAAATTGAAAACCAAAAGTCGTAACAGTAATCATATCTAAGCTTGGGGGACAAAAACACTTTTCAGAAAACTTTATAGTTCAAGTTTTGATACACAGGAAATCATATCAAGATATTTATGAATTAAAATTTAAGAGGTTATACTGCAACAATTACGCAAATATATAATTACCAATGTGAAGATAATTGCAGAACGTGCGGAGCTGGAGTCCTTTGCTGTTTTAATGTTCAAGTTTGAAAAGCATTTTAAATCATTTTACTTTGTCTACTCTTAGTCTGGGAAATTTTGGCAGTACGTCACAAAAAATTCAGCCCTGTTAGTTCTTTAGGGGATCCGATCCCATCAAATGAAGGAATTAGCAACTTCTTTAGAGCATAAAAGCCAAAAGCCATGAAGCAAATAACAGCAGACAATCTCACAATAAAAGACCTCAAGCTCTTGAGAAGAATCACAGTCAAACTCAATGTTTTTGGCATTGTGTAAAAGATTTCAGTTGAGAAATGGTCTAAATGAAATGGAATGCATCCTGACCCCGACAAATTTAGCACTAGACTAATGGCTAGAAAACACACCTCCACCCCAGACACGTAGAATGTTCATGTGAGCGTCTTTGGCTGACTGTAGCAAGTTTTGCAAAACCGGTCGAGTGACCTTCTCTTGAAAACTGTCGGCAGGAATCCAATTTGAACCCTTCATGAAGACAGCTGCGCCGTTAATCCTGAACCAGAAATCCAGACCTGAAATAAAATGTTTGAACCAACGAGACGTTTGAATCAGAGAAAACCAAGTTGTAATAGAAAAGCCTGAATCAGCTTTTTCAACTACAGGCACCAACTCCAAGGATGAGAATGACAAATTGCAAAAAACTTTGAAACAAGCCGGGGGTTTGGGGGCTGCGTAGGCCCCAATGGGGGTTCAAGGGGCCAGCAACAAATTGCAATTCTGTGACCATAGACAGCCTCTAAGTGGACTTAAAATATCAGTTACCTTGTTTCATGCATAATTTAAAATACCCAACTATCAAGGATACATGATACCTAATTGTCTCAAAAATGCCTAAGTACTGGCCGCTCCTATGCAAAAGTATATAAAAACTGTCTGCAATTGATTCAAGTAACTCCACATAATTGATTCTATATTTTTATACATAGAGATATACACGTGGTTACACTGATGTACGTGATGTAAACAAAGTGACGGCCTGCCAATTAGCGGTCAGCTTGTGAAATAATGTACTAGGTCCGTAAAAATTTTCACAACAAATTTACGCGATTTACAAAAATGGCACGACTGGTCTTCCAAAAACTCGTAATTCCGCGTATCCGCGGAAAATTCTCATCCCTGCAACTCACAATATCGAGGTTGGCATGAAAGAGGGGCTTTCCTGCAGAATTCTTCTTGATTAGTTATCACTGTGTCAAGTGCCTCACAACCACTGCCAACTTTAGCAAACACAAAGTCCTCGTTTCAAATCAGAGTTAAGAGCTTTTTTGTTGTGTTCCATTCAAACAATATTTTAAACAACACAAAGAATAGCAGTTTTCTTCAATGTTGTTTGCCCTCAGCTATCATGCCTGCAATTAACCATGTTAATGATTTAGTCTATGTGGTAATTATTTAATTAAAATGCCAAACTACAAACATCCTATTTCAGTTCAATATCATAACATAACAATGTAAACTTCTTTATTAATATAGAGAAATTCTCTTTATTTGTAAGTTTAGTTTTCACGCCATCTTACCTTGCTGGCCTGGTATCTGGTCCTGTATCAGTTCGACTGTACGAAATCCAACTCGAATGATTCGCGAAGAAGCCTCCAATCCAGAATCAGGTGAATAAAAAATCTGGACTTTGTACAGCGCCTGCTCTCCTAAACCATTTGGCCACCATAGTTTGACATCCACAGACTACACAAATATCTAATAATATTGTTAAATGTACTTGTAAAGCTGTTCTCAAAAATACAAAACAGAATCTCAAAAACTTTACAGCTATTTTCAAAAGGTCTAAAGATTTACGACTGTTAGCACTTTTTTTATCTTACAGTGTAGCGTGTATGTTTTAATTGGCATGTTTTAATTAGCAATTCTAAAACGGATCTCCACATAATATATATATATATATATATATCCACATAACAAAGTATACAGCTCATCAAAAACACTTTAACCTCTTTTAAATAATTAATTAATTAATTAATTTTAATTAAATAATAAACCCTGCTGCAATACTACTGCAAAAAATCATATCGTGTCCATAAATAAAAAACACAAAGCAGCTAACTTTTACATAGGTGCCTAAACAAATTTTAAGAGAATAATTTCCCAGAAAATCTCAGGGTTATCCGAGGCTTGTAAGCAACTACACCAATATTTAAAAATTTAATTCCGCGAGTGAATTTTGCTGGAATCATCTAACGCGTAAAACACGCTAAATCAGTTTCAGATTTTTTTCAGAAATGACACATTCAACCCAATTTCCTCTTACATAAACCACCAAGAAAAAGTTAAATTTTCTTTTAGTTTTTCTGTAAAACTGAAACTTCACCAAGCGCGCCATATTTGACGTTTAAGGACAGAAAAATCAATACACCCATATCTTAGTTTGCCGGACAAAAGGGGGGAGATGTCGGTTAAAATTTGTCTGTATTTACCGATACTAAGCTAATACAGCCGGTGTTGTGTACGAGACTCACAGTAATATAGAATCAATCGCCTAATTGTCTCAAAAGCAGAAACTATCACATTAAGTACAGTTTGTTTGTAAGCAAGGTTTATCAAAGTGACTAACTAGTAATGAGCTCATTGATCAGTAGAGACTGTTTTTCCATAGTATGCGGTGTTAAAAAATTAATTCCGCTCTACACCATTTAAATAAGGAATTTAAAGGTCAAATTTAACGTAAAAACAAGTTTTTTTCTTAAACTAAAAAAGTTAATAATAACTTAAAATCTGACATTAATTTTATTAAATTTTACAGCTCCGTTCCTAACGAAATCAGGTCTCGAAGTTTTACCCTCAAAACATTTTTGTACGGTTTTGCCAGTGAACATTCGGAAAGTCGCAGACTAAACAAATATGCTAGCAATGGCTTCCTTTGATACCATGTCGTTTCTGTGACGCCGAATTTGTAAACAATGCTACATAACGAAATGTGACACGCGATAACCAAACGTAAATGTTGCCGCAACTAGAGTGAATTTTGCTGGAATCATCTAACGAGTAAAACACGCAAAATCAAGTTTCAGATTTTTTTCAGAAATGACACATTCAACCCAATTTCCTCTTACATAAACCACCAAGAAAAAGTTAAATTTTCTTTTAGTTTTTCTGTAAAACTGAAATTTCACCAAGCGCGCCATATTTGACCATTAAGGAAAGAAAAACGAATACACCCATATCTCAGTCTGCGGACAAAAGCGGGGAGATGTCGGTTAAAATTTGTCTGTATTTACCGATACTAAGCTAATACAGCCGGTGTTGTGTACGAGACTCACAGTAATATAGAATCAATCGCCTAATTGTCTCAAAAGCAGAAACTATCACATTAAGTACAGTTTGTTTGTAAGCAAGGTTTATCAAAGTGACTAACTAGTAATGAGCTCATTGATCAGTAGAGACTGTTTTTCCATAGTATGCGGGACTTTTTAACGGTCCAGATTTTATCCGATTCTTCCGATATCTGCAAAAGCACAGTCCGGCAAGCCGAGATACGAGTGTACACCAGGATACTCATTAAAACTTACATTTGGTATAGCAACCGTTATATTGCACACATTTTCCCCTGGTGTCAATTTAATCTTCACTGTCTCTATTAACCGAAGACTCGGCACTTGAACAACTACGGTACCACTTTGCGAGCTTAAATCAGCAGCATCAAGCCATACTGCTGCATCAACGTACCACGATATGTCTCCTGTTCCTGTACAAACAGCAAAAATAATAGAAATTCACAAATTCATATGCAGGACAATCCATGCTAGGTGATTATGTTTGCAAAATGAGCTAGTAAACTGTAAGCCTTTTTAGAAAATTGACATGGCAAGTGTGGAAATCTTTTTTACAAATCTTAATCAGATTTGTAATTTCATACCTTTACGAACAGTAGCAGAAGCATCTCTAATTACTGCTGTATCAAATGCTTCTATACCAATGGTTTTCCTGCAATCGAGCATATGTCATACATATTTTAAATATGTAATCATATAATTATATCTACATTGCTTGTATAATAAATTATAGATAACATCTTACAATAGATTTGGCTAAACTTTAAGACTATAGTGCTTTTGTAGATCGTAAATTTTTAACTTACTACCAGCTTCAAGGTAAACATATAAAGCTCAATGAATGTGTGTGTTTTTTAGTGTTTAAATACTCTGTAATTAAAACTGAGAAGAATTTCATCTGCACTTACTGCATAAACAGTGGGCTGACAATTATATCATCTCGAGCTTATGCAAAATTAACACCAATAAGCCTTTTCGCAGTTCTAGCAACTGATGATGATCGTTAAAAGTTCAAAAGTTAAGTGTACCAGACAATACATTCGTGTACACTTGACAACACCTCGCAGCCCACAATGTTGTAATAATAACAGCTTTAACAGCTGGCTAGAGTCTTATAGCAAGATCTTGCTAGTAAATCATTCTACACACAGACTAATGCATAACTAAGTAAAGTCCACTAAAACAACTGAAGCACTGAACTAATTATTTGTGTTACAAACTACACGTAACGATTGTAGTTAAGATGCGTTGCTGTGGTACACTTAACCTATGACCTACAGCAACTGCATGTGCGCACAAAGAAGCTATGAAAAGGCTTATTAACAATCAAATCAAATGTAATTTTCCTCCCTACATGATGTTACTCCATTTTCATTGCTTTATACACACTTATAGCACAAACTTTTAGATGTATAACCATTCCATCTCATAAAAGTCTACTGACAATCACAGTATAACATAGATTGCAAAAATCATATTTTTCAACTACTGTACGTTACACAGTTGTCAGAAATGTAGCTGCTATTTAAACACTAAGAACTTGGCAACAATGTTATCTTTTACCATATTCCCTGGGGTGCAAAAGCAGGTCCCCAGTCCCAGCTGAAAGAACAGGGTTCTTTGCGAATGAAGTTCACATGGCATTCGCCGTGTTGAGGTGCGGCCGTGCATTCCGGTGGAACAACGTACTCGTATTCCGCTGCTTTTCTGGCAGCATAGGTGATAGCCGATTCAAACTGTATGGAAATTTTGTTCATGCCGACCTGTAGGCGAGCAATAAAAACAATTATTTGTTATAGTAATTAAAGAAGACACCCAACACTGAGTGGCTTAACTCAATGGTAGTGTGCTTGCTTATGACACGAGGTCGTAGGTTCAACTCCTGTCAGAGTCATACCAAAGACTTGAAAAATGGCACCACTTGTTCTTCCACCAAGCACACGGGTTTATCAAAATGACGTGCGGGTAATAATAATCCGGACCATATTGGAAATAAGTATAGTGTTACTTAATGTGTTATCCATGGATTAGGTTCTAAACGAAAATATTATTATTAGAACATGGCATAGCAAACTCATCTTGCAACTGCCATATAAGGGTATATCTGATACCTTTTTTGAGAAAACGATGCTAGTACTTTAGTGGGAAAATGATAAGGGCCCAACTGCTCACAAAACCAGTTACAATTCCTATTGCATCAATTTGTAAAGTTTAAACACTTGAGAAAAACAAGTTCATGCTTACCAACAGTGTAAATTTTTTCCCTTTCCTTCCTCAAGGAAAAAGGATGAAATAAAGAGACGAATAGCAAAGAACAACAGTAAGAACAAACATGTACTAATTAAATGTTTTAATGCCACTTATGGGCAATAACGTTTATGATAGCATAACTTCATATAAGAACAAAAGTAACCTCATCAAATTATCTTGAAGTGAATATTATGACATTGTAAAAAGCACAACAAAATGATGATTTATGAACAAAAAAAAAAAAAAAAACGATCACTAAATCTTTAAAAGGAAAAGAATTTAATAGATTAACCCAGCATCAGCATCATTGACCTTACAGTGCCCCATAGATGTTCTAGTTTTCTTCTTGAATGTCAGTCTTTAACACTTTTCTATAATTGAAAATTTATGACTACAGACAAGAATCAAGCAAAGAGGGTTCCATGTAGATAATATAGTACATTGCACTTGCCTGCAGAGTCGGTTTGATATCGAAGATATAGCGCACAAACATATTTTCGGTATTCCCAACATGTTTACCATTTATAGAAACAGAAGCTACTGTATCCAATCCTTCACAAACAAGCTGTACTTTATCTTTCTTCAAGGTGTCACTGTCAACTAAACCAAAAAAAGAAATCGTATGAAGACCTCTAGCGAAATATCCCCTTGGCAGTAACATATATACAACTGTAGCTAGATACAAATCATGTCATGTTTTTCTTGGAACAGTTAATGCAGCTTTTGGTAACATTTCAATGCATTTAGATTCTTTTGTGTAATTCTAATTTTAACAATAGCAATAATAACAGTAGCAGCAGCAGCAGCAACAACAACAACAGCAACAACAACAACAATAACAACAACAACTGCCTAAGTTATGAGCATGGAACATTAAAATAAGTGAACAAGAATCTATCATAGAGAGTTTGCACCCATCCCTCATCTGATACTTTATTGTGCTCATAACTGCAATGAATGATAAGATTGACCACTTGGAGCTATTGTTGGAATGGGTCCAATAGTTACTTAACAGAGAACTTATTATAACTAATTGCAAGTTTGGCAGCTAAACTTTAGATCAAACGTGTTGTGGAGATCGATAGCATTCATTAGAATTGAATAGAAAATTGTAGAATGTTCCATAGTATAGTAGAACAATCTTCTTACCCTGTAGAAGTTTCGAGAACTTTCTATTTCTAGACTGTTCCTTTGCACTGATATATAAGGCGGAGCTCGCCGCTGGAGTTTATTCCCTTGTATCCTTGTAGTCTCAGATTCTCAGATACGCTTTCTCGCTTTCACGTTTCCAGATTATCACATTTACTTTAAACATTTCGCGTTCCGTCATACTTTTGTGTTGTAGAATTCTCCCAGAATAAACTAGTTTAATTTGATGACGTGTTTTTTGGTTTTCTCTATGAGCCGTCCGAGAGAAACAAAACACAACAAAACGGGGCATCTCAATCATCTTCATTAACAATGCAAAGAGGTCTACAACTAAAATTTTTGCCGAAAAGGCATGCATAGTAAAGTAGCTGGATATCATGGTTTCTGCTTAATCACTGAAATCTGAAAATGAAGTGAAATTAACTAAAATCTCACCTTCAAATGTTCTTATATAAGTCCAATTATCTTTAGCAATCCAGCGATAGTCAACATCATTAAATCGGTAGTATGGATCGTTAATAACACCAGCATCTCTCAATGCTGTATGTATAGAACCAGGCACCGTACCATTTACTGTAATACCTAATAGAAAAATTGAAATATTTGGAGTGAACTTTTTCATGAACTTGTTACTTAATACAAATTTTAATTAAAACTGTAGCATGCTTAGAATGAAGATTACTGCGAAAAAATATATGTGTGCTTGCAAACCAAAACCGTCCATAAGTCGACATGTTAAAACCACGTCATGATGCTTCAAAGTAGAATGCAGCAAAAATTTAGTCAATTGTCAATTTTTCTTTTATAAAAAATGCTAAATATGTTGAATTTTTATATCCTAGCATCAAATTATCTAAAAAATGTTCAAAAAATACTAAACGTCCAATTTTTTAATCCCATACCCAGTTTTCTGGCCTTTCCTTTGGATTATCTCAGCTTAGAAAAATAACATAGAGTGATGAACTTGGTGTCAAAATGATCCTCATGAAATGGAGATTCAGAATATGTGAATAACTAGAAAAACTAAATTGTCGACTTGTTGACGATTTTGCTATGCAAGCACGCATTATCAGCAGAATTAATTTATAGGTGCAGTGTCTTGTAGGCCAAGACGGCATTTAGACAATAACACACTAGATGCTTTTGTTTCTTCACATTTTGTAATAATTACACTATCATTACTATTTAGTGATAAGCAAAAAATTGTCTATTTTATATTACTGTAGAAATAATCATAGTCAACGGTCAACTGAGATACCTTACTAAGCATTGCAGTATAATGCAGGCCTAGTATGTGTGGTAGTCTAGTGGTTGTCAATTCACCAGCATAGTAAGTTAACACTATCATCTGAATCTGAACGTAGATAGCAGGGCATTTCTTTAGGAATATTAGGGTAGTACGCATGCGTGGCAGTGAGATAACATCATCTACCACAGATTAATACACTTCCGTTCAATGTCAGATAAATTTTTTGTATCGCTGCTCTAAACTTCACTATGTCTGAAATTTGCACATGTGAAGATGAATTATTCCAATGGATGACTCAACACGGTATAAATGAATAGTTAAGACACTGGTAGCATTGAAGATGCGAATTACGGCCTTCAGTGGTAGCTCTGGTAATTAATATGTCACTATTAATATCTACATAATAAATATCAGCCGTGAATAATGGTATACCATAATATACAGCATTGCCGCTTTGCTAGAGTTAAAATTTTTAGGCCAGAAATGATTATGTTAATACTATAGTTCTGCTGCATAGTTTTATAGTCTGCTACACATCATACATGAGAAAAGATACAAGACAATGTTAACGATAAGAACTCCCATTACTGGACCGCACATTTTGTATTCTGTAACTACGTTTAATAACCAAAGTCCAGTGTAATGATGTAACTGTGGGTTCCAGATTTCAATCTTTCATTTCTGACTAGGGACTGTCGGGCTAGTATTAGATGCTAGAAAACTGCAACATTAATAATAATGATGATGACAGTGTTAGACTACTGTAAAATGTTAAGATGACATAACAAGGTTGTAGTAAAACCATTGGTCTTAACTTACTAGAGTTAGCATTTCTGACTAACCATGTGCCATCTAAAGTAGTCAAGCCACAAGAAATGCACCCAAAAAAAGCGAAGCAAACAAATAGGTGTAAATAATGTCCACTGAGCTGGCGAAATGTTTTCATTTTTTCACCCAGTATCTAAAACGGCGTTTCCAAAACGTTCCGCAATTTATTTAAGTCATTCATCTCTTAGTAATCACATGTTAAAAATGCAAACAAAACGCCTCCAACATTCTGCTGCCATCTGTTGGCGGACCTAGTAATAGTTAGACGTACTAGACTATGGGCAACCCTTGATATACGTTTAAGTTTTCTTTGTTGTGGCAAGGTTGGATGAGATCCTTGACATCTCATCAAATATAACCCAGCTAAGGCTTTTATCCCTGCAAAAACACATGCTTTAATGACTAAAAACGCAGTCATGAATGACGTAACTTTCAATGTGCATTCTATTGCCACCTCTGGCAGAAATAGGTAATAATTGTGTGCATCATGACCTACATATTATGAATCAGTGTGATGTTGGATTGACTGGTTTGATCAGTGAACCTAATCTATTTTTATTACAAGTTTAATCAAGTTGCTGAAAGAATTCACACTCAGATCTGTATGGAAGAAATTTCCAGGCTAAAGAGCAGAGAAGCCTCTTAGAGATTTATCATTTTTATCTATTTTACGTTTATCACTTTTATTAGCTCTTTATGCAATAACTATTAAGAAATTATACTTTTGAACCCTTGGAAATGATTGTAACAGCCTGGTTGATTCATTATTATGCAATGCTGTTCGTACATTTCTATGCGGCAGCATCAAAAATAAAACAGAAACACTATATAGTATAAACACTTTAGTTTTCAAAACAGAGACAGGATATTATTAAACATTTACATACATTAGTCTAGAATAGTTATAATAAGCATGCTGTTGTCGTGGCGTGCAGTTATCTATTAAAGGAGCACTTGCTTATAATGAATCCATTTTTTTGTCAACAGATGTCTATATACATTCAGAAATTGTTATCAAAGTAAGAGAAACTAATGCACATTTAACAATTAATTAAGATCTGGTAAATTAATAAATTGTCTAGCACTGCACAAAACTGTCTAATAGCAAAATTGTTTAAGTAGTTGTTATTGTCTGTTCTGGTTGTTGGCCAAACAAAGAACTAAACAGATCATTTTTACTATCTTCTGTGAAAGAGCAGTTGTCTACAGGTGCCATGAAGTTAACAAGTTTTTTGTGCACGTCGAATCTGACCCGTCTGCCCTTGCTAGCTTTAGTATCGACCTTCCTCTTCACTTTACTACGCAATTTCTGAATTTCCAGCCACTGTCGGCTTAGTTCAATGGGGTCGGTTATATCCGCAGTTTTGCGTTCTATGAGTTCTCGTAGTTGCTGATGATAAAAGTCCTCATCGTTAAAAATCTCAGGATCATATGATTTTAAATTCTCTTCCTCATCTTTTGTTTGAATTCCATCAATGGAACCATTGCCCAAGGCATCAGAGTTGCTAGACGGTTGTTCCGTTTCGCGTTTTCCAACGACCGAAAGCGACGTTCTCTGCAGCTGGGTTCTCTTTAGCAATCGATTCTTATCTGCTAGAATCTGTTCTATTTGTTTTAAGATCGACTGGCCAAAGATGCCGGACTGCTTGTCTTTTATCCTGGATGAAACCAGTCGAGTTTTGTCGTTCCATTTTTGTATTGCACTGTTCCTGTACGATTGAAAACTCTGATGTCTCTTGGCAAGAAAATCGGGATATTCGCTCATCGGCAACTTCCGTTTCACAGCACGTCTCTCGACTGCTTTATCTTCAACTTCGTCTTCTTCGCTCGTGATTTCATCATCACGAGCAGATTTCTTCGCTACATTTTTGCTATCTTTGCGGCCGGTTACCACATAGTTGGTATCCGCATTTTGGAGCAGCAATTTTGTCTGCAAATGTATCATATTGTCCAGCAAGTTTTTCAGTTTTTGCTGTATATTTTGCAGAGACACTGATTGGTCAGATGATAGATGAGATACGTACTTCACCCAGGAATTATATTGCGGAAACTGATTGATTAACTGTACAAGCTTTTGTAATTTTATGCGTGCTTCTAACAGGCTGTCCCACAAGGAAAGCTGTTTTACGGTAGCTTTTCCCCTTACTAAGTCGTCATTAATGCTGACACTAGAAAAACTTTTGATAACGCTATCAGAAGAACCGTGTTTTGCAACTGCAGTTCCTGGAGATAATCTATCATCATTTTCAACATCACTATCAGAATTGCTGTTGAAATCATCATCACCGTCATCATCACTACCACCGTTATCATCATCGTTGTCATTATCGGTATCAGTTTTATCAGCGTCATCATCACTGTCTCTCTCGCTACTAGACAGGTATGCTGTTGCACTATCGACAACATTTCCATGAAGCGAATGCCTGTCTTGATTGCTTACAATTTGCAGCATATCTTCACCGATGTCATCATTATCATTTTCGTCATCACTGCTGTCATCAGAATGCTGAAACAACAAAGGAATTAGAATATCGGTGAGAACGACATTAAAGTAACGGTATACAATAATGCAAATTTACATTTTATAGATACTGTTTTTGCAACTTCTGTTTTAGTAAACACAAATTAGCATCAAATTAGAATGCTGTTTGGATGTTTTCATTTCTCACTGCATAAAAAAACACCAGGCCGGCCACAAAAAAATTTGTTTCCATCTTACCTCATGAGCTCAAAAGATGTCACTGGGGAGGGAGGACAGAATTTTTTCAAAGCTGAATTGTGGAACATTTAAAATCAGTTGACATCAAAGTTTGTTTATTTCCCACTAGTTAGCAGTAATGTTTTAATTTTTTTCAATGCGCATTTGTCACACTTTGTTTTTTAGTTTTTTGTTTCACATTACTAAATTATCATATAATTATCAATTATCGTACAGTCTCTTTTTTGTACAGCATGAATGTATGCTCAGATAAATCTGGTATAAGCTGCAACACTACTAATTATAAAATCTAATATACTAATACTGCAACAATACTAATTACACATTACTCATGCTGATTTGGTGGAAAGAACGCATGCGATTATCAACATCATACAAAGTGGCAACACTGGTCGAGAGTTAGACATGGTGATTGTTGGTCTGCATGCTAGACCAATGCTAGAAGAAATTCTAATTTAATCATGAAAAGGCAGCATGCATACTGTCTCAGAGTGCAGAGGAAACTGCAGTTAACAATGAATTTTTTTGAGCAGTCAGTAAGATGCAACACAAACGTAAGAAAACACAAACCTTAAGATGTTTACGTAAGACTGTTTTCCCTGCATAGCGGCGACTGTGTTCGGATAATAGCGGCACATTACGCCTACGGAGAGAGCTTGTACTGGTACCGGCAAGTGTCTGATCATCGCCTTCACTGTCTACATAAATCAACATGTTATGCACATTATTATAGTCATTTAAAGGTATAATATAACCTAGCCACATCATAAAACAGATTTGCTTTCAGTACTTGTTTACCTAAACCCAATTTGAAATTGACATGGCTAATTATGTAATCACAAATTATTTGACTCACAATGATTCATTAGTCACAGGAGATTCGAATTGACTACAATAAAAATAGTTAATATATTGAATTTGTACACATAGTAAAAGTAGTTAACAATGTCCTACAGTGGTAACGTCATTCCAGAGATTGGGACCACTAGACGTACAAGGCTGATTTGAACAATGCAAAGTTTTTACACAGGTTAGTACAGTAAAAATCCTTCATTAGATATTAGCCTATAAGATGAATGGCATAAAAAAAGTTCACAGATGGCCTGTGAACATCATTATGTAATGCTCGGAACACAAGAGTTAAAATTTTAAAAATAATATGACATCTAACAAGCAACCAGTGCAGACGATACAAGATAGGCGAGATGTGACAAGACAAGTTGCCATTCACAAGACATACAGCATTATTTCGTATTCGGCATAAACCATGAGATTTGTCTAAGGCAAAGTAGCTTTTTAGCTTTTGTAACTGAAAAATGCATCAGGCAAACATAGAATATTATGGTAGTAACCCAAAACTGAAGGAAAACTGCCAAATATTATCAGAGCAATTATAAAATGAAAAAACAAACTACATACAAAAGCACACATATACAGGAGTGTAAATTGTTTTTGATAAATTTTAAAATGCATGTCAGATATGAATCAGTGTACATGTGGATGTCTTGAAAAAATGTGTCAAGTTATTGAACCGAAACCTTTAGTTATTTTACAACTAAGCAGTTTAGACATGTTGTAAGATAATCATGCAATAAGCATCAAATGATTTAATGAGTAGATGTATCTTTGAATTTCTAAGAAAGTCATCTGACTACTTAGGTGTTAAGAAGCTCCTGTTTTTACAACAAAGTTGCAATTGCTTATACCCTTTTCTACAAGTTTGGCTGAAGATTCATGATTCATATCATCTTCTGGATCATGCAGGGATGATACTGGTTTGGTAAGTTCTGCAAGCCTGTCTGCTAGTGAAGCCATGACACACAATGTTCTCTGCTAGTGGCTTCAACACAAATCTTGGGAAGCACCTATAAATAATGCTAATATAAATGAAGTAATTTATTTTCACGATCAGGTACCAATTTCAAAAATGTACAGGTTTTCAATCAAAAATTTCACTCCAGCAATACATATACAATACATCAACATACAATATTACTGAAACAAAAAGAAACAATATAGGTAAAAAAACGTCGATGAAGTCAAATTAACCAAATAAAAGAGTTGCCGTATGACACCTTGAAAGCTTGGCTTGTTAAGGTGGCACAAATGAGTGAATGAAAGAATGGTTAGGGTAAGTAGACATGATGGAATGGAAAAAAAATAGTAAGATTAGGGATAGGAAGAAGGAAAAGAGGAGAAGAAACGACCACAGTGTATGTTTAATTTACATAGAGGTATATTAAAATAGCATTATAATTGATTGGAGGCCATATATTGCGACTGAATGAGACATGGAACCATTAAAATTGTATTATAAGTATGAATCAATAATGGTCCTTTTCAAGTACTTTTTGAAACTATAAATAGTTTTGTGTATTTTTACTTGGGAACTTATTTTATTCCAGTTATCGGCGACTGTGAATTTAATAAAGTGCCTGGCACTATTAGTACGACAGTAAGGGACACGATATTCGGTGAACCTTGTAAAGTAATGTTTAGGATTTGTTGTAATGGGATTTGCAAAGGAAGTGGGAAACAAGTTGTAGTATGTCTTGTATGCAAGAAATTAGTTTGTGAAGCAGAGTAGGATTAGGGTTGGAGTTGGGGTTAGGGTCGTGTTGGGGTTAATAAGGTTTTTATATTGTGTGGGAAATTGTAAACTCCATCTAGTAGGTGTAGAATAGCAATGACAATAATAGTTTTTATATTAAAAGCTTCTGGCCAGTGTGCTTCTTGAGCTGCTGTTTCAGTTAGAATAGAAGTGTAACGGAAATGTGAAATCATTATTGTTACGATATTAACTCCTGCAGATCAAAGGCTGCTACAACTAGTCCTAAGTTACTTCAAGAACCATACTTGCAAATTACAATCTTTTGTTAAGTTACAGTGGATCCGCTCCACATCAAAGTTTGTCGGCAAAATGGTTACGCAGATGCTTCAATCAACACAAATGAGCGGTTAATCACGAAGGAAATTTTTTTTCACAAATTTACTGAATCAACTAGTCAAGTGGCTAAATCCCCTAGTAAAATGTAAGTGGTTAATTTAAATTAGTTTTTAACTAGGTAATTTAGATCGACTTACCAAGAATCCTATGATGACTGAAATATAGTTTATTTCACTTTTTTGAAGAAGTTTAGATTTTTGCTAACTGTGTGGTTTAACATGCCTACATTGACAATAAGGAAAATCTTACCTGTTGGCTCATCGACGGGTTAATGTGATTTCTTTTTTATCAAGGACTGCGATGTTATTAATGGAGAAATGGGAAATTAAAAATTTCAGTCCTCACAAACTGAGTATCGAAAATTTGAGTGTCTACGGGGCTTCTATAAGTGTACTCGCTTAACCCTTATTACAACAGTATAACAGTAAAAGTTTATTTTAGTTTTGATGATTGTACAACTGTGTAATCTTATAAAATGAGGGGGAAGGGGTCAATCCAAAGGCACATCTTGTAGATCTGGACCTTGTCGTCTGAACTATGGATTTTTTTCGTCTGGTCAAGGAATTTTGTCTGCTCTGCAGTAGGCATACACTGTGATTTCTATAGCCCCCTTGAGTCCATCTCAACAGAGACAACAACTGCTGTACGAAGTGCAACTGTTACATCATAGTGGGACTCATAAGAAGCAAAGGTGAAAATTCATAATTTAGTGTTTGTAGTGCTTAGATTGCAATTTTATTGCGTTTGTATCTGTAACATGAAAAATGTTTTGTCATAATTATTTTAATTTACTATGGACTTAAGGAATATGTCAGACAGTACTTTCTAACCTGTCACACTGTATTTAGAAGCCAAAATTTCAAACTGATATTGAAGGAAAATTAACGAATTACAGCTTTTTAACATTTTGCTGCCTTAATTAATTGGAAAGCAAATGTATCAGTGTTTTGAAGCCAAGCAAAGAATTGGCAAACACCATTGGATGAATGCGCAATACTGAAAAACATTATTAATAAGGGCAATTAGAGCTTTGGAAATAAATGGTAATCCTTTGTTTAGATGGAAGCTGGATGAACAAGACAGAATTTGTGGATGTGGCTTAGAGCCTGAAACTTTGAAACATAATGTATAATCCTGCATTTTTTATGAAAATGAGACAGGTACGGTTGTTTGGGATATTTCAGATGAGGAGTGTGTGACTTGGTTATTGTTTCAAAATGTTAAGGCAGCAAGTTTCTTAACGATGTAATGAAGAGACGTCAGGAGATTAGAATTAAGAGACTGGTTTGAAATTATTTTTTTTCAGTCGAATAGCAGTTTTTTACTGCTCACC
The DNA here is from genome assembly GCA_030141605.1 of Tubiluchus corallicola. Taxonomy (NCBI): domain Eukaryota; kingdom Metazoa; phylum Priapulida; class Priapulimorpha; order Priapulimorphida; family Tubiluchidae; genus Tubiluchus; species Tubiluchus corallicola. The sequence goes on from JAQGDQ010000034.1 coordinate 967,957, forward strand.
TTGATACAAAAAGGCCTATAGGCACTGGACTGAATTGAACATAGGAGTGTCTAGTTTTTTGCTAGATTACTGCTGTGTTTTCCGCTCTTGAGGGTAGATTTCTTTTATTTTGGAATTTTGCCCATAAAGATAATTATGACTCTGCTTGACCAATGTCTATAACAGACGTGATGACTGATTGAAAGAATCGACCAAAGATTATCTATAGAAATGCCTGTCCGATGTTGGGATATCAGAAGCCAATTTTACACTGTAAATTTCACACATAAATTTTAAAATCCTCCTTCTCCACTTTCGTTTTTGCTTGCATATTACGTTTTTCTGGCTACACAAATAATTATATTCATTTTATTATATTATTTTGTTCATTGTTTTACAGTTATAATTAAGTTTTCTATTTTTCATTGAGTCATAATTATCTATTTAGTTGCACACTCATATTCTATTGTATATATTTTGTTTCATTTCCGCTTCAATATTTGAAGAATTTCTGCTTCTCTATAATAGTTCTTTTGTTTCAAAGTCCTCCTGGCATTATGCTTAATAGGCATAATTTCATTGAATAAAATTGCGTATTTCCGTTTCAGTTTTTAGTTTCATTTTATCATGCACATTTTGTTTCCTTTACTGATTTTTTATTTGCCCTTTATTTTCTTCTTTCGGTTTGGCTTAATCTTATAGTTTGTTTATGCTTTAGTCGGTTAGTTATATGCTTTACATATTTCATTGATCATCATTGCATAATATAATTATTTCATTTTATCATGATGGTTCCTTGTTGCACAGTCTATTTAGTTACTTCGTTTTCATGTTTTATTTCTTCCCCTATAGATTAATGTTAATAGTTGATGTTCTTATCCTGCTTCATAATTTTATTATAGGGTATAATTAGTAGCGCTACAATTTTTTTAACAACTTACACTAACATGAGAAGGGTAGCTGAGTTGACGAGCAATTGGCTTCCCGTTACCCTTTCTGCTGCACCTACCCAACTTTTTCCTTTATGCATAATTTATTCTGATTAATCAACATTTATAGCAATTATAGTCTATTTTGTATTTTGGTGTGAATGAGGAGAAAACTAAAAAATGTGGATTTCTATGTCTATGTCTAGAAGATTTCCCACGTTGATAGTAAAATTTTAGCCGAAAAGGCGAAAAGCAAAATCCGCAAAATTGTAGTCGTGGTTCACTGGTTGTCGTTTGTCTAGAATTTGAATGTGCATTTCACTTGTCGCAGAACCATGTAAGACTAGTGATTGTTCCTGGCCGTACCGGTGTTAGAGTAGGGTAAGTTATATTATTTCAATATTTTTGTGTAATTTTGAGTAGGCTGTACCCAAAACATTTTAAGATATTGTCTCTCGATTTGTTTTCGTCACTATGAATCTGTCATAAAACAACTTGAACTAAATTAGCAGCATTAGTAATTATATTTACAATTACAAATCGTTTGAATATGCTTTAGACAAAGCTTTCCAAATGCAGCCTGTTGTTAAATACTGTACTTCTGTAGGCCCACTAAAAGTTGGTTTTTAAAAATTTATTTTTGAGCTCCCTGTTATGATTATGATTCATATTTCTGTATTAGTCTTCATTACATTGTGTTATGCAAGTGCAGTGATTTTGTGTTAGAATGTGTTGAGTCAAAACCAGTTTGTTTTTGTAAATGTACAGCCAGTTTGTATAGTAAAATGTGCCAGCTTCTTGCATGGTTTGAGGTTCAAGTCCCAATTGATTCGTACTTTTTCTGCATCTCCTTGTATCAGTAAGATAATTGTTAAGTTAGTTGCTATTTAATATAAATTGTTACCAGTTTTCCATTTGGCATATCTTACCTTCTTTTATTAAAACGGAGAAATTTGTTTTTTTCTCGTAATGCGTAAATGAGTATATTATGTGCGAAACTGACAAGGCTGTGCAGTTTTTTTAATATGAAAAAACTAAATTTATAAGAACTTCAAACATAAATTTTTAATTCCATTCTGACTATAATTTATTTACGTGAACCACATTGTAGGATAATGCATCCGTGGTTATACAAATATCTATACAATATAAATGCCGCAAGTAAACATTCCATTAAGGGATTTATACAAACATCTAACCAACATTAATTTGTAAATAAATATTCCTTTACAGCGATTTAAAATTAAATTTGTTTGTAATTTGCTTGTTTTTAAGCTGCGGTAAACTGGTTTAACAGTTCCAAGAGCAAGCTACTTGCATTCACTAAGGGCATATAATGGGTTTAAATGACAATGCTGAGTTGATGGATTTGTAGAGCCGCCTACTCAATGCAGTAGTGTGGTGAGATGTGAATTTTATTGCATATTGCACTCGATTTGTTCTCATAGAAGAGCTACGGTACATCATGACTTGTGACAACCGTGACACGTCTTCGCAACGCAAGGCTTTCTGCTACGGAAGAGAACACTTTATGGCAATTATGTTATGTGTTCTCCTGAGTTTAGTTATCATCCAGTACACAGTCAGTGTTTTACTCAGCAAGACTATTCCGTTTACTCCAGTGCTCTTGGCTTATTTTAACGCTTCATTTATTTCTTTTTCGGAACATTCAACCAAAGTTTACCATTACACAAGGGAAAGTTTTAAGGGTTTTGATGTAGTGACACCACCTATGCCCGTAAAGAGCTCAAACAACTCGGTATTGGTAAATTCAACAGTCGGTTTACCGTTGTGTCCATTGCTTCCACCGAAACTTGTGGGGCCGATTAAAGTCTGGATGGACGTGCCATCTTGGGAAGAAATTTCCAATCGATATAAAAATCTAATGCCTGGTGGTCGATACCGACCGCCAAACTGCACGTCTCGCCATCGCGTTGCTATTATTGTGCCGTACAGAGACAGAGAGGCACACCTCAAGGTGTTTTTGAACAACATTCATTCACTTCTACAAAAACAGCAATTAGACTATGGCATATTTGTGATCGAGGAGATCGCTGGAGTGCAGTTCAACAGAGCAAAGTTACTCAACATTGGATTCACCGAAGCGGTGAAGGATTATGATTATCAGTGTATGATATTTCATGACATTGACTTGGTACCCGAGGACGACCGAAACATCTACTCTTGTCCTGATTTGCCGAGGCATATGAGTGTCGCGATCGATCGTCTCAACTACAAACTGCCATACGCTAATATCTTTGGCGGCGTTGGAGCCTTGAGGAGGGAACAATTCGAGCTTGTTAACGGATTCTCTAATCAATTTTGGGGGTGGGGAGGTGAAGACGATGATATGTTTAACAGACTGCACAAGCACGGGTTGAAGATAACACGCTATCCGGTAAGCATAGCCAGATACAAGATGCTGAAGCATTCTAAAGCTAAAGCAAATCCAGACAGGTATAAGATATTATATTCTGGTCACAAGCGATTTCAGAGCGACGGTTTGTCAAACCTTGAGTATAAAATTGTGAAGAGAGACACAAAAAGGCTGTTTACTTGGGTCTTAGTTGATATAGGTAAAGGTGCCAATACTACACTATTAGCAAGTTTAAGAACTCTCAAAAAACCTTCTACTAGCTGATCACATCTTTAATATGTACGAGTACTCAAGTTAATGGAAGCCAATTGTTTGCCAATTCTGTACTTGTGCATTATAACTCATAACTTTGTTTATAGTATATTCAGTCCAGCCAGATTTAAGTACATATGTTTTTCAGATTGTTTTATAGCTTTTGCTGCATAAAGATATTACCATTAACACACTGTCAACTATGGCCACCCAACTATGTGTGTCCAGTCATCTAAAATCTAACTTGCCAACAACACTTTTGCCAATTCCATTTTGCCAAATGGCATAGTTTTTAATTGTTTAACATTCGTAGCGTATTTTTTATGTAGCTCATCATTTTGAGAGATGCAAGTGACATAAATGCATCGTCATAAAATTTGGTAAAATTTGACATCGATTTAATTTGTCAATCAACGGATGGATTACATTTGATCGTGTGTCAACCAACTAGGCCAACTGAAAAAAATTCACTTTTTCAGATAATCTATGACGGTATAAAAGCCCCGTGAAACCATAGTCCATAACACCCCTAGCTGTCTTTTATTTGTGGGCTTCTAAATTACAAGGTTTTTCATATATTTCACTCCTAGTAGTACTTTTCTAAGTTGTTTAGGACAGCAGTGTGTTAGATCTATCTAGTTACTCTTAGAGTTTGTTTAGGGTACTTTTCTTCAATGTTATTTTAGTTTAGGAATAACTTTGCAAAGGAAACTATGCCGTTTGCGCATAGTTATAGACTAGTCAGTGTTCAGTAGTCACCTACCTGTAACAAAGGTAGAATGAATCGATTCTTACGAAATAGGATAAGGAACTCTAATTAAGGGCAGCAATTGAAGATACCTGCCTGTCCTTCATTTTGAAGCTTATGGATAAAAATTTGCTTTGTCTGAATGTGAAGTTTCGAATGCAGTGACGCAGGCGTTGTGCAGGGCTAGACTAGTCGACAATTTATTTAAATTTTAGCCATGGCACTGCAACCATGACAATCATGTAGAACTGGAATTGTATTGTACCAGCATCTTTCATAGCTTTATACTTTTTTGCACGCCAAAGTTTTTAGTAAAATTCCGTAGTTAATCTCACTATAAATAGGCCAAAGATTGTGTTGTTGTATTATCATACTGATTCACTTTCATGCCGCCAACTATGTTATAATCACTGTCCTCATGTATTGATAGTGTATTTTTGCATCTATATACTTTTATAATGATTATTTGGGGTCGTACATGCAATCAGCAAATGTCTCAGAATTACTGGATGTATATATGATATGCATTCAATTTCACACTTTATATTAGGCAGAAAGTGGGCCTACTTTATCAAATGCTCACTCCTCGAAAAGTAGTTTAGTCAATTGTTTTGGCCAGTTTTTTCAACTTTTATTAATTATATTCTCCCTGGAGTGAATTAGTGTTATATGACATATAAGTTTTAAATCTTACTTTTGAATCTCATAATTTACATATTGTAAGGCTGTTGTTCCGCAGTAACCGCTGAAGTGTTCAGTGACAATGCTCTCGCCATCTGTGAAGCTGTTATTAAGTTAACAGCAGCCAGTGTATCTTTAATGTGCTACATTTTGTTCTCTGAGCCAATGAAAGTGAAATAAAGTACAGCATGGCCTGTTGAATAAGCTCAGCTGTTCACGTTCAACGTTTATTGCTGATGTTGCGTGCCTACGCCACTGTAATAAGATAAATCTAGCAGATTATTATTGGAGATTAAATTGATTTTTTTGTAATAAAGAGCGGAGTTGAAAATATTTCGCTTGCGGAGTAATATAAAGACAGGTCTGTTTCGCCGTGATTTCTCGACATGCCGGAGCCCATTATCAGAGTGGGTGGTGGTTTATCTTTCATTGCTATTTAGCATTGATAATCTCGAGCGTGCAATAATAATCTGAGTATATTTTATACCACCTTGGATCTCTGACAACTCATTATTTTGCCAGAGAGATTATTTCATTTTGTAAATAGATTATATCCTGTTCGTTGTAGTCGCATAACAGACCTAAACTTGTTTTTGAGATGAATTATAACGCGTCGACATTGCATTCCTATTGGAATTCGTAGAATCTCATTTTCATCATTTCGAACTTTTGTGATGCGGTAACGTTGCGTATCTTTCCTTCCACATTAGCTCACATGATGTAATTTTATCCTGTCGTTTCCTAAATTTCAGTAGTGTGATAATGATGATATATTCTCTGACGGAAACGCTAACCCACTTTTCTCACCAAATTGCCTTACTGTATGCGGGTTTTTTCCCAAGGCTGTGCGTGAAATTTTCGCGGATTTGAGTGACGCTGGCCCACATTATGCGAGCTTATTACAGTATTATCACTCAGAAACTGAAGCTTGCCTTGCGCTGCTACTGTATACACCGGGCTGATTTATTCTTATTTTATCAGCGAGTGTTCGTTGGTTTGTCTGGTCAGATCAATGTCAGGCTGTGGCAAATTTAGCGCCTGAGCTATGAGACTAGTAGATAAACGTTATTGTTTCAAAATCAATTTACCTTTATTACCATAGTTTTACGTTTCTAGCTGCAGTTTCCCCGTGACATTAAACCACGTATTGCACGCTGTATAATAGATTATGTTGTCATAAATATGACCGAATAGAAAATAGACCCTTCTTCTGGTTACTAACCAAGCACTTTCCTTTTCTTTTAATATTTACCTTGTTTTGTTTCTTTATTATGTTTGTCTACTATTTGTAAAAGAAAAATGTGATAAATGCATCAACCATCTTGGGTATTTCCATTATGCAGCATGGCACCAGAATGTATTAACTAGCAAGAAATTAAATCTTAACGTAAGACTTCATTATTTAATGCTTACGTTGCCAAATATTTATGTACAACAGTGAAACTTGGGGTTTAACGCTTACTCAAGAAATGCAGATTGACACATTTCATAGAAGTCTTCTTAGGAAAGCTTTAAAGATAAGATGGCCATAATCAATAATGAAGATTTATACACCAGAACAAAAGAAATTTGTTGGAGTTCAGAAGTCAAGATCCGAATATTAAGATGGCTAGGACACCTTCAAAGATTACCAAGTGAACCACCAGTAAGAATCGCCTTAAAGGAAGCCATAAAACCTTGTAAAAAAACCACCTGGTAAACCTAAGTTGGATAGCTAAGATAAATAAAGATGTTCAACAACTTCAACCAAATCTATCTTTAGGAGTAGAAGAATTTACGCTGTTAGCTGCAGATAGAAGTGGGTGGAATGCTCTGATAAATGTTGATACCTTAATGCCTACAACAGGTGGAATGAGATTTTGAAGAAGAACATAGCACCTCTGATAATTTGATGCCATGTCGATCTGCTGCTAGGTGATAGGTAATGAACTCACAGGAGACAGGTCAGTTTTAGCTAGGAAAAAAGTCGCAGGAAGAAAGTCACAATTTTGTCTAGGGTTAGGGTTAGTTTTTTTTACTTTTGTGCCCTTTTTTCTAGTTTCATAAATTTATTATAAATTGAGTCTTAAAGCATTAGAAGAAAGACGCATAATTTGTGATTTGTGCATGTGTTACAAAATTATGCATAAGTATGTTGATATAAACAGCGAGACATTTTTTACCAAAGCTAAGAGTAATTGCTCATTAAAATTCTTTGTAAGGCGTACAGGTATGACACCTGTCTCAAACCGTGTTGTTCCGATATAAAACTCATTGCGTGCGTTTTTAAATCATTCGCCATTAGTAACTGCTGGAAATGTTAAGTTATTTCGTAAAAGACTCGAACATGTTGATTTGACAAGGTTTCTTAAATTCTAGAGACACATGTAAGTAGCTTTGCTTTGTGTGTCCTGCTGTACATCTTAATAAGTGCTAATTATTTAGTACGCTAGTAGTTGTACTGTATTTTTATTTTTCAGATAAATGTCGTGTTATGTACTAATCGATGTGAATAAACTAAACTTTTTTCTGTGACTTTTTTACCTAGATTCTGTGCCACATGCCCAAGCATCCACGTTGTTTAAGCCAAGTATACTAAGTCAAGTCATTCTTCAGTTTGTCCTCCTCGTGGCTTCCCAGGTGTTATGTACCTGGGAAGCCATAATTGTTGATGTAATACTGTAGTAAGTGGATAATTCTGTGATAATCTTATGACATGTCCAAATCCATTGGCACTTCTGTGTAACTTCACTCCATTTTTTGTCGTTAAATTTCATGTACATATGGATCCTGATTTGAAATTTTGTTTGGACATTTTACATCCAAAATCTTTCTGTACAGACGTCTTTAGAAGGCATTGATTTCAATCTTTTGGACAACTTTGATTGCCCACTATTGAGTCATACTAGAATACAGGTTCTAGTATGTATAGATCCTGATTTGAAATTTTCTTTGGGCATTTTGCACCCAACATCTTTCTGTACAGACGTCTTTAGAACGCATTCATTTCCTTCTTCTGGGCAACTTTGATTGCCCTGTAGCGGATAGCCCTATAGGCTGAATAGGCTGAAGCCCAAGGCCCGGGATCACAAGGTGCCCGGCAAAATAAACGAAAAAAAATAAATTGACAAAAGAGCAAGGGGTCTGCCAAAATAAAATAGATTGCCCACTATTGAGTCATACTAGAATACGGTAAGTCTGGTAAGCTTAGCGTATGCAGTCAAGGCAAATGCGTGGACATCAGCCTCAGTCCCTAGTAAACTACCCAGACGTTTACATTTCTTCCAAGAAGTACTACCACCCTATTCGCAACCAGTCATCTGATTTAATATAGATTTAATTATCTAACACGACTAATCTATTCTAATCTAATCTGCCATGCCTTCTCTCAAAACAATGTTTCAGATATTTGTGCATCTTTGAGAACAAAATGTAGCACTTTCTTCAACTGGTACTATTTTTTTATTAATATGACTCATGTTTTTATTTTAAGTACCTTTTGTCGTAGTTAAAAGCTGTTAAAAATGACGTGACGTCACTGAGTCATGTTGCCAAATTGTTTTAAGCTCATTAGAAGCATAAACTAAGTGGATATTAACCATCATAATTAGTGCTGTAGTTAAAGTATAAACTTATTAATTAATTTTAAAATTATCATGTCTTTTATTGCGTATGTTATTGAAATGGATCATGTATAATCCTTTTTGTTTTTTATTTTACTTTGCATTATGTTGGCCAAATTGTGATTGCATCGTGCGTACCAGGATGTGTAAACTTTGTCAAGAACTGAGATCATTTTAAGTTATTCATACGTGTTATTTTATTGCAATTTTGTTGCATCAGTGCTATGCCACATATCACTAGCTGTCTATATTTGTGGGGTATTTTCTGTATATTCGTGCCATTCAAATTTAGATTAGATTATATCACTGAATACTCGTGCTCGATGCATGGTGTTCTCAAGCTTGCACTTTTTGCCAACTTCCAGTGATGATGTTTAACAATTTTTATGTCTCACTTATTAACTTTTTATAGCTGCTAGAAAACGTAGAACTAATTTGATTATTTTTTATGCAGGGAAAGGCTTAATTTATGTGTTGAGCACTTGCCAAAGAATATTATAATTAATGTAATGTTTTAGCTGCCAATCATGCCAAAGATAATTATTTCATGTATATTACTGTGCACTTATTATAAATTTTCTTGTTTCAGAAAAGTAAAAATTTTGCATATTTGTTTTGTGCAATAAAATCATGCCATCTCCTTCTAAAGTCATTTTATAAATGTGTAGTACCATTGCTTAATAAATGTTACATTTATATATTGGGTTTATAAACTACATAATGTTTTTGTTTCATTTTATTATATCTTTGTATACATATACATTATTGCCTGTTGAGATTTGCTTCACACTAAATGATACAGTCATACTTCCGTTGTCAAACGTCTCCGTACTTGTACAAATAGGTTTTCGGCCAGAAAATTCGAGCTGAAATTGCCTCCGCTCTCGACCAGAATTTCGGTACTCAACCAACCGCCAAATACGTGATGAACACATGCGCGGCGAGCCGAGTAGAGCCGAGCATAACCGACCGCGCCCGAGAGTAATCACGCACAAAATTTGAATATCGCAAAGTGCTTTCTAGGCTTATTTTTCTCCGCTTTTTCATGCAGGAACAATTATGTTGTTCTTTCAAAGTAATTCTGTTATGTTTTTCTTATCAATTATATCATATCTACTGTTTGAATAAACAATTTTGCATTATTACATTTCGTTTTAGTAACACTTTACAGTTCATTTGGTGCTTGAGAACGGATTATTTGCTTTTACATTATTTCTTATGAGAATACATGATTCGGTACTCAACTAAATCGGTTTTCAAACACTTTTTAGCAACGAATTATGGTCGAAAACAGAGGTGCTACTGAATTACTAATGAAATTTCAGGTATGGGATTTCATGTAGCGACGTATGAGTAATGAAAAGCATTAATTCAGGTTTAGTCATTTGCTAAAATAAACAGTTCTGCAGTTTTGAAGAAGCTGGAGTGTTTACTGGTAGCACCGCTGGATCAGTTACGCTTCAAGCTGAAACTATTGGAAAATTTAACATTCTGTTGACATAATAGTGTTTGGGGCACATCAGCTAACACTAGCATTTATATGACTTCAGACTACTGTTAAGGGTTGTGGAGGGACAGGGACTTAACTCATTGTCAAGGATAATCGGCTGAGATGAAACATTGAATTGGCAGAGGCACATTGGCTACGTTTGGCTAACGAGCCGCCCAGAAGTATGTTTAGTAGGTTTGCCAGAGTCACCCAACTATCTCCTAACCAGGCTTTATCACTGCAGCTGAGTACACACCATGACCGCTTGGCTTTTCCTCTTAATTAACACAACTTCTAATATGTATGTACTATTGTCTTTGTAACATTCATGATATAAATTGTTTAGTGCAGTACCTCGTAATACGATATTTACAAATTTAAACCTGTTAATAATAGCACGTATGGAGCTTTCATTAGACTCTCCCGAGAAAGAAAATAAACATTTTCTACAAAATAAATGCAGAGTCACGTTTACAATATTTCCACTAGAGAATGTGTGCAGCCATTTATTATATCAATATGCTTGGCTTTATTGTGTGTACGAGATTTTCTCTAATTGCGTCTCTACATGCAGGTTCTATTGATTGCATACTCATTACCCACTGCCCTTCAGGCCAGAACTGGTGGAATGGATATTGATCCAAGATCCCCGAATTATATATTGTTCACGAGAAAGATTGCATGCCGTAATTATAATTTATGTTTGACGAAGTAATTATGAAATTGGTAATCGGTTGAAATTAACAGATGTAGTCACTACCGTGAATGAGTAATAATCAGTGTGCATACGGAACAGAACCAGTTCTTTATAATACAGTTAGGAAATACCGTTGTAAAAACATCTATAAAACGCAACATCATTGTGTACTGTAAAGCATTATTCAGTCCGAAAAACAGAAAATTCTTTATTTGAATCGATTTGTACTGGTTATTATCAGAATCACTGCATTCTTTTTAAGAAACCTTTTTGAGTTTGGCAACAGAAATCAGCAACCATCTCTTGCCGGCGTCAAAAGCGTCTAAAAACCCGTTTATGGATACTTGGCCCTAGATATTTGGGCCCAGGCATTTCCTGCCAAACAATTTGGGTCTCAGTGTCTAGGGACTGAGTTGCCTTGGGTCCAAGTGCCCTAGAATCGGTTAACTCATAATCCTTGATATGTGTGTGTGTGTGTGTGTGTGTGTGTGTGTGCGTGCGTGCGTGCGTGCGTGCGTGTGTGTGTCTGTGTGTGGTGAGTTTTATATAGTGAGTATATATATTAAGAATACATATGTATACCCTGCATGACCATATCCAAATCTTGGAGCCCAAATGCTTGGACCTAAATATCTGTTTCCCAAATATTTGGAGCTCAATTGTATGGGGCCGAAATTGTCTGAGACTCAAATGCTGGAGCGCAAGAATCCTGTAGCATCCTAAAAACCTCCAAGTGTTGCTAGCATAGGTGTTCAGAACAGGTGTAAGAAAGTGAACACTGTCAGTGTTCCTTTGTCCAATGTTAGATAAATTTACATCAGAAGTCTTGTAATTTCTGTGCCCGGTGGACTTGTGGTGTCTTAGTATATATGAGTGTTACCATGTGTTGAATGAATAGGAATTAATTTGGCATATAATACAAAATAATTTATTTAATCACCATGCTGCAAGCATATTTTCTGCCTGCTGTTGACTTTCATTTATTATTAAGTTTGATTTGCCATCATAAAGTAATTAATTACTCTCTCAACATGGTGTACTTGATAACTGATTATTCTGTATTATTAAAAGCTTATCTATTGGGTGTCTGCTGTCTGCTGCTGATTCTTCATCGTTCCTTGTGTATTATTAATTTTATTAAAATTTAATAAATTATTTTGATGTGATTGAAATTGAGGGACAGGGCCAGGAGCTTGTATTTTATGTAATGCCTCTTGTTTTTTCTGTAGATCGAGGAATTAATTTTGTAAAAAGTGACATGGCGAGATACTGTAGTGTTGGCAGAACTTAATTTACGTTTATATCGACATGCAATATGAGTTTGTTTTGATAATTCATGATAAACAGGCAGCAGAAAAATTAGTTTCCTTAGCTTTCCTGGTAATCGTGTTACCACATGTCCTAGAGTAGTTCAATAAAGTTCTAGGAGTCCAGTATTGATGAAAAAGACGAAAAGCACAATGTTTCGATGATTAGGGTTATGTGAACAGATTATAATAAAAAATTCATAGAAAATACATGTATTAATCAGTCGTATATACTATTTTTGTGGGAAAATAAATTTGAGGAGTTTCTTTAAATAAAATTCTTTCATTTGTGTTTGTTAAATCATTTATTGAGAAATTTTCAGGACTGTGTAACACTGATTGGTGGAATTGAAGGATTTTGGTAAGTAATCAGTTTATTTTGTTAGTTACTTATTTACATTGTTTGTCAATTATAAGGTAATTATACCTTTGATTAGTTTTCTTTTCTCATTGATAGGTCTGAAAAGCAAATTGCTTATTTGCTATTCTTGTTCTATGTAGGTTGCATGTAAGAATATGTAGCATCTTTAGTGCCACAACATTTGCATGAACAACTCCTGACATTTTTTCAACAGAAGTTTTATTGTACTGTGAAATGCCACATGCCACTGTGTTTTTCTTAGTTTACAGACATTTTTGTGTGTTTGTTTCATTCAGCCATGTGTTGTGATGGGGCAGCAGCTACCATTGTCATATTGTGTGGAATTCCTGCTAGTGGTAAATCTTCTCTGTTAGAGAAGCTTGTTAAAGATTTCTCTGATGGCAAGCACACCATTATTGCGGTGCCATATGATAGTATTTTGCCACGAGAGCTGGAAGCAGCCATGGCAGACGTGCAGAAATTAGTGACTTCAGAACCTGTACAGAAAAGTGATAAAGACGATGCTTTGATGACAAAAGAACATGCTTCGGTTGCAGCACGCATTGCAGGCAGTGAAAATATCACAGAAGCTTTTCCTGGAAACGAAGTCCCAACTTGGAAGGAATACAGAAGGACTATTCTCTATTGTGTTGACAACTTATTCTGCGATTTACTGAACCATGAAAGAAAACCTATAGAAACAAAAGCAGAAGTACTTGCAAAGTTTTCAGAGTTTGTCAAGATCCCGAGTGCAGATACTGCGGAAAAAGTGATAGTTGTGATAGACGATAACATGTATTTGCCCAGTATGCGTTACGAGTATTATCAGTTAGCAAGAAGGCATTGTATCGGCTTTTGTGTGATTGGGGTTTCATGTTCTGCACAAGAAGCTTTTGCTAGGAATAGAAAGAGACAAGACTCCGTACCAGAAGATGTCATACTTAAAATGGCAGGGAAGATTTTGTTACCCGACCCATCAGTTCGCTCCTGGGAGAAGTTTAGTATGGTTGTGGATTCGAGTTGTTTTTCATTGTCTGCAATTTATGATCTGATTGAAAAAAGTTTTGAAAATCCTGTACCAGATCTTCCTGAAATTGACAAGGAAGCGGCTGATGTTGATAGGAATATTAACTTGACCAATTTACTGCACAATGCAGACAGAATACTGAGAAAATTTGTTTCAGAGCAACTTCGTAAAGCCAAAGCAGATGGCATGGAGAAAACAGAACTGAAACTTCTGGCTCAGAAATCAAATGTCCGACGTCAGAAAGTTCTAGAACTAATGAGGCATAATGAAGTTGACATTCCAGCCTCGGTTAAAAGTGAACTGCTTGTTTTTGATAGTGATTTTGAGGAACTAACCTCATTTTTGAGGACTATTTTTCGTAGATAAAGAGTTACTTTTCTAACGTTTTTTTGTATCATACGTTATTTTTAAAGTTTGTGATTAGAAGTCATATTTCATCAACAAAATTTTATAGTTTCTCAGATATCATAGATAGTGCTGAGTTTTCCACTGGTTTAGTAGAGTGATTTTATTTAATTGGTAATCATAAAATACTGACAAATGTTACTAATTTTTACTTTTGTCCATTTGCAAATTTATGGAAATGGTGGAAAGAAAAGTTATTTAAATTTGGTATAGATGTTCCTCTGACTTTAGATTTCAGTTTAGCTTTGGTACTACATGTATTTCACTGATCAGTGTCATGGAGTTACAATGTGCGTCTATTGGTGGCGCTTCTTTTCGCTATCTAAATGTGGACAAAACTGCTGAATACCTCATGCCTTTAACCGTTCCACAGGTATGAAAAACATGTTACTTATAGTTAATCGTCCCTAGATCTTTGATTAAGCTTGTGTATTTTCTCACCAGATGGTGCAGTGAGTCAGGATCTTGTTAGAATCTTGACTCTCTTATCGAATTTGCTGCCAAGTTAATGTAAATAGTGTGAATCATTCTTTTATTGTAATGACTGGGCTTCTCTCTAGTTTCTTAAAGAATTTTGTGCATCTTTCAGGCGGATGCTGACGAGAGATATCTCTTCGTAGGCTGTGACATTTTGCTCGCGTTAAAGATTAATCCAGATCTACATCCACGATTTCATATCAAGTATGTAAAGAAGGGTGTTGCAACGAAAGTATTATTGCCCAGAGGTAAGATCTGGAAATGAATCAATAACTGCGACTTTAGTTCATCTGAACAAGGATAAGGCTTGAACAAACTTGGCAACGGCTTCATGTTATGTTAGTCGGAAATGGGCTGAGAAGCCACTGCCATAGCATAGTTTTTTGCTGAACTAAGTATATTATATATATATATATATATATATATATATATATATATATATAGATAGATAGATAATATGTATATAAAATAATATAATATATAATGGGCAATGATATAATATATATACACGCACACACACACACACACACACACACACACACACACACACACACACACACACACACACATATATATATAAATATCTTGATTTGCCATAAAATGATGATAGTATACATTATACTATGCAAAATATCATTCAATGATTGCCTGGGTTACACTGCTAATAGACAAATGCGTCTGGTGAAAAAAATTAAAACTACGAGTGCGGTAGGGGTGCATAAAAATACAACTAATAAAGTACGAAATTCTATAAGCTGCAGCAAAATACTCCTATGTAAAAAAAACTAAAGCACGCTTTTAGAAATTCATTCTCATATAAAATAATACATACCATAGAGGTATTATACATGTGTATCTTGGCATAAACACTAACCATCTTACTGTACAATTTAACATTTGAACAGTATAATAATTTGTGTTTATATGAAAAACAATAGCCCATATATCGTGTATATACATTCTCAAGTGTTGTGTTTACCTGTCGTGATGGTAGGTTTCTTAATCTTGGAATACTACCAGCCTAACGTCTGTAATAGATGTAAATAACGTCTGATGATGTGCTGGTAATCTGCTCTCGGGAATGCTTGCATGTTTCATTCAAGGTTGCGCCTGAATGGTTTTAAAGGCCCTATAAATAAATTGAAATGTAAAAAGGTTCCACGCTTGTTTCTGTTGTATTAGTTGTAAGTTCTTTGTGGTGCTTTGGTCTCACCTTGAGTTCCAGATGGCTCGTTGGTGGTGAACAAAATTTTGTAAAAGTAATGTTGAAAATCAGCCATCTCGGACATTTGCATAATTAACCAATGTTTGCACTTTTGTTACCTTGTTCATTGTGAAACTGATTTTAAACTTAGTCCAAATTTAGAGAATGTTGTGACAATTGTAACAACCATTTACCGATTGGTGTTTGAGACAGAATTGAGTTTACCCTGCACCATATTACTAAAAACGATGTTATTAAGCTGTCTAATATATTTTATACAGTATAATGTACTTCGTGTTTTTAATTTACATAGCTTACAAAATTGTCAGTGAATTCGTTGATGATATGATGATGCTCGTGGATGCATAACCGGTACATTAAACTCTTGACTCTGGCTCCTAGAATTTTAGAAGATCCAACTCCGACTTCTAAAATTATAGAAACCCCAACTCCAACCTTTAAATAATAGTTTGTAGTACTTTCAATATTTAGCTACAGTGGCATTTTATCACTACTTCTTATGCTCGAAAAATAGTCTAGCTGCACAGACACAAATACGAAAGCCTCCCAAAATATGACATTGTGCATAAATGCGTTAAGAGTTCAAAGTAACTGGCGTTTGAGTTTGTCTATTTTGTATCAACTCTAACATCGACTCTTCTAACAATAAGTGTACTCCCTAGTCTGGACTCTGACTCCAAAACTCTAACTTTTAACAACTCCGACTCTGACTCTTTTAGCAGTAAGTTTACTGCAGACTTTGACTCTGCAGCGATGATAATTACTATCTCATTATGCCTATGTAAATGTTTGTTATTCCAGATTTGAAACTACGAGCTATGAAGAACACGAAGCAAGGTTTATGGTGTTACAGCATTCGTGGATTATTCCAGCTCCTGTTTGAACACGGAACGCAAGAAATGCAGCTAGCCTTACTCAACTCCTATTTGCTGGTAAGAGTGGTTTAAAAATGCATATTTTAAGAGCCTTTGCCTGCTAATCTCTTAATTTTTTAAAACATGCAAGTTTCCAAAGAAATTATTGACCAATTTGGCTAAGCATTTAAACCTCTTTACATTCAATGTTTGTCAGACATTGTGCAGAGGCTTAAATGGTTAGCCAAATTGATCAACAGACACATCTGTGCCAAAGAAGCTACATACTAAGTAAAACCTACAAGTATTCTGCCTAATTTTGTAAAAAATTTCAAAGTTTATGTTTGCCATATCGTCTGTTTTAGTTATTCCCAGCCATTTGGCTTTCACTAAAAATATAATTGTAATTGTTGTACGAGTTTGATATGTTATTCATTGGTAAAGCCACACATTAACTTGTCAGATATTACAAGATCACATTACTTGCATTATTAAGTTATTTTTGGATGCCAGACAAATCTATATTTGAAGCAGTGGCTCCAGTTTTAAGACTGCATAGTTTCGTGGGCGAGTTAAAGTGGGTATGTCGAATACTAAAATGATTGACGGCATTTGCAAATTAAAAACTTGAGTTTATAGAAAAAATGACTTTGTATCTATCTTTGAAACAATTCTTTAGTATACACTGTTGAAAAAAACAGATTTTTCAAGCATACCACAATAAATGTTTACAAAATGATTGTACAGTCAACCTCAGATATAACGGACACCTCCGGACCGGAAAAAATCGTCCCTTGTATCCGATGTCCCTTACAGCCGAAGTTGAGTCAGACCGACTGTGTATCTAGACCTGTGAGCTCTATATACCTCATCCGGTAGCTTAATATCCAATAAACCATTTGTCGCAATGTATGTAATATACCGATTTAATTCAAACACACCCAATCGTCTTGAACTGAACACAAAATCAAACTCACCCGACGCGGGGTCTCGGCATAGGCTTTCTTTTTAGGATGTAAAAAATATTTGATCAGAGGGTCCCTTATATGTGAGGTAATTTACCTGGGTTTCTATTACGCGGGACCTGAAGAGATCGTCCCTTGTAACCGAAAGTCCCTTATACCCGAGGTTGACTGTATTACAGATCAATTAACAGAGACTACAGTACAAAGTCAAGTTTTGGATGTGATATCAAACAATGCCGTCAAGATTTGCTTACTTTCGCGGCGATATTGTACGTATTTGGAAACATGCCTAAAACCCTCTCCTCTCATTTCAAAAGTTGTAACGGAATTTTTTCAATATTACAACAACCTGTTTTGTATCAAAAACTTTGTATAAAATGAAATTTTCGCCGTTTATTTATTTAAATGTTACCAACCGAATAACTTCTCTTTTTAGGAAAAGTGGAAAACTAGTTGTTGTGAAGCTCCACTCAAATCCGAGACGCGGGTGTTTATACAGCATGACAGCACTGAATGGGTGTTACAGCTTTCAGAGGTTGAAGTTGTGACAGAAGCCACACCCGCCAGGAGCCATCCTTGTACATCAGCTGAGAAAACTAGTGAAATCCAGGAAACTATAGATCATAGTAACTGCGTACCAGCATTTCTTGAAGAATTTAACATCTTGCTTCAGCAAACTTGTGCTTGCATGAAACATCATGTTGTCGTCAGAAACTTGAGCACGATGTTAAATGCGTCTGTTGTGGTTTTGCAGTTTTTCTGCGAAACTTTTGATCGGCTTTCCCAAGCAGTAAATGACAGCACGATTTTGGAAAAATACGAAACTGGTTTTGGCTTGGCTGCAATGGATCATTTGTTTCTGACACTGATTTGCGACTGGTTGGGTCTGGTGTTTCACAGAATGGAGGATTCCGTGCAGCAGAAGGTTAACGAGTTTAAAGCCGAGCACATTCACTGCATCGACGACCTGCCACCTTCGGACGAAATTGTTCGTCGCCTCTTTCCGTTACCCATGTCGGTTTTACTGTCAAATTGGATTGGCCTGTCAAAATCTGACGGTACTGTAGTAAATCCATGTACAATTTTTCAACAAACTAATTTTTGCACCAGTACAGTCAGTTCCGAACATGTTATGCATTCTCAGACAACACCATGTGAAGCGACAGAATCTGACACTATGCCCAAATCTTCTAAGGAAATTGAAAAACAAAATACTGTATCTCAAAACGTTGGCGAGAAACATCATATTCAGCCTGAACATTATTATTCAAGTGATAACCCTGGACAGCTGTCCAAGCGAGCAAAAACTAATGAAACTGACAAAATGCCATTTGTGCAAATTATTTTGGAGTTTTTAAACAACTCGCTCATATCTGGCGTAGCTCATGTCGTGTACACTCGTTTGCTATTCTCCTGATCAAGCTAGTTCAGCTTTTCGATTCGGTTGCCACCAAGTGCATTAGAATTGCTTTGTTTTGTATTAGATGCAAGTCTCCGAAATACTTTCTTAATGTTATGACGCCATAAATTTATGTTCATATTCAAGGTAATGTAGCATCACACCACAGTGATGCCAAAGTCTATGCCTTCGAACGTAACCAGTCGTCGGCAAATGTTTGGCAACACTGATGGATATTTGGTGAAAAATGTATATATCATAGTATCAATTAGTTGTTAGTACAATGGCAGCAACTCGTATACGTTAGCACAAGCATATACACTAGACTACAAAATTTTTTGTATGTTTGGTTTTGTTTTGTGGGCAGTTGACCAGAAATTTGTAAAATAAACATAAGTATATAAATAACATAAATAAGCATAAATAAACCTAATTATAAGTATTACTGCCACTATGATTTTATTTTTTATTACATAATTCATATATTTTAATATGTGCAAACAAAAGAACATTAAATAAGAGTATTTAGGAAATATAATAATAATTAATAATAAGCAAAACTAGTCTGTAGAATTATTATCTACATTTGTGCACAGCCTAATAATTTAACGTGCACAATTTAACCTTTCTCTATAACTATAAAAAAACACAACTAAGGAAGTAATAATGTATAAGTGGACAATAGACGCCATAAAATTATTAATTGTGTCATTTACTGTACATGATTTGCCATACAGCTTTATGATTAATTGAAACTGTCATCTTAATATGGCATCTTCACTTCTCCACTGACACTGTTCAAATTTAAATCAAAATTACACTAACAGTAGTTTATAACTAGCTAATCCAACTGAATCATCTTTTTGCTTGCCATTTTAAGTAGTGCTTTAACTAAATGCAAAGCACAAACAGTGAAAAACACACTTTTTTGTTCACCGTAAAACTAGTTATGTTTTGAAAGTGAAGCACAATTGCCAGATTGTTCACATTTCGAAATTTGCAGCATTGCATTAAATATTTTAATTACAACTTTACAAACACGCAATTTAAACAGATTGCATAAATTAAAATATAATAAGAGTGTATACAGAAAAACTTAATAGGCACAATTCATGGTAAAAATCAATGTTTTTAGAAGACTATATTAACCCTTTCACTACGTAGTTGCTTTTTAACCGGGCCACATTGACATTTGCACATTTGACAATAACGTCTTGTGGTACGTTACTAAAACTGAATATTATAAATAAACAAATAGTTGTTCGTTAATATATAAACAAGTACTAATATTAAATATTAGTTTTATTTCTACATACGTATACGAGTGCACATACACTCACTCATGCACGCACGTGCACACCCTCATATTAAGAAGCCAGTTTTCACAAAAGACCCAATACTAATCCATAACATGTAATCATTTTATAAGAATGCAGAGCAATCAACTAAACATATGCTTCGTCAACAATTTTGCATGGGAAAATAACATACAGTACAGTATTGTGGAATGTAACTGGCCTCAAATGCTAATAGTGTTGCTTGTTGCAAAGCAACCCCAATCCCGTGACTGTTAAACTTTTCTACAATGTTTTGTATGGCTGTAGCAGTGAAATAAACAGACCTGGGTGACTGCGCTTAGTGCTGAGCTTAGCATCAGTCTCCTGCCTTCCGTCCTTACAAGAAAAACATAGGCGGCAGTGGTCCACCTTCCATAGTGAAAGGGTTAATTGTTGGTCCACTGAAAATACTAAGTAGCATTACTGAACAAATTAGTAGCGCCTGGTATGCATTTGGCCATTATAAGATTTTGTATTTCATAAGTATGCAACACCAACACACTATGACTAGCGACAATGATTATAATACAAAACAAACATTTTAAACTGATCTACTACACATACTAATATTACAATAAACACAGGTTACTAAACTTATTTCTATGTTTGCATACACCGCTCTTAGAAATTACAAGTGAATCTGCTACTTCTGCGTGCTTTGGTTTTAGTATTTTCAGTTTTTCTGGAATTTTTAGCGCAGTTTTTTGCCACCGGGATGAAATCATTGTTGTCAGATTCTTCTATGATATCAGACAAGTTGCTCTCAGATTCTGAAGCATCCATAATCAAGTTGCTCTGCAAAGCAAAAGATTTTTGTATTTCTATTATGAAAACATTTATTAATTATAGGAAACTGTTCTTGTCACAGGTCATATACCAAGTTGGTTTCGTTACTGGAAATCTAATTAGACGTACATCTCCTCACTGACCTTAACCTTAACTTGTTAAATCAAAATTAAATTGTTATTAATATTAGTACCTATTTTTGATAAATCTTGCAAATTACTAGCTGGAACCAGAAATCCAGCATTTAACACAGAATCTAGTACTGGAGTTGAGTGGTTTCCTTTGTTATGGAGATGAAGTCTAGCTCATTATTAAGTATAATCCTCTAAATGGGGCAAATAAACTGGCAGACATGTTTTGGCAATGTTTAACTGCGTAGACATTCTCCTTCAGCAATGTAGTTGAAACAACAGGCTACATGCATCTAAATACTAAGAGGTATCTTTCTAGAGTGCAAAAAATTTAACAAATGGACCTTAACATTTTAATCCTTGATTTCTCCATTCTTCGTTCATTGCATTTCTGCAACTTTTAATGTCCTCTGATACATCATAGTGGCCAAGTTTAGAACTAATTTTTGAAGAGACTTTATAACAAATCTTTATAGTACACGTGCTCAGAACTCACCACGACTGTGTTCAAGTATTGTCATGCCACGTGATCAGTCACATGCTGGCTTTTCAATTGGCGGAATAAATGAAACATGTCTACGCCAACGTTTACTGCAGCGGTTGAAATATTTTACAAAAATTGAAGTAAACGTGAGTACTTTACTCGCTTAAGATTATACTTAGGTGATATAATTTTTTATTGCGAATTTTCTGAGGCTTAATTTGCTCGGTCATTTTCTTGTCTTTTAAAGGCTTGCTGAATAGTACACATTTAACCTTTCTAATTTTTCGTGATATATATATAGTCTCTTCAAAAATATATATATTATGTCATATATATATATATATATATATATATATGACATAATATATATATTTTTGAAGAGACTTTTTACTATAAAGAAAATGTTAGTTACAAACGTGCAGACAGGCAAACAGCACTGAATATGGATCCCGTGGCTGATGAAAGCATGGTTAACAATAACCAAACAGTCCAAACAAATGATTTGTATCAGATTACTGTGATTTTTGTATTGTGGTAAAGTTCCTAAAACAAAGATGAAGGCTCTCGTGCCTCTAGCAGTCGGTTAGTGAACTAAAGAAGGCGCTGGAATCACATAAAGCCATTTGCTACATTACAGCATATTTTTCATTCCCTGAAGTTATAAACTGATATTTACACTGGGTGA
Organism: Tubiluchus corallicola; assembly: GCA_030141605.1. NCBI lineage: Eukaryota > Metazoa > Priapulida > Priapulimorpha > Priapulimorphida > Tubiluchidae > Tubiluchus > Tubiluchus corallicola. The sequence continues at coordinate 990,154 of JAQGDQ010000034.1, forward strand.
TTAAAAAAATAGCAAATTTTAATTCTTAAGACTACCTTGTATTATTTGTTAACCGCTAAATTATAGGCATCGTTATAAATGGGGCAGTATCTAAAACGTGTATTTTAGATTACATAGTCAAATAAACTACACCATGTAGACAAATATACGCAGCGTATCGGCTTATTAAAGAAAAGTCATTGCTGTTAACTTACTCTAGCAAAGTTTTTGTAAAACGTTTTCGGCAGGCCCGGAACATGCTTCAGGTCTTCGACTTTGCCGTAATTTCCCTTGAAATGCCGGTATTCGTGGATCATTGTGGCTCGTTTCTGTCCCAGTGTAGGTAATGTGCTCAGCATTTTCACCGATCCAGTGTTCATCATGCGGAGAATCGTTTGCTTGCGTTTCTCTTGAAAGCTTGTTCCCAGGCAACGCTTTTCCATGCGTTTTTCTTTAAAAAATGCCAGTGTTTTAATATTAAAATTCTTTTGATTGATTACTGCTTCAATATAAGCTTATAAAAATGCATTTACAAAATATTTATAATGACTAAAATTGCATTAAAAAATATTGAAATTGCTTTACACAAGGAGATATTTAAAACTGTTTACAACATAAAAAATTATCTTAAAAATTCACATCTGAATTCGCAATAGTGCAAAAAATTATTTCCAGGATATTGGAATATTTAAACTTGATTATACATGGGCTCAGAGCCTCATTCTTTCATTTGTTAAAGATGTTTTAAATGACTCAACCAGAAGTGACTTTTCCTTTTAAAATCTAACTCAATATCGTATATGTTAATATTGTAAGTTAATGGCAAATTTTATTTGTGTAAAGTATGAGTTTTTTAACTACTAACTGACATTGTTTATTCATTTACACAGGAAACTAAATTAATGTATTGTATTTACAATAGTTTGAAATAAATTGTATATATATATATATATATATATATATATATATATATGTTTTGTGTATGCTTTTTGGGCTTTCAAATCAGGAACAACACTTATACATGTTATATTGAACAATAACCGCACCATGTTTTTTAAGGACATCAATGTAACATCACGTGTCAGGTGTTCTTTCAGCAAGATAGTAACTATCACAAATTTGCTGTTTTACATTTGTCGGACGTCACCAAAAACACGTGGAATATTTACGAATTTGTTACACTTTGTAAGAAGCTCCGGCGCCATTTTGTTGGCTAAATTATTAAACGCTTGTTTATTTAATGCTACAATGAAAGAGAAATTTAACATTCACCTGGCTTACGTCGGTTTCTTGCCTGCTGCTTTTCAACTTGGATATTTGCGTCCAACTGTGTTAGTATCATAGACCTTCTAGGCCTCAAATTCCACCTAAGGATAACATTAATTTTAGCTATAAATGCTTACCTATGAACAAATAAAAGAAATTTGATGTTTCCGAAAAACTACAAGCATACTGTAGTACAAACAAAACTCAGACACTCCGGATGATAGATACAGACTTATGCTTAGTGACGACCTTGACTGCCGAGCTTAACCTCTGATACTTATATTTATATCCATGTTTAAGGTAGGGGACATGCGACCCCTATGACAAACAGGAGCATCAGCAATATTAATGACAAACATACGCGCATTTACCTTAAGCTTAACATATGAACTTTTACCTCCATCGTCATTCAGGACAGATTTCAAACTTTAAATTGAATTTCTCTCGGCGATTCTGTCAGTGAATGTTCTCTCGACGCAAAGCCTGTAGCAGCCAGCTTTTTGCTGAATTAAAGCAGAGTACAATGGATGACGTCACTACAATGCCTTTGCGTCAGCAGTTTTCTAAGCGAAAATTGCCGAAAATAGAACGTAATTAACTCGTTGATACTCCTCTCGGTGGACCTGCCCTAAAATATAGCCCACATCATCGTGTAGCCACGTTCTTCCTCTTTCTGATGAGCCGTATATCTCCTTCCGAGAGTCCTACCAGCACCGCTAGAACGTTTTTTCCGCATGCTGTTTGGTCAAAATTTCGAAAAAATCGCCACTTGGGTCCGTGAAAACGCCCATTACAGGACCCTGTGGCCCTGTCGCGAATTCTAAATATGCCTACTACACCCACCGCTGAACGGGCTATCTATCCATACCCAGCACCACCCTCGGCCCATTCCCATTCTCTACATCTCAGCCGTATAACTTTTGCAAAAATCGGCCAAAAAAATGGCCATTTTTGGAGGTTTTTCGCCTCCCCTTCCTCCAGGTGGGCCCGATTCGAAAAATAAAACATCAATGAGATGACACTAGATCGAGACCCTTCATTTGATATATAGATCGCCGCAAATGGTCACTCAAGGTAAGTACTACAGTAAAAAAGCAAATACAAGTCCAGAAAAACTGAATTCCTATAAGTAATTTAATAGTAGAGACAGCGTTAACTTTTTCAGGCCCCTGGGCTAGGTTAACAGTGCCACCCTCTCACCAGTCTTGAAATTCATTACTTGTGATATATTTTAGTGTTCAGCCCCGAAACATTTTCTCAACAAATTTACGCGATTTACAAAAATGGCACTACTAGTCTTCCTAAAACTCGGAATTGCGCGTATCTGCGGAAAATTCTCATCCCTACTTACCGCTTGGCTGTGGCATTTTCACCATCAGTTGCAGCAACAGATGATTTTCTTTTTCTCTTTTTACATGGCTCAGTAAAACTGTTCTCATTCGTGCTAACATCAGCGTCAGTGCCGAGCGTGTCATCTGCACTAATTCGAGTATTTTTCAGATCAACAGTGTTGGATACCAGCTTCAGACTTCCATTGATGCCGCTGAAATAAAATGTTTGCGTGCACGTTCAATTCAATTCAACATTAATTTATTTATCTCTTTATAATACTACAATAAAACATAATTAATAAAATTGCTAATAAATTTTGAAGAATGGTTAAAATGAATAGGTAGATCTAGAACTAGAGAAAGGATAGCGAAAAGACAATTCGATTCAATTTCAATTTATTTATCTCTTTATAATACTACAATAAAACATGATTAATAAAAGAATCGCTAATAAGTTTTGAAGAATGGTTAAAATGAATAGATAGATGTAGAACTAGAGAAAGGATAGCGAAAAGACTATAAAGTCACCTAGTCTGGTATCCCTTACCGAATATAGATAAAATGATTTTTAGACACTGGTGAGCATTAATATTATCAGTTTAATTTAGGAAACACTAATAATTTTAAAATTATGACATTTGCTATATAATTAAGTAATCCAGAGTAAAGAAAATACATGTACTTTAATTAGCGGGCAACAAAATAAGTTCAATCTTGATTAAACTAAAAATAGCATTTAGATTTTATATGAAATACAGGTCAAAATTGTTATGAAATGATAAAAGCACTTTGGCTTAATAGTGCAAAAGATCATTGCTGTTTGTTGGAACGTTTTTTTTTCAGAAAGTTATTACGAAATACCATTCAACCTATAACGTCATTTTTCATGTCACACTCTAAACAGTTGTGCAAGGGATGTTAAATGAAACAAGCACCACCAGTCAGATCAGAAAAACAAGGTACACCTTGTACCCAAATACATTGTGTAAAGCACAAAGACAGTGGATATTGTATATTAGGGGCGAGCAATCGAGTATCGAACATTCGAACTCAATTCGAACAAGTACTTTTAGTTTAAAATTATAGATTCGAACAATTTAGCACTCAATTACGTACATTGTTTAACATTAAAAACATTTGAAACATCATGCAATCTGCCTTACAAATTCCACCTGGAACTTTTTGGCACAATTTTTAAATAAGTAATTATTGTTTTCACAGCAGAATAAAATCAAGTAACGCGCATGATGCTTGTGAGTCCGCTCTATTTTAATGATTCAAAATTTGATTTGAGTTCAAAATTCACAAACTTAGATTCCATTTGAATTCGCTTACTAGTAGAGAATGCTCACCCCTATTGTACATGTAACAGACAACTTATAACAAAGCAATAATAAAGATCTTCAAACTCCAATAGACACTTTACGAACAATTATTCATGAAGAGTATTGTACAATAAAACAGTATCCATGCGCCAGCATTGTTGCGCGGTACAAGAAAAACAAATTTTTTACGCTTGCTCAGTTCGAAACGCTAACTTGGAACTGAACTGCAAGAATATGTGTTCAAATGATGTATAAATTTGCTCTGTTTGCTTACCTAACATTTACACTGCAAGGTTTAATTGCAAGTAATCTGCCATCACCATTTGCAGGTAATTCTGTATCAGAGTTTATCAAAGATGCTTCACTTGTTGTTACATTTCTGCTCTCATTTAGCACAGAAAAGTCTTTGCCTGCAAAAAGAAATTCAGGCACAATACAAACTTTATGCATATTAATGGAAAGAAAATTTTTTTGTATTTTAACAACATGCTGATATCTCTGTTTGCTGGACCTTGTTTTCACGGATATCCGAAATTTGGACAAAACCCGATCGACTGCTAGTTGGCGGGCCGTCACTTTGTTTACATACTCATGCAGTCTGTAATGACACGTGTGTAACTTGTGTCAATGTGCTTAGTGCTTTATCAGCATGTGTAAGTGTTTTAGTATATACAGTTTGTATATACTTTTGCACAAGAGCAGCCATTTTTGAGACAGGCAATTGATTCTGCATTACCATGAGTCTAGTACACGGCATCTACTATATTAGCTTAGTATTGGAAAATACGGACTATTGGCAAATTTGTACCGACGTCCGGCAAACTGAGATATGAGTGTATATAAAATTATATACTTACATTGTTTTATAAATGGATAAAAAAAACCAATATTGACAACAACGTACAACAGAAATGGCTAGAATACAGCTTACTGTGCAGTTACAACACAATGGGTACTCCTTCAAATGTTTAAATGTATTCCGCCTTAACAATTTTTCAAACTAATTAAGCGTACTTCATCTTATCATCTTTTAAATGTTTCCCCTCTTAACATCTTTCTGTTGGTATCTTATTACACCAATCAGTCCCAATTATTGTTTCAGCAATTATTTTACCCAAATATTCTGCTTAGTATCTAATGTGAGATTAAACCGATACACAGTCTTTAGAACAACTGTGACTACCTCTCCTCATCTTGTAAATTTAAGGAACAGGAAAGTAAAAATCAACCGCGTGATGCGTAAATTGTAAAAATACATAGAATCGTGTCGACTTACGATCAGATGACCGCCTTCTAATTGTACTTTGTTTGAAGATAGTAGGCGGAGCTTGGATGTCAAAAGAATCATTATGGTCAGTTACTGATGGGAAAAATCGCTTCCTTTGCGTAGCTGTTATGTTGCTTATCGATGAATTGCGAATATCAACTGAAAGACGAAAACACAAGAATACTAAAACTATATTCATTTCATTTACTAACATTATTTCATATGCAGTATAACAGTGGCTGAGCCACAAACGCACGTTATCTTATGATCTGCGCTAACATATTTTGGTAACTTGCAGGTGAGTTTTTATTATTACAGACAAAACTCTTTACAGCACCTACCTTGGAAGTGCAAAAAGGGTTTACATTATAACTAAGTGCATTAATACATACATGTCATGCGAATATAGATACTATGTTTTGTTAAAAATATAAGCATTAGGCCAACGTTAAAATTATAATAATAATAATAATAATAACAATAATAATCTTTACTTAAAGTCGGCTTTTGGGTCAACAATTAACATTAGCTCAAAGAGCTATTATCGCCGATTGTAAATAACAACCTACAACTACATAACAGAGACTATTATTACCCCACTATTACCCTATATACCACGCGTCAGGCAGGGTAACAGCAGGTACCATTTTTATAGTCTTTGGTATGACTCGGCCGCTGATTCGAACTCACGACCTCCCAGACGGAAAGCAAACACATTACCACTAGACTAAACCGTCTGGTCAAAACGGTATAAAGGGGGAGATATAATGATACTTAAATGTACATTCCAAAAGCACTTTTATTAATAGAATATGTTAAATAGTCGGTTTTGTGTATTCTTCATCAACAAATTACATCAACCCAAACTTGTAACATCCATAATCGAAAATCGATGGAAATCACTTCGATTATTATTATGAGTAGAATTACAATTGGAAGCTGGAAACCCTGCACGGCTTTGTTGACAAGTAAAATGATTATTTGCAATGTAGCATCACCAAAATGCCTGCAATTTGACAGCAATTAAAAAATAAAGTCGTGCACAAAGTGAAATGAAAGAAAGTTTTCTGTACGTTACCCGTGGAATTTTGTTTTTGTCGATCAGCTGGACTTTGCTCTTCATCTGTTGATTCTAATAGAGATTCAATACTGGCAAGCTTGTAAAACAATTAAAAAGTTAGACATTACTTAGCAGATGCACTTTATTATAGTTTAAAATTACGTTCACTTACTTAATTTTACCAAAACTATAATACATTACAGAACAAAAAGATGTAAGATAAGCACATGTAGTTTTTGATGCCCAGTATCAAGCTATGAGAAGTTATCATTAATGCTAAGAAAAGGCACAATTAATAAGAAACTTACAGTCAAGTCAGAAAAGACACAAAGTTTTCCCATCCGCAACTAACTTCAGGTCAACTAATGACAGTTCACAGTGATCGACTACAATTTTCTGTGTTTTCTGCCTTTGCTGTCAAATTTTTTTTTGTAAAACTAAACACAAATTTTGCATTGATTTGAAAATGGCTATAAGACTAAATCCCATACCGGAGGGGACATTTTAGGCTGCTGTGGCACTTTTACCGCAGTTCCGAAGCTCAAAGGTATTGGGGTTGGTTGTTCGATTAATGCACGCCTCGTAGCCTCCTTGGCTTGTGTGACTCGAGCTTTCGTAAACTCAAGCGGCTTCTAGAACATTACAAAGTTTACACAATAAGCATTTACAGTCTATATACAACACCCACGAACATAAAAACGAATTACTTCGGTAAAGAGACGAGTAAAAATAAGCCAAGGAAAAACTAGTCAAATGTTTCATAAGATGCAGAGGAAAAGCTTAACCTGACAAACGTATCAATAATAACCAGTATCTAAAAATAGTTAGTTTTAATACTTTATCCGGGATGAGAATGACAAATTGCAACTCTGAAACAGGCCGGGGGAGTTTTGGGGCAGAAGCCCCTTGGAGCCAGCAACAAATTGCAATTTTGTGACCATAGAGAGCCTCTAAATGGACTTAAAATATCAATTACCTTGTTTCATGCATAATTTAAAATACCCAACCATCTAGAATACATGGTACATATGAATGCGAAACTTCAAAAAATTAACAAATTTTATTTTGTATATATTTTGTTGCCTATATTTCATAAATTATAAAATTAAACTTGGTTTTATTCAAATTACTCTTTGGTATTTCGATTGTTTGTGTCTGGAGGCCGAGGCTACGATTTCGATGAAAACGAGGTTCAACGCCGAAAATATTTCTCAACGAATTTACGTGATTTACAAAAATGGCACTACTGGCCTTCCAAAAACTCGGAATTCCGCGTATCCGCGGAAAATTCTCATCCGTGACTTTATCTAGTTAAAATATTTGTAAAAACATTTAATTACTGTGCAATATTGTCCAGGAAAGAAAAATGAAGAAAGGAAAACTGTAAATCATGGATAATAAAACCCGTACCTGGAAAAAGCTCCTGTCGAGCATCATGCTCTCTTCCAGGATCATCGAAGCCTCTGCTTTCAACTGGGAAACCAGTTTCTCTTCTAACCGGGAAAATTGGTCGCTGAGCTTTGATTCGATGAACCTCATTGCAGGGCTGAAATTTGTCACAAGCATGTAATCAAAATGGTTGAGAATAACAGTATTAAACCAAAATTTATAATTCTTGTCATTTGTTTAGATCTTTTCATTTGAAAGATCTTAGTTAATAATAGCGTACACAATAATGTTTGCAAAAACAAGGGCTTAATCAATTTTTTCCTATGACAATCATGTTGTAACGCCATGTACAAGCAGCCCCAGTTAAATACAATTACATTAACATAAAAATTACAATTTTTTAAATCACCAATAGCTTTGTAATTTTAGAAAAACCAGCTATAATGGTATCTTTATTATGTAAGTTATCATCATAGAAATTGTGTTTCAACATTATATTATTTACTTTAATAATATCCATTTAGTTTAGTCTGTAGAGTTATATAAATAGTTATCTAATAATTGATAGTTATAGTTTATAGATAATAGTTGTTTCATAATTTTAAGCTGTTATTTTAAGCTAAATATTGCTGTTAAGGCTATCTGTTATATCAGAAAGAAACACATTACTACAAGTGCATATCTAAAGTAAAAAAAAGTTGCAGAGAAGTTTTGTGCCCTCAAAAATATATGAGATACCCAGTGTAAATCATTACCTGGATATACCAGCCGATGTTGGACATGACGAACTGTTGGAAACTGTGGAAATATCGAAAGTTTCACTTCGATTGTGAACTCCACTGAGCACAGTTATATCTGCAGTCGAATCACTGTTCTCTGGAGGGCTTGTTGTATCAGGCTCCAATGACTTGTCAATAATTTCTATCAAACAAAAACGATAAGACAACAATTTAATATATTATAAAACTGAAGCGCATTATTTGACTTAATTTTGAAAACAAGACCAAATTTTAGCCACTAATATAAAATGACCTCACGAATAAAATAATGATTAAGAAAATGTTACTTTTAAAATGACACATGTAGCAATTGTTAATGCAAATGTCTAATTTTCGTGGTTGTGTACTTTCAGCCATTCATTTTGGAACGGGCAAAAGTGTCATGTCTCAAAACTGAGTGGTGCAACAGTAGAACATGCCTAACTTGTGAACCGAGAGCAGTCTCACCAAATCACACATTAGCTAAGGCTGCCAATCCACCATTAAAAATCACATTCAAACTAACACTTCGAAGCTAACATTTTGAAATTCGAATTGAACAGAATTCTAACATTTTAAATTCAAATTGAGTTGACAAACCTGTTGGTGTTTTTGAAGAGGAACACGATTCTAGTGTTTAATAAAAGATCTTAGTTAATAAAAGAGTACACAGTTTAGTTGCAAAAATAAAGGGTTATTTGATTTTCATATCACAATTAAGTTTTAATGCCACATACAATCGCTAGAATATTTATGGTTAATTGACATCTGTTTCACCTTTAACACAATGTTTTGTTAGGACGCATTAGGATCATTAAGTGAGATTCCCAGTACATTACATTATAATACACAAAATGAAACACGCGAATAAAATACCTGTTATGAAATGGCTTACCCTGGTTGGCTCGAACAATATTCTTCACTTTCTCCACTTTCGTGCTGAATTTTAATGCCCTCAGTGTATCAAAATAGTTGCATTCCTCTGGCCCAACACAACTGATAATGCAAGAATAACTGTTTCCGCCTAAGGAATCCTGCACAAAAATTTTGGCATTTTAAGCCAGCAAATAATGTTGTCTTTTATGGATTATAAATTTTTGAGATGCTCACATTTCTTCTTTAACACAATTATGTTGACCCAAGCAAATGCAGCTGAGATATTTTGAAGGAAATGAATTTATATCAGTATAACTATTATTTAATATAGATATTACGCTTAGTATAAAATGGTAAAGAAAGTATGTAAAAATAACTTCAGGCAAAACCAGAACCCAATCTGACTGTAATTCAGAATAATCTGCTCTTTAAAATATTGAAGGGGCATACTATTTTTTCCAGAAAACCTTACTTGAAAGAATAATAACCGTACAAATCAATTTCACGTATGCGCAGATAGCTATTACATTCATATCCATCTCAACATTCTCTAGTTAGACGGCTTCTAAAGCCTGCATTTCGAAAACGCATTGCACAAAAACATGACCTCGTGTTGTACCTTTCAGTTCAGATGCGCTAGTTTTAGTTTTTGATGAACTACAAACATTCGATAGCTCATGTGCGAGTGAGCGCATGAAATTTGAAATTTTATCTTAAAACTTGCTGAATTTTATGATAACATACGAAATCTCTTACAGTAGCACTCTGTACTTCAATTTTCTCTTTCACAAACATGTGCAACACGCTTGTGGAATATTTTTGCTGTTGTAAATTATGTTCATTTGCGATGCCATCAATAGTTGGGCTCGCCCATTGTTAATTAAGATTTTAGTCTATTATATAAAATCAGAAATGCCTTTCCAGTATTATTGGTGTTAAAATGTATACTTTTTAGCGGACTTGAAAATGGGGTATTATACAAAAAATCATCCTGTCTTCCTTTAAGACTAAAGTATCCATAAAAATGCATTTACAATCACATACACAAAATTATACAGAAGAAGTAAAAATGAAATTAAAAATACGGTGCGTGAATAAAGTATTCTAAGTTGTGGTGTCTCAACCATGTTTTGCAGTCTTAATGTTGAATATGATGCTTCAATATTGTGAAACAGTTTTAACAATTTAATGAAGGTTATAGCCTCATAGATTATTCATGTTGAAAAACGCTTTTTATTTACAAATTTTTTCAACTGTGCTTGTGTGCATAAGTTTTAAGTAATCTTAAATTCCATACCTGCAAGAGTCGAGTTAATTTACTGCTTCGGTATGGTACAGCAAAACTTCTGTGATTGAGAGCTTCAATTACTTGCCCTAAGTAGAACAATGATGTGTTTATGCTACCAGATTCTTTCAACCTACAAAAAATTAAATGAAATCTTTACTATCTATATATTAAAAAAAGTTACATGTTAAAAGCTTGCTGGAAATTTTACAGACTATACATTAACGAATTATTTTTTTTGAGTTACATCATTTTTTAGTGTGAATATAAGTAATAATACTGTGATATTATAAGATTGATACTGACTGTGATAGTCACACGCAAAGCGATGTACTGTGTACAACCATTCGCCAGAAACTAGTTTAGTCAGACTGGTGAAGAAAATACCTGGCAAATGATTACCTTGCACAAATATCACAAAAAATGGCTAGGCTCAAGTGGCTAAAGTTGTGGTTAACAATACTAAGAGAGAAGTGGCTTCGACAAATCACTACTTTGCGCATTTTGTGTATATCAACACTTTAAGAAAAAGCAGTGTCACAAAAATCATAAAGCATATTGTTTTGTATTTTGTTGTCAAGAAATGAAACTATTCCACAAATTTAAATGCTAGTCTAAATACCTGAGGCCAGCATTTCCCGTGCGACGATTGTCCTCACATCCGGCAAGGTCGACCAGGTACAACTTTCCTTGGCTCCGCATTCTTCCGTCCCCCTTGGTGACTTTCACAAGAACAATCACGTGGCTTCGGCTGGAATGCTCGTTGAGCAAGGTGGCCCCCACGTGGCTGTAAAACGTCAAGCGTGCATAATTCTATACGAAGAAACATTGCTCGAGGCCATATAAGTGTCTTAAATATGCTGTGCATATACAATTTCCCATCAGTGAATCCATGCCAGCAATGACATGACTCAACTGAAAAGTGAAACTGCCCAGAAGGCATTTTTGTGACTGTCACACAAGCTAACACAACCTCCGTTACCAACTACACCCGACAGAATTTCAATCGCCAAGCACACATTGCAGCCGCACAGCTATTCCCTGACACTAAAAGTGAATACTTAATGGGATAATGTTCAACAATATCATACGTTTAAAATAGAAACACATAATCTTGCATATAAGATTCAGTAATTCAGCATATTTATTAAACTATTTATATCTTTACCACAATGAATATACTACATTATTACGGCATTGCCTAACGTAAGAGGCAGCATAATACTGCTTTCTTCAATCATTTCTTGGCATTTCTGAAAATTGTTATTATATTAACATACTGTTCCTATGCCCTTATTTTCAAATGTTTGAAAGCAAATGCTTGTTTTATGTATAAGGTTTCATGTATTATGTGTAAAACTGTTGAAAAGCTAATGTAGAACAAAACTGTGATGTCGGAATTTACCGCCTATCATTGGCTCGTATGAAATGCTGGAGAAATTCCCCTGGTGAGGAAATTGTCTTTTCTTCCAGACGCGGGATGAGTATGTCTTTACTCGGTGTTTGACGAATCAGTAGGTCCGTAGCAGGCTTTGTTTTGCTCGTGTGTGAAAGAAGATCAATTACCTACAAACACAGAACATACTACAAGCAGATGTCAGCATTAAAAATATTAGCTTACAACTAATACTAGAAATTAAGTTAAAAATTTACAACCATAAAAGAAGCCATAATGCCCTTTAAATCTCAAAAAATCTTTGTTTTCCCCAGAAGTCTCTATCCCTCACAGACCTCATCATCTATACAGAGAGATACATAATAATGTACAGATAAGTACAGTACAGGTAAAACTGCATATAAAATAATAATGTATCTACCTGTAATTTTTATTATTGCATCTCTCCGTACAGCTGATGAAGTCAGTGAAGGACGAAAGGTGAAAAATAAAGAAACGATTTTTGAGATTCAATGGGCACTTTGACTTCTTTTACAGTTATGACCAGGCCAATTCGCAGAACAGTACTACCTTATATTTGAAATTTAAGAAAATATTACACTACAGTCTACTACAAGAAAAAGAACTTTGTCATATTTACCTATTTAATGCTATGCAAATTGTGAAATCATTGTATATGAAGCAGAGAATGAAACAATTAACGACAAAAAAAAAATCGTAAAATATTAGATGAACCAAACACTGGTACTTTTAGTAGGATGGTTGTTGGAATTACTAGTTCCCATTTATTTACATTATACATTATACGGTATTACGGTTCGCATTAAGCAATATTATTAAGTAAGTAAGTAAGTAAGTAAGCAAACAATTTATTGTCATTATAGCATAATACATACAATGAAATTTATGTGGTTTTACGTACTGCAGTAAGTTATTGAAACAACAGGGAGATTAACACAAATAATTCAATCAGTTGTACAGTGAGATAAAGAATTAATATTGGAGATTTACTGAAATTTACTGTTTATGGTGCGAATTGGGATAGAAAGAATTTAAAGCTCTTGTGGTTTTAGCGTTAATTGAGCGGTATCTACAACCAGAGCATTTCAAAATATTTACTACCTGAAAGAAATTCATCTTTCATTATAAGTTTCATACAAATATGCCATAGATTGCTGTTCAACTCCCATAATTTTTGAGATGAATTTCACAACTTGATTAAGAGCATTGCGATCTCCCTGCACGGTAGCGCCATACCTTACAGTGAGGGATGTTGCTAAGATGCTCTCAATTACTGCCCGATAAAAACTCTTCATCACAGCAGGGGCAATGTTAAATAATTTGAGTTGTCTTAGAAAGTACTGTAGGTTGAAGAACTCACCTTTTCTTGGTATATCTCTAAATATGAGACTTTGACAGAATACACAGTATCAGGATGTGCAAGTTTATCTGCCTCAATTAAATTGAACACAGTCTCAAGTGCTCGTGGAATGATACCAATGTTGTCTTCTGGACCCATCATTGTGTAGGTCTTACCTTGATGAAAAGTTAAAAACACGATTTCAAATGCATAATAATGGTTTCAACGCTCATACAGAAACTGCTTGCAAACACTGCAGTAAAACTATGAATATCTTATTTTCATAGGTTTTGAATTGATTTCTTGTGCAAAACTTGTCAGTGGTTAAGTCATTTCACCAAAAGATTTAAAACGCCTTCAAAAATTAGTAGGTGCTGGTTGACGGAAGTTAAAGGAAGACCGGACGATTGTTTAGACTCATTCTCATTTTAATTTACTGTCCAAAATATACGTTTTCTTGCCTGCAAAAGTTAACAATTGTTCCTTGTATTTGAATAATTAGCTTAGAAAGTTAATTAACGGCAAGCGAATAGAGCTATTGCTTACATCAGAAACTAACCACAGTTTGTACAATGGCAGGCGTCTTCCCTTGCGCGTCAAGCGCATTTGCATAGGTGTTACAGTACTGCTTAAACGTGTGATGTCACGAAAAATGGGCTTTACTTCATATGACGTTATGCAACTAACACTGCAGTTCATGGTCATGGTTATCACGGTACCACCTATTTGTCGACCACGCGCACATGACAAAAAGGCGCCATTGCCAATCTTAGTAGATTCACTGAGCCACGCGTAACTTTAAAAGTTTAATGAAATTTCAGTATCTGAGGTAATTATTATTAAATCTGTGCTTTGATTTAAAACAAGCTACTGTAGTTTTCAATATTTTAGAGCATTCTTTATTCTGAACTCGTGTTTACACAATCATCCGGTTTTCCTTTTAAGAGAAAATAAAAGCTAATATGAATCTACGTTACTGATGAAATAGAGTAAAGCTTCCCTAACAGAGTATGTTCACAACAATGGCAGAATATTTACTTGTCAAACAATCTGATATATTCATTTCTAAACAGCATTAGTGTATAATTGAAGACAAGGAAAAAATATATCCTGGCAAAGAATTTTTTTCAATATTACAAATGCTAGAAGCATTAAATGGCTAGTAGGACTGCACCAAATACCAGCTATGTTAAATAAAATAATTCAAAATGAATCTCTACAAAAACAGTTGCACACAGAAAATGTCCAAAATTTCAAATGTGTAACTGAAAATGTCTAATTTTGAATGCCGGGATATGATAAAGACATGGAAGCCAGAAATAAGCCACAGGTGGTAAAAAACCAAAACTGCTGTTACGACTAGTGCAGATGGGGCAGGCCTGACTAGATGTAAGGTAGTCACTGGAGATTCCTTGGCCGAGCAATAAGTTTACATAAAATTTTACTTTAAAGAGGGATCTGCCCACAAACTCCAGATAGTGGCTTCGCAGCAAGGGTAGTCTACGGGGGGCGCTACCACTTCAAGAGGGTGTTGGTTCTTGTGGGATTCTGTATTAGCACTTATCGGTTAATCTAATTAAATACAACAGGACAATGACGCAACAATAATAATTATAGTATACTGTTATCACTTTTAATGACAAAATATTAGGCACGAAAATCAAACCGACCAAATATGTCATTAAAGCACAATACATCAAAACAAAACATTGGCAAAAATATCAGAAACACGTTATTGGGCAAAATTGAAAGCAAAACTAAGTAATATCACCAAAAATAAACAGTGTTCATAACTAACATATTATAATGTCTTGGTAATATTTCCATTGGATATAAGCTAAACTAGCCGTAGCAAACGTTCGTCTAAGGGCTTAACTTAACTACCGGCCACCCCTGGGGAAATGCTAGCAAGTTAATGCATTGAAAGTAGCATTCAGGGCTGTGACGTCACGTGTAAATTAGCAGGATCCATGAAACATTTCGTTGCTAAACTTCATACACAATTTCAATGTCTGGCATGACTTCAACTCGTGTAGGATCACGTCATATTGAACATTTTTCAATTGTGAAAACCATTAGTCCATCTGTACCCATGACACCCTGCATAGTAAGGCAAAGAATAAATCAACTTACAGATCGGGATCCCGTGAAATAGTCTGAAGCTCTAGACACCTCTTGCTGGCCTCAAATAAACAAGAGAACTATCGTATCCTTCTCGTCTATCGCTCAACCGGTAGTCCTCCAGCCACCAGTGGTACTTGGGAGTCCATTAACTGTGCAACATCCTCACCCATCAACATGACGGCAGCAATCAAAAGTAGTAAAATGGACAAACATTTTCGTTCGAAAGTTCAGCAAAACTGCAATTACGAAAAGTCTGACCTATGTAATGTTTTCAGGTCCAATACCAAAGCTCAACTGTTTTCTACCTTGTACACCTGTATCGTGACGAGTTTTCTGGGTCACCTCTCCGCATTCACAAGTTGATCAGACGGCTTCATATCGCGCACAAAATTGAATGCTACAAACCAACCCGCAGAACTTAAATTCCTAAATCTTGGGTTTAAAGGGCAACTGAACCATTTTTTTAATACTTGTTTTCCGGTTTAGTTGATAATATGACAATAGCTTGGTTGTCATATTAATTATTATTATTGATAACACCATCATTACATTATTTCTCATCAGACTTTCTGGGGTAAAATAAACAGTATGTTACAACTGCCATTTTGGATCATTCACCACTCAAAGTTCAAGACACCAGACAAGCACTAGCAACACAAATTAGAATTAAACAGCCGTGATTTTACCTGCGCCAGTTTGTCCGTATGCAAGCACACTAGCATTATATCCTTGTGTAACTAGGTTAACCAATGGTTCCACCGCTTCATGATAAACTTGCTCTTGTTCAGTCTCGTCATTAAAAACCCGAGAAAACCTGTTTAAGTAAAAGCAGAATGACATCAGCTAGTATTTGACAGGAAAAAAAAGCAGACAGTTGCCCACATGGTAATCTACATACACTTAATACAGGCTAACAAAATAACTGTCTGGGTTTACAGCATTCTAATCCTGCTAAAGTACAATCTTCTGCACAAAGTTTAGATGTTCAAGTATATTTTGATGCAGAAGAATCAATCTATTTTATCATTTTCATACGATTTCTAATTTCAACGTTTTTTCAATCACAAAGTTTTACATTATTAACAAAACAACACTACATTTCTCCTCCTTATGCGTTTCTCTCCATTTCTCTTACCGTTTGATTATTAAAGAAGAATGTGCTCAAAAATGAACAGTAAACAGCTTTAATTTAAGAAATTACAAAATGGTTAAATCTAAAGTTCATATTTGCACATTGCGTTTTCAATGGATCTGGTCCATACCGATGACAGTATGGCTGATCTATAGGAATGTACTAGGCATGGAAGCATATATTGTTTTACTACAAACTATTTTGTAGACTTTCTGTTTTCTGCATTACAAATTTGCAGTAGCCATTAATACATGTATAGATTCAGGTCTTTGAACAATGAATTACAAGTTTTTTGTTCTTAGCTTGAAACAGTTTTGCAGTCACCGCCGTACGTGTGTGGGAGAAATTAAACAAATCTCTAGCAGAATGCTGCTTACAAATAAATGCGACTCACCAATACTTTGAGTTTTCATGTTCATTTCTATGGTTTGTGATTTCCAAGCTATTATCATTGATGCTACTGATGCAGACTTTGTTTTCTTGCATTGGTGGTCGAATGCGCACAACCACTTTAACTGGCTCCTTCTCCATTGAAATGAAGTTTACACTTAAAATACAAAATTGTCTGTAAAACTATACAATAATAAAGTTACTGAGTAAAAATTTTGATTTGCATCACACAGCAATATTATGTCATCTCTTAGGTCTGCTCAGTTATTGCAAATTTAGGCTCTAGTAGTAGTCTATTCAATAGTACATGGTGGATAGCTTGTACTACCCTTTACCTAAATAATGACTAAATAAGTAAAATAGGCTAATATAAGGTAATTAATAGCTTTTTGTCCTATTTTCCAAATATTATTTTTGCAACTAAACCAAGGCATTGTCGTACGAGTTAAGAATCATATGCGAAATACTAATTATTTCTGCTATAAAGCCCTAATAAAAACAAGTGGCTGTTTTGATTCTTGTGAACCGCCCGAGTAAAAAGTTAATTACTAGTAATAAAGTAGTATTAGTAATAGTATTACTAAGCAAAATAGAAAAGGCTAGTAAATTACGCTCCCTAGTGACTGTGCTAATTTCATGATATTTATGACTTACTTCAAGCTCTGCAATTCTTTAATTTTTGTACAAAAAGTTCACAAAGTGGCGAGTGCTATAAATGTAACCAGGTTCATTACATTCACATGTTTGCGAAATAAAGATTTTTTCGTGCTTTCAAATTTCCCGTTTCTTGTATAGTTTGAATACGTCAGCGACACGTGAGCCTATTTATTTCGTGTATGTTTTATTTACCAACACTTACCTTTCCTGTATTTTCATTAATTCGGATAATCTAATAATAATTATTGTAAAAATTATTATTATCAAAGTTAATAACAAGGATTAATTTTTGTCACTGTGGCAAAAAATTAACATGTAGTTGAAATGTTTTCAGTTCAGCAGCTTTATTAGAATTGTCATGTTTGTAATTATCTGGCTTTTAGAAAAGCTTGGCTAAATGTGTTACAGGATATTTGCTCCAAGACGGACAATTTTGATAATTGAGTAAGATTACTGCTCAACTCAGAAGATCATGAAGATGATATAAGAAGAGGAAAGAGCAGGCAATGTTAAATTTGGTTTTATTCAGAATTGTAACCAGCATAAACAAGGCACGACTCTTCAATGCATTTATAACTAACCTTTTCATGTGCAATAATGGAATGTGGTGTTATAATTGCAAAACAAACAAAAATAGAAAAAAACATTATTTTAAACAGCAACAGCAAGGACAGTTATTTTTTGGTTTTGAATTTTAATGATTGCGTGGAGTGTCTTGATCTGACATTGTGTTAATAATGACAAGAAATGGTAGTCAAAAAGTTAAAATACACATTATAATTTTAGTCAAAGTTTTATCTCGTTTCTTGTTTTTTCCTTTACCACATTTCTTCTTTTTAATTTTCACCTGTTCCTACTCCTTTATCTTCAAACTATTATTATTATTATTATTATTATTATTATTATTATTATTATTATTATTATTATTATTATTATTATTATTGTCGTCATAATAATCATCATCATTAATATTACTATTGTTTTATAAACTATTACATCTTCACTTCCACTTGAGAGACAACTATGGGCAAAAAAACCACTTATCGGCCTCGCCCTGTCGATCTACGGTTATCTTTAGTAAAAAATTATTATAATGAGAGCACAAAAGCGAACTGAATTTAACTGTTCAAGAAAGAGCCCACGTCTTGCTAACTGCTTTCTCGTGTAAATTGTTGTGTGTGTATGTGTGTTGTTGTTTGTTAATTTATCTTAGCAGAATTTGCAATTTATTAAATTGCGTTTAGGTAAACTTTATTTGTTGCACTCAAATTTGATTTTTTGTACCTTTCGTGTTTGCTGTCCATGTAAAATCTCTTGTTAGCTTTTTTCTGCCTATGTACAATCCTATCTGTTGGGTGGCTGAACGAAAATTGTAGAGCGCGCCACCATAGCCGCAAGCGTGCTCATTTGATAGTGCTATGAGCATATAGTTAATTGAAAAAAACAGATTTAAAATAATTAGTTTGTTTTGAGAGCGGTCAGTTAAAGTTTTAAAAAAACGCTCGCGTTTTGGGAGTAAGAAAAAATGACTAAGTCCGGTTTGAGCAAAAAGTTAAAAATTGTACTTTTAGCATTCTATTATTTATAACTAAAAATTCCAAATACAGGTTTTAGTATGTTAGTGTTGTTAAATAGAGTGCATTGCACGAGAAATAATCATATCAAGTCATATGGCAACGTAGTATTCGTTTTTCCAGCATCCAAAATTCATCCAAATGATGTTTTACCTTAACAGGTGTGAAAATGGACCTTTTACGAAAGTGTGCTAACTTGTCAACTTTAGAGTGTTATAAAAGATGCCAATTCAGCTGTTAGTTAATTGTTAATATGACTTTTGGTAGCTCAGTGTACATGGAACATATATTCATAAACACTTTGCATCTTCAGATTTATGCTAGGGAAAATTTTTACGGGAAAAACTGGGAAAACAGCTTTTTCATATTAATATTATAGAATTTGCCCTATGAAAAGTATTTGTTTGGGAAAGTGGAATTTAGTTGGTTGCACGCAATCATTGAAGAGATTTTTGTGTGTTTACTGCCAAGTCCATGTTTTCATCTTGCGCAGGTAAAAAATCTGGGATGAAGACATCCTGTTGTCATGGCAACGCGTTAATTAACTCTTTGTAGAACCGATCTGAGTGAACTTTTAAAGGCTTTTTTTCCAATTAATACTTTGTATCTTTAATCTTTTGTCATGGTATGTGCACTGCTTTGATTACACCAGTTTGAATGTATTGTAATCCTTTTCCCAGGCACACCTAATTGATATTTTTGTTACATGTATTATTGTGTAGTATAATCAAAATGTTAACCAACGTACCTGGTAGTACTACCAGGTAGTACCTGCATTTGTAGGTGGAGCCCTTGTTATCGCCTTGGCATATAACTGTGAAGCACGTAGTTTTTAATATTTTATATATGCTGTATAATCTATGTTTAATACCTGTCATTTCTTCTTTTGGTGTAGTGCACTGAAAGTGGAAACAAGATGTCAAGACTAATAGTGAAGAATCTTCCAAATAATGTAAGTACATAATTGTGTAAATCGCTAACTTTGGTTTTTCATGAGTAATTCAACAAGTTCTATCGAAATTGTATCTCTAGTAAAGTAAAGAACAATTTGCTCCAATTGTTGTTTAGCTTCAGTGTGCAGAATTTCATGTCCACGTATTAACTAGTGTCCAGATGATTGATTCATTTTGTCATTTTTTGCAGATCACAAATGAGCGGTTTAAAGAAATCTTTGCTGACATTGGCCACTTGACTGACTGCTGCCTCAAGTACACAAAACATGGCAAATTCCGAAATTTTGGATTTGTTGGCTTCGATACCGAACTTCAGGCTCAAGCTGCTTTGAAAATGTTTAATAATACTTATATTAATACAACAAAAATACAGGTAGAAGCCATTTTCCATTGTTTATTGGTATTTTAATGGTTTAGCATCATCCTATATATATGATTTTTTGAAGCTATGTGTTCAAACATAGTTAGTTCACATATAGATCACATAACTTTGGTGTGACAGCATCAAAATTATTAAACAAGTTATCTATTTATGAACATAAAATGACTAGTGTTGGAAAGTTCAAATCCTTTCTTAAAATTTCTCAGAAGCCTTTTTAATTAATTAAAAATGTAATATGGGTTTAAAAGTACTGGTTTTTGGGCTGATTTCTAATGATTTTCTAATGTACAAAACCTGTATATGTACCTGTATCCTAGATTGTTAACTGATTAAGCGTGAAAGCATGGTTTTCAACTAGAGCTTCAAAAGGAAACTGCTAGACAAGTGATTAAATGTTTAGCTGCCAGAAATTCTTTGGTAACGAGGTTAATTGCAGTGGACGAGTGGGTAACAAATTCAAAGCAAAACTGCTACACTAGCGTATTAGCGCATGATAAATGTACCTGCTTACAAACAAAACAGTGCTTAACATGATTGTTTCTACGTATATTATAGAGTACAAACGCGAACTAAGATGACACAAAAGTCGTGAAAGCTCATTGGTCACAAACAAGTGTCTTATTGAAGCATGTGCGGAAAAACTATAGAGTTAATTTTGTGGAGTTATTTGACGATTATTGCAGACAGTTTTTATATACATTTGAATTGGAGTGGCCCGTACCAGGCGTTTTTGAGTCAATTAAGTGACTGAGTCTATTAACTGTGAGTCTAATAAACTGCGCATACTGTACTACGATTTTAGCTTTATCTATAACAGTCAATTGTGTATGTACTGTTTATTTGTCCATTTTAAGGACATTTTTAATGTCCAATAAATTATGACTTATTATTACTGAAATAATTTGTTATTTATGAAAAATAACACCTGGTTTGTGGCAGATTTTTTAGGACTATTTTATCAATCGAAATTTGTTTAGTGAGCAATTGAGCTTTTTCTATCTAAAATAGAAACTTTATGTAGGAGAAAGTGTAATTTTGTACAGTAATCGCTATCCAGTTATGCCATTTTGTGAATTCCTGTATACCCATTTTTTTCAGAAATACTGTTTTGTTTTACTTTTTGTTTTTTCCATTCATGTGGATGAACTGCTATATCTTAATAAAATGAGTCTTATGCATAGAAAAGGTTCACAAAGAATGGTGCTTTTAATAGTTTACTTGCTGGCATTTCCAGGTTGAAATTGCAAGAGATTTGGCTGACCCCGAGAAACCACGTCCATGGAGCAAGTACAGTAAAGAAAGTTCTGCATACAAACTAAAGGAACTAGCGAGGGAAAAAGCAGAAGTTTGTATATTAAAATTAGCTAATATTTGTATCATAATTATAAAGCAATTTTTCCTTGAAAAGAGCTTAATGTTGATTTACATTAATTAGCTCAAATATTTGTGATTTAAAGACATAGACATGTTTTTTGAATTTTTTTCATCATGGAAACAAATTGCAAACAAATAATACTTAATTTGTACAATTTTTTTATAAATATAATAAATATTTTGTGTTATACAATGGAAAAAACTTAAATTGTGTATAAATTAATAAGTATAATAAATATTTTGTTATACAATAGTAGAAATGCTTAAATTGTGTATGCATTTATGAGTATAATAAATATTTAGTGTTGTACAATAGTAGAAATGCTTAAATTGTGTATGAATTTATGAGTATAATAAATATTTTGTGTCATGCAATAGTAGAAATGCTTAAATTGTGTATGAATTTATAAGTATAATAAATATTTTATGTTATACAATAGTGAAAATTCAGAATTGCTCCGTTAATTTTATTACTTTTAACAAATTGCGCTTTATTTCCTAGTTAAAAAAGAATCCTGAAAAAGATGCATTGGTTGGTAAAGCGAATAAGAAAAAGTTGGAATCATTCATAGAGCATGATCCCGGTTTTAAGGAATTTCTGAGAGTTCAACGAAGCATGGACCAGAAAGCTGTGTGGAGTGATGAGATAGTTGGTGAGATTTTATTCTTATTAAGTTTTCGATATATGAGGTACTATCTGTTGGCCGACAAGTCAAAGATCATTTCTTTGATATAATTCAAGAATGTTTTTGGTTAGATTAATATCAGTTACATGTGTAGCAATAATTTAAATACTCGAAGTAAAATAATTCGAGTAATCAAACATTCAACACTGCGATATTTTTTCCACTTTCATAAATTTCCTTGATCCAGGCACTGTGCTGACAGTGGAATGACTATTTTCCTTGTTGCACTGTAGCAAAAACAGCAGAGTGTTTTTGTCAGCACATTGGTTTGGTTGGGTTTTGTGTGTGCCCCTGTTAATGAGCGACTGGTATTCAGCCGATAGACTAGTCAATACAATGTACATAGTTTAGTCGGATAGTATTTTATTATTTGAATAGTAAAAAATAGTGGAAGCTTTAAATAATCGATTATTTGTGCAAATCCCTACAAAGAACAAACGCTGTAGGTTTCTAATGTGACGTAATTGAATACTAAAAGGATTATAAACTATTGTGCTGACTTGGTTTGTACGAAGCTTTTTACGTACATTAATAGCTTTCTGGTAAATTGTAAAGGTACTAAAGTACGCACTAAATTTTTGTATTGCTCGAGAAGTTAATTATGTTTGTGTTCTTGTTTCAATGCTGCGAGATCTAAATTGAATTTTCATCATAATTTGATAATTTGTCATACTTGTTTTACATGATAGGAAGTAAAAAAGGTGCCTTACCAAGCGATAGCAGCTTCTTAAAGAATAACGAAAAAGTTGCTGGGGAAGGAGATGAGGTCTTAAATAAACATGATGGCGAAGAGCTACAGTCGTTATCAGATTTGGAAGTATGAGAGTTAATCATATGAATTGTTGTTTTGCTTCTCTGTTTTTGATTTTACACCATTAGCACAATTGTTTAATGGCAAGATGCATTATCATCGACTTCCTTGCTTCTCCCATGCTAAAGATTTCTGCTGATCTTGTACTCACTTGTGATGTCATAGAGTTACTGTACTAGAAAAATGGCGTAAGCTAGAATTATATAGAACTTAACCACCAAAAATGCTAATACCTTCTGTTTGGGCTTTTAAAAACCAAATACAAATTCGAAGCCTCGATTAATAAATTTTGCTCTTTCTTGTCTTTTATTCCCAAAAACATGTCATTCCATCTAAACAATAAAAAGTTTATGCCAAAAAATACCAATAACCAAAAGATCAATCATTATACATAATTTAGCTGTTTTGACACTACAGCATTGCTGTAATTTTTGACTAATTTGTAATTTAACTAAATAACTAATTTTAAAAGTAATAAATGAATATACATACATTATTTCCCCCAAATCATGAGTTTTCAAAACACATAACGCGACAATATTTTAACGCCTTATAAACTCCTTTGTGTTAACAAAATTTAGTCCACTCAACCAGATCAGGCCTGATCATGTGATTAGGCATAAAAATGGCCAAAGCAGACAACAAGAGAAGTCTGCTAAGTACGCTAATGCAAATGTAAGGGATAAATGCCAAAGTTAATCCAATAAGCTGTCGCATGGAATTTTTTATTCAAAAATCAAAATTAAGTCGTATCAAATTGAAAATCATCTAGATACAGCTAAAAATGTGAAATTGTAAACAATAAAAATCACGTGTACTACTACGTTACACTGAAAACACAATTGTAGAATGGTAAGCAAAACACTTGTATTGAATAAATAATTGCATAATTTTTTTATTTAGTACCTAAAGAAAAAGTTTGCTAGTAAAATGTCGACACAGAGTGATAGTGACACAAGTGGTGATGATGAGTATCAAGATAATAAAACCAACGACACAAGCTTGAAATTGTCTAACGCGGCTCTGAAATTGAAAGCTGTTACAGACGACGACAAGGAATCTAGAAAATCAAAGAAGGAAAAGAAGTTAAAACAAAAACTTGAAGAAGTTAACGTAAGTGTTTTTTGCATTTACATTATTGCGTGTTTAGGTCGATTTATTTGTAATTGTGCTTTGGTTTTAGTGTTAGATTTACCTTTTTGTGTTATAGTTATGTTTTATGACAATAATGATTTAATTTGTTTCATTGTTGTTGTAGGCAACTCTTGAGCAGCAGTCTCAGGCATTCAGAATTAAGATGAGAGGTTTGCCATTTACTGTTAAAGAAAAAATGATAAAGGAATTCTTTTTGCCACTCAAGCCAAAGAATATACTCATTCCTCACACACGTTCACGCTCAACAACAGGTAAGTAGTTTTTACCTCTGTGATCGTGTGCTAGACACTGTTGAAAATGCTTAAATTTTATTGAGTGTCTCGAAACATAAAACACGTAATTTTATTACAATGAATCGAATGTTTTAACTTTTTAACATTTTGTAAAAAGTTTGAACCTTTGAATATTACATTTTTAAATTGATGATATTTACAATGACAATCAAACAAAAGTGATTAATACATCTATCGTAAATAAATGTTTACTGGGCTATTATATAAGACCTATGGTTTAGTACTAAGTTGTAGTAAAGAGAAAATTATAATACGACAAAATTACGACATGATATTACTAGTACAAAAAGACTTTAGACATACCTAATTAATTGTGCCCATTATGATCCTATTGGACTAATGCAAGCTGTTGGACATAATGCAAGCTATACTATAAGCTTGAGAGTTTCATGGTTACAATGCAAATCTGACTTCCAAGAACCAGTTTGCTAAGGTAGATCCATGCAAACCGAGTAAAAAACACTTTAACTCGAGATATGCCGTACTGGCGTAATTCTTGACAGACGCTTTGTTTCTGCATTTGCGTGTAATGCACACAGAACACAGATTCTGATTATATTTCTGTAAGGATTAACATCCACTTGTTATGTATTTGTAGGTGTAGCTTTCGTGGATTTTGATACAGAGAAAGAGCTTTATCAGGCGATGAAGAAGCACAAGAATTTCATGGGTTTGTTGTTCTTCTAGATCTTTTATAAACTCTTGTGTCAGTGTTGTAATCGATTAAGCCATAGATGCTTTTACGGGTTTATGTTCTGGATACTGTAGAGCACTGTGTCTTGTCGATTTGCTGAACGCCGTAGAATAGATTTTGCTTACAAAAGTGGTTAGCATTTCGCTACCTATTAATTTGTGAAATTGTTCTCGATGTTCATTCTGGCGGCAGTTTTGATTGCAAAACTGTTTTATTAAATGCAATTTTTCTTCTTTAGTGTTTCAAATTAAAGGAAGACCAGACATTTGTTTAGACTCAATCTCATTTTAATTTACTGTTCAAAACATACATTTTCTTGCCTATAAAAGTTAGCGATTGTTCCGTATATTTGAATAATTAGCTTAGACAGTTTATTAATGGCAACCGAACACAGCTATTTTGCTTACGTCAGAAATTAACCACAGTTTGTACGATGGCAGGCATCTTCCCTTGCACATCAAGCACGTTTGCGTAAGTTTCACAGTACTGCTTAAATGCATGATGTCACAAAAAACGGGCTTTATGTCATGTGACGTCAGAAACTAACGCAGCAGTTCATGATCATGGTTATCACTGTACCGCTTTCTATTTGTCGGCCATGCGCATGTGACAAAAAGGCGCCATTGCCAATCTTAGTAGATTCGCTGAGCCACGCGTAGCTTTGAAAGTTTAGCAAAATTTCAATATCCGAGGTAATTATTATTTAATTTAAGCTTTGATTTAAAAAAGTTATTATAGTTTT
This sequence comes from Tubiluchus corallicola, assembly GCA_030141605.1. Classification (NCBI taxonomy): domain Eukaryota; kingdom Metazoa; phylum Priapulida; class Priapulimorpha; order Priapulimorphida; family Tubiluchidae; genus Tubiluchus; species Tubiluchus corallicola. The sequence continues at coordinate 1,016,413 of JAQGDQ010000034.1, forward strand.
CAATATTTTAGAGCATTCTTTATTCTTAAGTAACTTTTAAACAATCATCCGGTTTGTCCTTTTAGCTTACAGAAAACAAATTCGTTATCATAAAAAAGAAGCGAGTAAAAACACTCAATTTTCCAAACCGTTCGTTGACACAAGATCTCATATAGTATAACATTTAGAGACTACTTCATCGACTTAGTATATGCGAAATTAAGAAAATTGACCATTGGTGTAGTTGAGCCTTGTGATGTTTAGTTAATTCTGGTAAACTATTTTTATTGTGTTTAGGCGGGCGCTATATTGAGTTGTTCAAACAGCAGAAGAAAATGAATGTTGATGCAAATTCAAATATAAATACACAGACTCAGCACAGACCGTGGGAAGAAAAGGTCAGAATTTTATAGATTTAATTTTTTTCACTCAGTAACGAAGTGGTTACTAGGTGCGCTTAGAGACTGAAATTAAGCAATGCTAAGCCTGGTCAGTCAGTGTATGAGAGCACTGCTTGTTCTGGGAGATTTTGTCAACTATAATACCTGTGCTGTTTGAATGTGAGGATGCCTAGATACCCAAACATCACTGAGGTACGTTCGTAGTTCATTGTCTGAATTTTAAAGGATTAATCTTGATAATAAACAGGTTCCAGTCGTGCCATAACTATTTGCGTTGATTACTGGATCCTCGATTGCAGAATGCCAGTCTGTATAAAAAGTAAGCCTTATACTATTGCAGGTAACAGATTTCAAAACTTGCTCTGCATGTCGGCTGTCTGTCAGTGTTTCAAGTATTAAATTAGTGAACTACCTTATTGTTTTTTTATACATTATACATTTTTTATACATCTAAAGCATGTTATATTTACTATTAATAACACATTAGTAATTTAGTTGACAAAAGAAATTGAAATTGCAGGTCAAAAACCTGGAGAATGAGGAACGGGAATCGGTGGCTGAGTCCGGTCGTCTCTTCATAAGGAACTTGTCATACACGTGTACAGAGGAGGATTTAGAAAACTTGTTTGGCAAATATGGTTTGTGTGTTTGTTTGTTAGCTGTGATTACTTGTTTGTATTAGTAAGTTTGTCTTTTTACTGGTTTTCAAAATAATTTCCGGAATTTTTTTTCAATAACTACGTTATTTCCACTGCATCGTAAGTTACAAGTGAAATTTAGAAAATTGAGTTCTAATCCAAGAATAGCCTCTGGTTTGATAATTGTGGGTTGCTTGCTTGATTTTTACTGAACACATTTGAAATTTTTCTTCATTCGTTCTGAATGCTCTTCTGATTCTACATGTTTTTGATTATGATTTTTTCTGGTTCAGTGTTTTTGGGAGAAGATTTGAAGAGAATTATCATCGTATGATAGAGATAATTTTTAGCATGAAATTAAAGGAAAACATAATGATTTTTTTGTATACTACCCCATTTTGAAGTATGGCAAAAAAGAATGCGTTTTAAGAACTATATGAATGCCAAAGCCTTTCTAATGTTTAAATGATGGGTTAAAAACTTAATTAACAGCAATCAAATCCCAACTAGTGATGACGTCACAAGTGAACATAACAGTCAGATCTCAACTAGTGATGATGTCACAAGTGAACATAACAACAGTCAGATCTCAACTAGTGATGATGTCACTAGTGAACATAGCAGTCATATCCCAACTAGTGATGATGTCACAAGTGAACATAACAGTCATATCCCAACTAGTGATGATGTCACAAGTGAACATAACAGTCATATCCCAACTAGTGATGATGTCACAAGTGAACATACAGTCAAATCCCAACTAGTGATGACGTCACAAGTGAACATAACAGTCATATCCCAACTAGTGATGATGTCACAAGTGAACATAACAGTCATATCCCAACTAGTGATGACGTCACAAGTGAACATAACAGTCATATCCCAACTAGTGATGATGTCACAAATGAACATAACAGTCAAATCCCAACTAGTGATGACGTCACAAGTGAACATAACAGTCAGATCCCGGCTAGTGATGACGTCACAAGTGAACATAACAGTCAGATCCCAACTAGTGATGACGTCACAAGTGAACATAACAGTCAGATCCCAACTAGTGATGACGTCACAAGTGAACATAACAGTCAAATCCCAACTAGTGAACATAATTTTCAACATTGGAAACATTCAATGAACGTGTTGTACGCGTTTATGAAAGCAAAAATTTGAATACCACACTACTGTACACCATTTAGTGTGATTTATAAAAAGTTGGCAAATTTTAAATTTTAAATTCAAACTTCAAGTTTAGCACTGTGCTCGTGCATGAGCTGTCGAATGTGTGCACTACGTCACAGCTGAACCTCTCTGAACTGAGATGTACTGCACCTGCTTTTGTGCAACACATTTCTGTGATGTAGTCACTAGTACATGTCTAACTAGCGAATTATCAAAATGCATGTAACAGTGAAGAACTAGCCGCGCGAACGTGTTTATTACCATTCTGCATCATAACTTTTTCCGTGTAAGTTATTCTTGAAAAAATAGTATGGTCCTTTTCAATATCTGATTGTTTTGAGCTATAGCTTAAGATGGGGTCCAGTTTTCTTTAACTTGTTCATGGGTTAAGTATGCTAACAGGAGTGCTAAATTGAGAATCACTGCAAGTTGCAACGATTTATAAACTTTTTCTAGGACCCTTGTCTGAAGTAAACCTTCCCGTTGATAGTTTTCTGAAGAAAATCAAACGTTTTGGTTTTGTAACATTCATGTTACCAGAACACGCAGTGAAGGCATACTCTGAGCTGGACGGCATCGTTTTTAAAGGAAGAATGTTGCATATCCTTCCTGCTGTTGCAAAGAAAACTGAAACTTTGGAAATAACTGGTATTTCAGCTATGAATTTTCATCGATTCTCTGCATGTATTTTACTTTGTAAATTATTTAGTTTGTGGTTTGTTTGTTGGTGTATAAACCTATATTGTACAATGTAGTTAATTCACAACGCTCTGATTATTGAGAAAGTTTTGAAATGATAATTATGCAAATGCGTACTAAGGCAGAATGAATAGTTGAGTGGTCACATGCATGTGTATGACTGAAGTTTACCATCATTGGGGCTGGACAATTTTTAAATATGTAGGTGACTACTTTCGGTACTCTTTGTGGGTAGTTTTATTCATTATATTGATTCTGGATTCTGATTCATCGAGGCATTACATATGCATTACATATCCAGGTATCGCTAAGGAACTTCTGCTGGTGCAGTGGCTGATCTTAGGAGCATAGATGTGTTTGTCATGTTGCTTTTTTGAATATGATTGCATCTGGCCAGCTTTGTCATAATTTTTTTTAAAACAACACTGACAATTTTTTTGAAATATTTTAAATAAGTAAATATGATGTAATGTAATTATTATTAGTTGTAAGAACATGAGACATTTTGTTTACAGATGACATGACGTATAAACAAAAACAGGAAATCAAGAAGAAGCAAATTGCTGCCAGGTAAATTACAGTTTTTATGCATATGTGATTCTTAATCTGTTAGAAAGCAAATGTAAATGTCTGCTTTAATGAAGGTCTCACTTAATCTATGAAATTTATTGAAGTAAAAGCCTTTGTACCGGCAAATCTTCGTGCAAATATGAATAAGCATTCATTTAGGTATTTTACTTGATTTTAATCAGTTGTGTTTTCTTTCCAGCTCTCATAATTGGAATGCACTTTTCCTGGGTTCAAATGCTGTAGTTGATTTGATGACTGACAAATACAATACCAGCAAAGATGCAATATTGTCTGCTGTAAGTGCAAGTTTTGTTCTTTTGCGTTCTATCTTTTGTAAAAAAATTAAGGTCCTTGTTTGAAACTTCTTTTCCAAAATAAACCTATTGTTATTTTGTACTGTGCAAACGCTGTATAGACGTACTTAAAGAAAGAGTACATATTACCTCTGTAGTTTTATAGTGTTTATATGTAGACAGGAAACCTGTCTTATTACATCATTAACCATGTAATTGTTTAATGAATATACCTGGTATAGAGTTTAAGGCAGGAAATAACTTTTTGGGAAAAAACTGATGGCCATGAAAGTTGACGGAACAACTTTTTTCCCACGTTTAGAGGCAAAGCTATCTCTAAACTTAATAAAGACACTGTAAGTGTCGGAATAGAGATTTACCGTGATTAAATATTGAATTGTAATATGTGTGACGCTTACTAACAGTTATATATTTTTATTTGCAGATTGTGTGTTATGTCGTTATATATGAAGTGATAATGTAAATAAGTACATCATGATGTTTTAACTCATTTGTTCATTGCTTTCATTTACAAATATATGTAGGTAACACGGCAATGGACATCAAACACTAATAATAAACCTTTTGAGAACAAACTTGATACGTCGACTTTCTCACCTTTTCTGAGCTAAACATGAAATAAGCGAGATCTAGGAAGGTAGATAAATTCCCAGTTCTCGACATGGTGCCATAAGCACTGTACAGATTTTATTTTTGATCTGGCGAATAATCTGGAATATTCGAGAAGAGTTAACTATCCCTAACTTTGTTTAATTGCTTTTTATTATGCTTGGTTAATTAGTCATAGTTGTGCATTCAGGTTTTCCATTTCGTCAAATTGTATGGTTGGATGAGACATTTGCTGTAATTTCCGATATCATTGTACACAGTGTCAGGAAATGATAGCCCGCTATATTTAAAATGTAATCGCAAATACATATAAACATGTCTTCTAAAACATTTCTTTATTTTTTATAAGATTTCTTTTTCTTGTGTTTTTTTTAAATTCTTCCACTCCTTATTGTCAGAATTAAAAAAATCAATAAAGTTTTTGAAGGAATGAGTTATGACACCATTATCATTGAGAAACTAACATGAATCATTCCCCTGTGTGTTTTATGGCCCTTAGACCTGTAAATAAAGGCAAATCTAGATGATAAGATAAGTGTTCCTTGCTAAAAGTTTAATGCTAGTTAAGATGACTTTGTCGGTTTTTATTTTTTTGAACTTACGTTTTTGTTTTATCTTCACGGGGAGGGGGAGGGGGGGAATCATTTCCTACTCTGAATAAGCAACATTTACTCTGACTCTGAAATTGTCTATGACTGACTCTATTCCACTGTGGGCAAGTGTGAATGCGCCTTTAGTACGTTAGTGTGATTTGGCATATTTATTCTAACACGGCAATAATTGTGCTAATTTATTTATTTTGTTGACTGTGTTGCCCATTAACTAAATGTTGAATTTTTCAGGAATCGAAGGACAGCGTAGCCGTACGATTGGCTCTCGGAGAAACGCAGGTCGTCTTGGAAACGCGAGATTTTCTCCAATCAGAGGGCATTTGCTTGGACGCTTTTAGTCAGGTGCTAAGCTTTGCTAATAAGCATGCAGCTTCACCAGAAAAACTAGCAATACTCAAAGCTGCCTTACGGCTTGAAATGCTTTATAGAAATCATTGCATTTAACGTATTAATTGTAGCCGATTATGTTAGGTCTAGATTGTGGCTGTAAATAACATATTTTCGTCCAATTTTTGTTGTATTGAGGAAAAACCTTTTTTCTGTTTTTCTCCACACGGGTCATGTTTGTTAGGCCACTTTAGTTAATTTGAAGTACACCTATTGCTACTCATAAATATAGCTACTTATCCCACATACCTCTATGTACAATTAGCATGCTCAGTTTCCATTAAAGAAGTTACTGATTCAATATCGTTGCTAAGTTGTAACGAAAGTAATTAAACCAGGGGTGTGCAAATTATCTGACTAGCCGGCCCACATTAAACTTTCCCGCAATTCCTTCGGGCCACAGGCAGTTTGATCAAGGAGCCGAGTACAGAAAGGCCTAATAACGATTTGTTGCATCCGACCTGCGTACATCATTACTACTACACTCAAGAAACTATTTTGGAAGAACAGAAGATGACAATGTCAACTTCGGTTGATGAAGTTTTGTTGCCTCTTCATTGAGTCAGCTGCAAAGTTGACAGAATAGGGCAGCAGCTTTCATTTTATAAAACTCTATTTTATGTAGGTTGTTTGCTAAGGCTGCCTTGCTGAATAATTTCTTTTCAATGTGATGCATTATCATAATCTTACGAAAGGAAACAAATTACTTTTAATGGGACATTTTGTAATTTTTTTCAGCCTGCTGCTCCCAGAAGTAAGACTGTCATCCTGGTGAAGAATTTACCAGCGGGCACAACAGCAAGTGAACTACGGGACGTATTGACGAAGTTTGGTGGTGACCTGACAAAAGTGGTTATGCCACCCCGAGGTGTAACAGCCGTTGCTGAGTTTGCTTCAGCTGCCGATGCAAAAACTGCTTTCACAAAGTTGGCTTACACAAGGGTACGTGACACACATGTTTCTACATTTCTGTTTTAATAGTAGTTTCTGTACACCAATTATAACTATTTAAGCTTATCAGCATAATATAACAGATTTAGTTGGTTGGCATTCTTCTGTCTCGGAAGACAATGGAGTGTGCGCCAAGAGAGTCAGTTATTGATCACATTGAAGGAGCTGCAGTGTCGACTGTGGCTGAGGTTTACTCCTTTACACATGGCCGTTGGGTCACTTGACCTCCTCCGCCCTCTAGCTGTTGGCTGCTTGTGCAGCTCCTTCACCTAGTGTCGAGATACAGTGTGGGCATCCCGCAAGCCTACAGCACCTGGTATTTCTAGGCAGTCACCCATCGAAGTACTAACCAGGCTCTCTGGTAGCTTAACTTTGATGATCAGACGAGAGCCGGTGTTTTCAACGTGATTTGGCCATAGTCAATATAACAGATAAGGCATCATATTTTCACTTATACTTCTCATTTGGTCAAATTCAGCTTAATAGAATGAGGTCAGTCTACAGTCTACTTACCGCCCACATGTTTGCTACTCACATAACTTCTTCTCATTGCTGGTGAAGAGTTACTTAGGAGGATCTTCAACATTATTTTCTTGAGTGTCGTTTGTTTTACAATTCATTTATTGACATTATCAATCCACTTTCAGCTCATCTTTGTACGTAATATCCCCTTTTCAATCCATTATTCATAGTAAACGTTTCGCACGACTCTGCTTAATCTCAATCATTTCATAACTTCATTTAAGTGCTCAAAATGCCTCACTAATTTTCGTCGTCTCATACCACTTCCACTATCGTTTATGTGCATTCACCCATGTTCTATGTTCTATTTAATGATAATGCATTGTAAAATATAAAAAACTTACATATCACATGCATGTCAAACTGTATTGTAATGTGAAACCCGCAATGTGGAAAGGATTTAATATACGTTCGTCTGAACCTGTTGGGCGGTCCTACTAATAATTTTTATACTCTTTGTTGGCAGGTACAATACTGTAAACTGTAAAATTAGTGCATGTTAAAAATGTTTTGAGAATTTTGTACAGAAAGCTAGATGCAGAAATTTCCAGGTATATAAATTTCAGCAGTATTTAGTCGCTACTGGTTCTATGCAACAAAGTGTTGTCTTTATATGATGGCGGGATGGTTAAGTTTATGAAACCGGAGAGCTAATGCTAGTAATTTAGCCATGCTAACAGTCATATTAGTGATTGGCTAATGAAAGGCACCATTTACTTTTGTCACTTCACTCATTACCTGCCCACTAATGTGAACGGAGATGCTGGTAAATGGATATACTGGTAACCATATGCAGTAATATTAAATAACATAGCACATAGTTGGCAATGTGCCTTACTGTAAAGTGAAGCCATAAATTTCTATCAATCTTTAACCTCTGCATAATTTGCTGGAAGTGTGTGTAGCAAATGCATCTCTTTGCAGACGAGACTTTGAGGCTTAGTTTGTAAAAATTTTGCTCATACTTTTTTCGGCTTACAGTAATTAAGTGCTGTGTTTGCTAATAATAGACTCACTTTACGTTCTTATATTTACTGTGTAACATGTTTTGTTGTTTTTCGTGGTTTTGTTTTTTGTTTATCTGTCTATTTATATACTAACTAATTGAACTGCATCTACATGTCTATTGTTAGTGTGTATGTTCAAATAAATATTAATAATAATAAAATTTATTTTTTTTGGAAATCATTCTTTGTTGTTGAGTATGTTAGTATATTATGCATAACACAATACTAATAATTTGTTCAAATAAATAATAATGATGATGATAATGATGATGATGATGATGGTGATGGTGATGGTGATGATGATGATGATGATGATGATGATGATGATGATGATGATGATGATGATGATGATGATGATGATGATGATGATGATGATGATGATGATGATGATGAAATCTATTCTTTTGGAACTTAGTCTGTGTTGCTGAGTATGTTAGTATAGTATACAGAACACAATACTAATAATTTGTTCAAAATAAATGATAATATTAATAATAAATAATAATAATAATAATAATAATAATAATAATAATAATAATAGTAGTAGTAGTAGTAGTAGTAGTAATAGTAGTAGTAGTAGTAGTAATAATAATAATAATAATAATAATAATAATAATAATAATAATAATAGTAGTAGTAGTAGTAGTAGTAGTAATAGTAGTAGTAGTAGTAGTAGTAGTAGTAGTAATAATAGTAGTAGTAGTAGTAGTAGTAGTAGTAGTAGTAGTAGTAGTAGTAGTAGTAGTAGTAGTAGTAGTAGTAGTAGTAATAGTAGTAGTAGTAGTAGTAGTAATAATAATAATAATAATAATAATAATAATAATAATAATAATAATAATAATAATGGCAATAAAAAAAAATAATAAAATATATTTTTTAGAAATCAGTTTGTGTTGTTGCGTATGTTCGTATATAATACAGAACACAGTACTAATAATTTGTTTCTACATTCGTTAGTTTAAGTATTTGCCGCTGTATCTTGAATGGGCACCAGTGGGAGTTTTCAAAGCGGCTGAGAAAAATCAACAGGATCCCGAGCCTCAGGTGAGTTTAGTTGATAATTTCCGATTTATTTCTGTGAGCACTTTGGTTTGTACTAGAAAAATGCGTAAGTGGTAATTAGATCATTTGTCTTCATTGCTTAGTTATTGATTTTCATTGCTTAGTTAAATGTAATTATCGGTGCTTTGACAGGAAGGAAAGTCAGAAGTTCCAGGAAAAATCAAGGAAGAGGCGTCGTCAGAAGACGAGGAGGACCCAGAGGAAAATTCCACTGTGTTTGTGAAAAATCTTAACTTCAGCACAACAGAGGAAACGTTAAGAGATGTATGTAATGCAAGCTAGTAATTAATGAGTAGAATTTTCCTGTTTGTCATATTAAGTATGCTACTAGTGTTGTACATGTAAAATATGATCTTCTGTATGCACATTTTGTATACTGGGAACGTTTTAATGCCAATCCCATTTAATTTTTCCAGGTTTTTTCTAAGTGCGGGAAATTGTCTTCGGTATCAGTAGCAACCAAGAAAGACATGAAAAATCCAGGTATTTTGAGAAAGAAAATATTAGATACGTTTCAGTAGGTTTACGGCTATTTAAAAGTTTTTTTTATACCGCAGAGGTCTGAGTTTGAACATGGCCCAGTTTTGTGCTGAAAATTTCTCTCGGATCCTGTTTTTTTATTGCTGAGAAACCGTGTTTATACAAAAACTTGCATTTATATTTGGAAATTCAAAAGCGCATATTTTTGTCTGCAGTTGTTTTCAGTGCACCTTTTTACTTGACATAATAGCTGTCTAATAGTTAAAGTGGGTATTTGGACCTCTGCTTACATTGCTTTAAGGTTTAAGTGTGGATTTCTTTATAGTTGCATCAGTATATATATATATATATATATATATATATATACTGATGCAACTATAAAGAAATCCACACTTAAACCTTAAAGCAATGTCCTTAAAGACCTTATATATATATATATAGGGTCTATTAGAATGAGCCCAGTCTTACTTTTACCAGATTTTCCATTGCAAAATTGATACCAAACATTGTTTAAAGAAGATTTATTTTTGACATTTATATTTGGCAATATGTATGTCAGTTGGGTACCATTTGCTGTCTATTATATTTGGTTTCTTTAGAACACTGTAAAAAGTGTGTCGGTTGGGTACCATTTGCTGTCTATTATTTTTGGTTTGTTTAGAATACTGTAAAAAGTATGTCAGTTGGGTACCATTTGCTGTCTATTATTTTTGGTTTGTTTAGAATACTGTAAAAAGTATGTCAGTTGGGTACCATTTGCTGTCTATTATTTTTGGTTTCTTTAGAATACTGTATAAAGCAAAAATTTTTTAGTTTCAATATCTGGAGTGAAGCAATAAAAGGAACCAATGATATCCTAAACATGATAAGAAAATGATAAGCCAGTCACTAATACATTTTTCTTTTGTTTTTATTTTTGGCTCCCCATTCACAAGTCTTTGATTCTATTATAAGTTCATTTTGCATTTTTTAGGTCAAACCTTGTCAATGGGATATGGGTTCGTGCAGTACATGAAGAAAAGTGACGCAATGAATGCAATCAAGAAACTGCAGCATAAACAAATCGACGATCATGCTGTAGAATTGAAGCTTTCTCAGAGGGCTACAAAGTAAGTGACTAAGCACCCCATCATGATCTAGTTTTTCTGTTTCAAAATACGTTAAAACTTTGTATAAGTTGCCATCTTTATTGAAAATTCCACCTATCAAAGCCTACTGATTTGCTTTTAATTCATTTAATTGTAAAATGTTTTTTGCTTTAATTATTGTGCTATTATATTGTTTTGCCTTTGATAGATGGTTACCTGCCTTTTTGCTCCATTTACTGTGTGAGACTTCTGTGAACGGCATGTTAGTCTAAAGAGTTGAAGGCCAAAAGCTGTTGTTTCTGGTCTCTTTCTTCTTTTCTTGTTTTTGTCGTTGGTGTTTGATTGTCTGTTTGTATATTTATTTATTTTAAATGGCGATGCTTTTATGTCATTGCAATTTTTAGGCCTAAAGTGATTCCCAGGAAAAAGGCCTCCACTAAGAAGCAAAAATCGGCCAAGATTTTGGTCAAGAACATACCATTTGAAGCAAAGGCGCAAGAAGTACAGCAGCTGTTTAGGTAATTTTTGTATAGAGGTTTTTAGGTTAATAATTAAATAATAATTTATTTGACATTTAAATAAAAAGTTAAAATTTAGCATTAATATTAAAATGGGCAAATGCATTTTATGCACATAATGCATATTCAAAAGTGCCTAGATATATACATTACTTAGTAGGGAAGCCAAAGTCATTAAATGCAATATACTGATATGTGTACTGTATACACAAATTAATAAGATACTGTAGCCTAATAATACTCATGTCAGCAGAATTAACGTATCACACCACACGTGCACAATTATTGAAGATTATCAAATCAGAATACATGTATGTGCAATGTTGCATATCACCAAATGTACGATAAGCATCAAAAACTGCTACTTTATGTCTAAATTTACTCAATTAAAAAAATTTTTTATCAAGATAAGTTTTAAGACAAGATTTGAACAGTTCAACAATAGTAAATTACATTAAACAATAGTTACATTAAATGGTAATTTATTTCGTAATTTTGGTCCTGCTAGTTTTCATGTGTTTTCATTGTAACTCAGTACAACACTGTCGAATAGCTAATTAATTATGAATTTTAGTTGGACTCATATTGCATAGACATTCTGTTAACATTGTTTAGCAAGAAATTCAAAAAAGTATCAAGTAAATGTATGTACATGTAGCATAACTTATATTTTTGTGATGCTGCTGTAAAGTGTTGTTTATGAATGTGCAATTACTGTCTTATATGATCATATTTTTTGTCTAGCACATTTGGTGACTTGAAGGTCTGTCGTCTGCCAAAAAGACTCACCGGAGCAGGAACTCACAGAGGTTTTGGTTTTGTAGAATTCATGACTAGACACGACGCAAAGGCAAGTTTGTGGCGAAGCCATTAGTTGAAAATCTAACATTTTTGTTATAGTCAAAAGCGCTAGTAGAAATAAGGCAAGAATTACACCTTTGTTTTATGCACTTTGATGTTCTGCTCACCAGAAAACATTCAGAGGTAAGACTTGCTCAGTGACATGTCTGTGAGTGACCAGAATTTGACTTATTATCAAGAATATCCCTGTAAAATAAGTTACTGGACCAGCAGATGTGTCTAGGTCATGTTTGGTTTTGAATGAACAACAGAAGTTTATGCATTATACTGGCTGGAGTGAGTATTGAACCCACGCCATTTGCATGAAATCCTGGAATCCTACCACGCAGCCATAGATCTCACTGTATGCTTTATGCTGTATTTAGTTATGAGAAATTTAGGAACAACTAAAGATAAATTACAGTTCGTTTTCCTCTTAAATTCATCCTGCTGTTGGTGTGCAAATAACATTTCTTTCTGTTCTACAGAGAGCGTTCAAAGCCTTGTGTCACAGTACGCATTTATACGGACGCCGCCTGGTGTTGGAGTGGGCAGACGCAGACGACACAGTGGAACAGTTGCGTAAGAGGACTGCAGAACATTTCCATGATGAAGGTGCAGTATATTTGTTTATATCTAGCATTAATATTGTAGGTTTAGTTTGTATGTTGGATCGCAAGTAGAGATGGTTGTTAGACATGGCCTGGATACAGATTTCAAAGTTTGAAGGGAAGGTTTACGCCAACAGCTTGGTTTTTGTCACATGTCGAAGACCAAATGATACATACCTGTTGGGAGTTTTTTCTGAAAGTAGTTCTTTAGGAATCCCTAACTCGTGTTATGTATTTGAGTTGGGCACATGTGCTGATTATGCCTAGGCAAAGAGTTTCCCAGGTTATTAAAACTAGTACTGGATCAGTTGCACATGCCGTGCACAAATGCACGCTTGCATGTCGGCTTGTGCACAACTACAGGCATGCATTTGCATCTAAGTGCACCCATGAATGAATACTAAGATTTATTTTCACAATTGCTTTTAAACTGTTTCACTGACTGACGCCGTGGTGTCTTTTCTCCAAATTTTTATCTTGTAAGCAATGTCTCTTATGTCTCTTCTGTATCTTTTAATTCTTTTTCTCTATATTTCTTGTATTCACACATTATTTATTTTTTATTTATTATGTATGTACAGATGTACGCCTTGCTTGTATGTAAAATGTAGAAACTTGAGAAGCATACTATTTTTCATCTAATGCGCTTGTGTCAATCTTAACCTTTAACTTACTCATCAAGTAATACTACATATACTTACTACTATATAGTGTAACATAGAATAGACTATATACTATATGGTGTCACTTAGAATAGAGTGTTACACAGAAAAACATATTGCTTAAAGAAAAAGAACAACAACGACACCGTCACGGCGCAATTGACCTCTTCATAATTTTCTTCGCAAGCGAGTAATCAAAAATGATTACAATAAATTATTGTAATATTGCTAATCACATTTAATATCTATCTGTAATCTTTAGATAGTTATTAAAACACTTTTCGTACTAAATTTTTGACTTTTAGTTGACAACAATAAATGAGGTTTGGCTTTTGATCAGGTCTGGGACCTCAAAAGTTGATGTTTTTTACGACAATTTCTATTTTCTTGAGTGAAATGTGAAATTGAGTGATAATTTCTTTTACACCTCATCTGAACAGCAATTTACCCGTTGTTAATTTTAATTCCATCTTAATTGCTGATGTTACGCTCTTGCTGGGAAGTAATTAAATTCCTATTACCTTCTCGACTATGCTTGGAATTCTTATTGTGTTTCTTAGATTGGATATTAATTGCATTGAATAGTTGGCATTGTGAGAGTAAATGGCTTCCCTTAATGAACTGTCAGCATTGTGAATGATTGCTAGCAACATTGTAACACTACTTGGCTTCTTACTAAGCTTAACCAAGGCTTTTAAAAGAAAAGCTTACCATCCTACCCCATTGTGAAGTATGGTAAAAAGTATATATTTTAACTTCTAATAATAATGCCATAGTGTTTCTGATAATTAAATAATGGGTTAAACGCTTAATTATTAATTAAATTAAATTACAGTAAATTATTGACAGCCCATTTTAGTGATGACATCATAACTGAACATAATTTGGTAACAGCACAAAATTGTCTCACCTGTGTTGACGTAGTTAGTTAGTTGTTATAGAGGTGGAAGTAATGTCGGCTGCTCGGGACGACAGCCCTGATGTTTTGTTTTTGTTATTTTGTGTTCACTGGCAATAAAATGAAGTAATGTCGCAAATGCATTTCCGTTTATGCACCGTGTAACCAACTCCAACTCATAACACCATCAATATTTTTGAAACGTCATATGTTTTTGTCTTATGTCTAATAATGAATAATCCACTTAGTTGGTGATTCGTACCGGTTGTTTTTGGTCTAAAATCAGTTGCAGCTAATGTGAACATGGTCATTGTTTTCTTATTTTATGTTTTCTTTTGACTTCTTCTTTCCTTCTGTTTTCTTTCTACTAAATGCAAGATGGCTCTTCTTTATTCTCTTCTTTTCTCATCGTCTACCTTCTTCATTCCTTATTTCACATTTCATGGTGTCTTGACAAGATCCCCGGTTTAGCTGCCATGCGGCAAACTTCAACACCTTAATATAGTATTTCTAGCGAGTCAGAACTTATTTTATTATTTTTATTTTTTTTGCTGTTTTCAATTGTACAAGATGTTGTACATGTATATTTGTATTATTGTAGTTTGCTGGTGAAAGATAATTCAAGATAATCTTATCTTGTTCTAACTTTATTATGTCTGATCAATATTTCAATTGAATTGAGTTGAACTTGTCTGATCGTTTTCTGTGTCCCTTGTAACATTGCAAGACTTTTCATAACTATTTTTTATTAACGGAAAACAATTTCCTCTCGGATTTCTGGAATTCTTGTCTCCCAAAATTGTCAAATAAAGAACTGGCCAGAAAACTAACGTAAATATTTACGTCTCGGCCGGTTGCCATGGCAACTAATTGCATTAATGTTTTTCCATTAAGGAAAACATCCAAAACTATCAACTTTGGTCGAGTCAGCAAATGTTTTTCGTGAGCAGTTTGGGGTCCTGTCTAATTGGATTCTGACGGGAAATTGGTTGCGCTAATACATTTCGGCCTTCAATTACACGGCTGCAATTGGTGACCAGGACACCCCTCTAGCTGTTTTTCCATTATGGGCAAATTTTTGCAATTTTCTTTGTTCGTTAGTTTTTTTTTACCAAGTCCTGGCACATAAGAGATTTAGCTTTCGTCTCAATCTACATGATTACGCCTTTTAAAAAAGCAAAAAGAATGGAGGAGACGACATTTCTTTCGTATTCCTATTTATCTAAATTGTTAAAATTTTCGAAAAGTAAACAATTTCGTGATATTTATGACGTTGTTGAGTGCAATATATAGAGCTCAGGTTGACTGCTATTATTACATGGCCTGTCATCATGTAGATCAGTGATCTTGTTAGATTAGTCAGTTTCTTCTGGGAAATTTTCCGCGTTGCTGTGATGTGTAAAAATTTATACTGTTGCTATTAAACACGCCATAAAAAGTAGTGTCCTTTGCCTTTAATTTTTATTTTTTTTTCATGCGAGGTGTTGGGCTGCCAAAGCCGATTAGATAATCAGTAATTCGGTTGGTTGGACAGTCACTTAGTTACTAGCGCAAGTAAGCACGCCGACAACAGAAAAAAACTTGTAACACAAGTTCTGGTCCTGCTTTATTCACCTGAGTTATGTGTGTCTGACTGGTCTATCAGTGTGCTGAACTGCACAAGAATATTTAAAAAAAACCGGACGCCATATTAGATAGATGGGCACTAGTACTTCCATCTCGTAAACGCACTGTGCAAAAAACAGGTGTTGCACGTCTCAGTTTAGAGGTGTTCAGTTATGACGTAGTACGCACGTTGGATGCGTGGGTACAGCAGTAAACTTCAAGTTTGAATTCTAAACTTAAAATTTGTCGAGTTTTTGTATCTTGCACTGAATGTTGTTCAGTAGTACTGCGCTTCAATTTTCGCTTTCGCAAACACGCGTAACTCGCTCGTGGAATGTTTGTACTGTTGAAAATTACGCTCAAATGTGATGGCAAAACAAGTTGGGCTCGCCTGCCGTGAAGTAAATTTTTAACCTATTATTTAATTATCAGAAGCGCTGGCATTATTATAGGTCTTAAAATGTATACTTTTTACCGTATTTCAAAATGCGGAGTAAAATATGAAAAATTATCGTATTTTCCTTTAAAGTCACAATGTGCACAGTTAGGAAAGCAATTATATTATTATTAATATCATTATATTAAGTATTATATTAATAAATATTAAGAAAAGTTCATTCTTTACGCGAGTCCTATAGGCCTCTACGCAGACTGATATAAGAAACTTAGTTAATTAGCAATGATTTATCTTAGCTGTTGAAGTTACACTGAAGGCGAATTAGGTAACGGCGTGTGGTAAAAATTCACTTGTAGGTGCTTTATGATAAATACATGTTATACGTGAACTAGTGGGCATTTTTGCGTTAGTGCGTTTGTCCTAATCCTGATACTTGCTATACGTGAACTAGTGGGCATTTTTGCGTTAGTATGTTTGTTCTAAACCTGATACTTGCTATACGTGAACTAGTGGGCATTTTTGCGTTAGTATGTTTGTTCTAATCCTGATACTTGCTATACGTGAACTAGTGGGCATTTTTGCGTTAGTATGTTTGTTCTAATCCTGATACTTGCTATACGTGAACTAGTGGGCATTTTTGCGTTAGTATGTTTGTTCTAATCCTGATACTTGCTATACGTGAACTAGTGGGCATTTTTGTGTTAGTACGTTTGTTCTAATCCTGATACTTGCTATACGTGAACTAGTGGGCATTTTTGCGTTAGTACGTTTGTTCTAATCCTGATACTTGCTCTACGTGAACTGGTGGGCATTTTTGCGTTAGTATGTTTGTTCTAATCCTGATACTTGCTATACGTGAACTAGTGGGCATTTTTGTGTTAGTATATATATATATATATAATAATCTTTATTTGCCATTAAAAACATTGATAATCACTGATAAAAACTTTATAGAGATAATCAATCAGTGTTAGTTAATAAAAACTTACACTGCTGAAGGCAAATGCGTCAGTGCAATCTAAACTACTGTGCAGTAATGACGAATAAAATCAAACATATTTACAACTATACACAAAAAAATATAAAAAAAAAACTATGATTTAATTAATATGGCCGTGGGTATATGAATTCGGAATTAGTGTGTATGTTGTCGTACTGGTGTGATGGTATTTCATATCTGGTTAATATTAGTGATTTTAATTTTGTTTTAAATGCTGATAGGGACTTGATTTGTTTAACCTGTAATGGTAGAGAATTCCAAAGTAAAATTGCTTGTTTGATTACAGAGTTCGTTCCATAGTGGGTATTTGTCCTAATTTGTTTTAGATTGAATGTTCTGGAATTAACGATAGGATTTGGAAAAAAGGTAAATCTGTTATTCTGGAATGGTTTGCTGATGTTGTTAATGTATTTAAATATAAAAAGCAGAGTAAAATATTCTTTGTGTGCTTCAATGATTTGGAATTTTAAAGTTTTTCTCAGGTTAGTTGTTGAAGCTTTGAATTTTTGTCTACCTGCCTTGTGTTTGTATGAGTACCCAGCTATCAATCTCAACGCATAGTTTTGAAGGAGATTTAATTTTAAGTAATTTTCTCTTTTGGTTTTTTGAAGTAGCGTACATCCATATAAGAAGTGTGGTAGAACTAAAGTTTTATATATTAGTGTTTTAGTTTCCTTTGTTAGTTGCACTTTAACTTGTCGGAGATATGATGTGCTAGATGCCATTTTTGTGTATATGTTATTAAAGTGATCATCCCATGAAAGATTATTGTCTACTTGTATGCCCAGGAATTTAACATTGTTAGTTTGTTTGATTACAGCATTATCTATTGTCAAAGTGGTTGATGATGCATCATTAGTATTTAATGAGGGTGACAGTATCATGAATTCTGTTTTGTCATTATTCATTTTAGCTTGTAATGACTAAATGCCATATTTATATTTTTTATATCTTCTTCTAAATAATTTTTTGCAGTTTGGACATTTTCATGGGCTATGTAGATTGTAGTGTCATCAGCGTATTGCGTTATTTGTGAGTGTTTTAATACACTGGATATGTTGTTTATATATAGGCAAAATAATAACGGACCTAGTAGTGTTCCTTGCGGTATACCTCTGTTTAACGTGGCCCAGTCAGAAAAGTTGGTTGTATCTAACTTTACTCGTTGTTGTCTATCTTTGAGATAATTTTGTATCAGTTTTAACGATATCGAATCTAATCCGATTTGTTTTAAATTATCGTAAAGTAGTTCGTGATTAATGCTATCGAAAGCTTTACTTAAATCCAAAAATGCTGCTAAAATGTATTGCTTGTCTAAACTATGTCTCCAATTTTCTGTTGTGTGTATTAGGGCGTCAATGGCTGAATGGTGTTTACGGAAGCCAAACTGATGTTTTGATAAAAGTTCATGTTTATTTACATATGAATTTATCTGATCATAAATTACCCTTTCCAAAACTTTGCCGAAACAATGGATTACGGAAATTGGGCGATAATTCATGGGATCACATTTTGGATCTTTTTTATGGATTGGAGTCACGTTTGCCATTTTACATACCGTTGGAAATTCGCCTCTCATAATTATCTGATTAGCAATGTAAGTCATATGCGGGGCTATTACAGATGCGCTATCTTTTAGAATTTTGATAGGAATATCTGATGGTCCACTCCCTTTGTTGGAACTTAGGTTATTTAATATGTCGTTAATTTCTCCTACTGTGACGCTTTTGAATGAGAATACTGTGTTAGACGATTTGTTTTTTTAATTTATTAATTATATTAATGATAATATGAGAAGCCACTCCCTTAAAATTTCCAAGATTCAGGAATATTGCATTTAGCGCGTTGGCAATATCTTTGGGTTTTGTAATAACAGTGTTGTTGATCTTAATTTCGTCAACACGCGTTAGTTTGTTACGGCATTTATTTATTACATTGTTAATAATTTTCCATTTTTCTTTGGTATTTGTTGCGTTTTTACATTGTTGTTGTATATGTTTATTTTTCAAGCATTTATTAAGATTATTAAATTGATTTCTCTTTTTTTTTTATAATTGTTATGATTGTTTTTAGTTTTGTTCTTTTCCCATATATTATACATTCTGTTTTTCGCTATTCTTAGTTTGTCAAGTTCAGGTGTTGTCCAGGTACTTTCGTTATTGAGTTTGCTTTGTTGTGGGATTTGCTTTACGTTTTTATATGGTGCATGTACATTAAGGCAATATTCGACATTATATGTCAGAATATTAACTTGTGTATCTATTTTATCAGTCATATATATGGAGGTCCAGTTCATTTTTGCTAAGTCGATTAAGTATGAATGTTTGTTGTATTGGGCGTAGTCTCTCATTAAATGCCAGACTGAATTTTGGTTATTATTATGCTGTGGGGTCATTTTATCTACTAATATTGTGAAATGATGATCTGAATAATCACACGGGAAAGTATCATATGCTACGAAATTATTGTTACTATTCGAAATGAAATGGTCGATTACTGTGGCTGATGTTTTAGAAATTCGAGTAGGTTTATTGTTGTTAAGTATGTGGACATTATATTGTTTTAAAAGCTCTGTGTATGTTTTGTATGCCAGTGTGTTTGTAGCTAAAATATCAAGGTTGAAATCGCCCATTATAAGAACTTTTTTATTTTCGAAAACACTGCGTTCTAGTTCTTCACTAAAGTATTTGAAAAATGTTTTGTGTTTGAGATTGGGTGGTCTATATATGGTTCCTATTACATAGTTCTCAATGCTGCACCAAACAGATTCAATCTAGTACGTTTGTTCTAATCCTGATAGTTGCTATACGTGAACTAGTGGGCATTTTTGCGTTAGTATGTTTGTTCTAAACCAGATACTTGCTATACGTGAGCTAGTGGGCATTTTTGCGTTAGTACGTTTGTTCTAATCCTGATACTTGCTCTACGTGAACTGGTGGGCATTTTTGTGTTAGTACGTTTGTTCTAATCCTGATACTTGCTATACATTTTGGTGGAAGTTTTTGTAATTAAAAGGCCTGGCGTTCTCTGCCTTTCTACTCAAATTTCTTGACTCCTTTTGCAACCCCATCTACACTGCAACGATAATTATTTTCCTCCTTATGAATATATTGGTTACACATTACGGCGTAATAAGATTGAGTTCTGAGGGGGGGGGGGTAAATCCCTTGATGCTAGACTGTCTCATACAAATATGAAACTCTTCTCTTCTATCAAACGCATCCATTGTTGCCTTGCAAATTGTTTGCTTTAATCCTGTTATACGGGTACTGTGTGCGGACTATACCCGGATTAGATTGGCTCCGATAGGGCATTGTCGGCGATGAATAGCAAGCTTGTACATTTTGCTGCGCTGAATGACGAGCTTGTACATTTTGCAATTCGTCGGAGGAAACGCTGGTTATAATCTCTCCCTCTTGCACAACAAACACGGACTGCAAATTACGGAGGCCTGTCCTATTGCGCTTGCTTATCATAATAATTACCCCCCCCCCTTTAGAATATTATACCCTGAACGAGTAAATAGTTCAAACTGAGAGTAATGTTCAAATAGAAACATAAAATGTGGGCGGCCTGTTGTAATGCCCTGTTATATTAGTAATTTTTGCTTTGTCTAAACGACTAGTTATGAGGTTGGTATCTGTGATGTGTGGGTTTTGAAGATACCACAGTTTTCATTAGCATTGTCTTGGCTTTTTCAAACTTTTATTCATCATAGCTGTAGTCTTCTCGATTTTTAATATAATTTAATTTACTAACGCATAAAAGAAAAATTAAAAGGAAATAAAAAACTCGTTTTGATTTGTTAAGTTTAGACTACAATAGCTTGCGTATTTGTAAAGGTGAATTACAAGACGTGATCAAAAATCGTTTAAAAATAATACGCCTTATGAAATTAAGAAAAATCATCTCACATATAATTTACAATAATTAAGATTTGACAATTACAAAATGACAAATTGACATACAGTTGATTTTTTAAATTTGCAGTTTTTCAATTACCAATTTAAGCCAGTTTTGAAAGCCAGAGAAAGACACATGGCAAAAATTACTGTGATTAGTTAAGCAACATCGGACATATTTCTCATCCAGTTTTGAAGTTGATCTCAATTTTTGGAATTATAAAAGGCTAATTGTGACGTTTTTGGTATTTCAGATGTATCATCTAAGAGGCTGAAGAAATCGTCCCTAAAAGAAGTGTTAGAAAGACATGATAAAGAAGAAAGTGACTGAAAATATTCTATTTGTTAATTTCTATTGATTGTAGAAAGGAAAGCGAACCCCATTTAGCCATGAATGAAACTGGCATACTTGAGAAATGCATTGTTATGTGAGTTGTGAGCTGAAATTGCTAAAAAAATTTGCTAGTACGTAATTTGCACAGGTCAAAGCTACTTAAAATTATGTATATATGTAGTTTTACGTACCTTAGTTGCTAATAAGTCCATGACTTTTGCTAATTTGCTAATACTTCATTTTCATAGGTCAAAGCTACTTAAAATTATGTATGTATGTAGTTTTACGTACCTTAGTTGCTAATAAGTCCATGACTTTTGTACATTAATAAAGGTTGATTTGATAATATTTTCGCATCATACTATTTTGTTCTGTGTACTTTTCTTTTTTTTCATGCTTATATACTATGTCAGTTTTTACTGCCATGTTTGTGGCTTTATTATTATTCATCCTCCATCCAAATCTAATTATACAGCAATTTTCAAATTTATAGTCGCAAGCTGCTGGCGGGGCATATCAATTTCATGTTGTCAAAATGCAAATTTTCCCATGTTGCATGTGTAGTTCAGTTATTTGTGCCCATGGGGAAAAATAATGTCGTGAAACCTGAGATACCATTTTAGCGGGGAGGATACATGCCATAAATGTGAACAATTGTGCATTTTGTGCCTAGTTTTTGCAATTTGGGATGTCAGACATGACTATAATCATCATTATAACGCCTATTACGTCTATTGTAGATTCTGGGCAGGCGGGATTCTGAAATAAATGATATCTGCCCTCAAGACTGATAAACAGCAGTCATCCAGCAAAAAAAAACTATATACTGTTATGCCAGTGGCGTGTCAGTATCTAAATACTAGAGGCGACCTCTAGTGACCTGTTTTCCCAAATTTCAAAATGGCCGCTGTTTAATGACGTAAATGCTATATTTATTGTCCTTTTTGAACTACATAATTATCATTTTAGGCTTTTTGGGGTAAAGAATGCATGTTAGAGAGCAATTTAGTCATTTAAAAAAATAAAAAATTAATTTTTGAAATCAATTTACGTTGAATAATCACAACTTAGTAACCTCATTTATTTCAGTTTTCGTCTGCTAGTTTTGATGTTTAAGTAATGATGCCTTGTAAATAGGTTCACAAAATGCAATTATACACAAAGCACATCGCCACATGCTAAAATAATTTAGAAGATGATTTTTTAAAGGAAAGGCTAACCATTCTATGAAGCTAAAGTTATTTCGTTAAAGACGTTAGAAAGATTTAATAACGAAAGTGCAACAAAAGCCTTGTGTAAATGGTAAAATCAATTTATAGTCACGATCATTTCACACTTGGGTGCTCCCATTTTGAATGCCAATTCTTCGACCGATTACGTCTGTGAAAGGTATAATAAGTTTTTACAAAAAATTTACACGGCTAATTATGATATTTTTGCAAGAACGATAGTTATGCTGCAGAAGTTTAATTAATTTTAGACAGTGCGCATTTACGGAAGTCTACAAGGTGCTTACAATAAGTCTCGGAGTCCACCAGTTACGTTATAATTTCTAAGTGAATGGCGGCTGCCACCGCACCTGAAAATTTCTACATAGCAGTAGTATAAATTAACTATATACTTTATGGACAGTTTTTTTCAAATTTCTTCGTTATTTTTTAAGTGTAACCGTAAACAGCAAAATAAACCCAACATGCTAAGTGACTTGTGCTTTCCTTTAATTTCGAACTACGTGTACACTTTAGGTGAAACTTGCGTATTGAAAGATCATTGAAATAATTGACACCCATTACAAGTACAGAAATCATAATCTCTATGTTGTGATTTCGAAATAATAGTGCAATAAATAGTCAGTGGAATTAAAACAGAAATTATCAAAATAACAATCACGAATGAAATTGAGAAATCAGAGAGAGTGGGAGAGATTTTGATTTGATTTATTACTTTGTTCGCAACAAAGTTCATATGTACAACAAGACACAATATTTGCAATTGGCAAAAATTAGGACATTAGACAAACATAAAAATTGTTAAAGGAAACGACCAATTCTTCGTAATAGGTGAAGAAAACTCGGAGTTAATCACCTGAAAATAAAGAGAAAGCGAGAGAGAGAGAGAGAGAGAGAGAGAGAGAGAGAAGCGGAGAGGGACAAAGAGAGAATAAGACAAGAATAATAGTCAGGTTAGTAAGTCACTGCTTTTCTCCTGATGCCGTCATGTTACAATGTTTTAACACTGGGTCTTTTATAAAGTTTTAATGCAGCTAGAAAAACAAAAACAAAACAAAATTTTTTTTTCGAAATAACGTTTTATCACAAAACATATTTAACGATTTAGTTTTGAATTAACAGTCAGTCACTTTTTAAAAACGATTAACCTCAATGAATTAATTATTTGCTTAGAATCAGCATTCTCCTGTACATTTTTACTATTTAGCTAGCCTTTTATCTGCACTCATTAAAGTTCTATTCTACCTCAGGTTTGAATATTTTCCACCCTCCATGACATCTGCTTTATTTCTTATTTCGAAAAAAACTCATTATTAGCCACAACGCAGTTGTATTATTTGAAAAAGAAATTAAAGAATAATAACTATATTAATGGCAACACACGATTTAGTTAGCGAGGTGCACAGCCGAATGGTTTCACCGTGTGCCCGGCGACCGAAATTAAGCAACTGGTCAGTTGATAAATCTTGGCGGGTAAACAGGTTGGTACCGAGGCTCAATATTCATGCTGGGATGCTTTACATTCTGCACTGTCATTCGGTAAGATTTACCTCGCTGGGGGAAGAGAGAAGGTCATGGTTACGTGGTAGAGATAACCCCTCAGATTTACTCTTTCATCTTAGAGTGGTATTCTAAATAATGAGATAGATTCCGGTCTCACTTCACGCACTTACTTTCAGTAGGCCCTACCATTGAGCCCTGGAATCCAGCTTGTAATGTGCGGAATCTTTTTTTCGTAGAATTTTTAAGGAATTATGTCACTCTGAGAGACGTTACATTAACTGAGAAAACGCTTCTGGCCCAAAAGAACACAATGAGCACCGTGATTCAGTTCCCCCGCGGGCATGTCTAATGTAACGCCTCCACCTGGTTTCACGCACCACACAATGGCGGCCAATGCTTTGCTCTTTGTTTTATCATTAATTCCGCACGGATGATTACCTTTCCAATTAATCCAGGTAAAGGTAATAATCATAAACTGGGAGGCTGAGTTTGACAAGCACGTGTCTAGCTGAATACTCGTGCGTGTTGTTGAGACCGACTTGGTCACGTGTTTCTTTTTCGGCGCATGCGTGTTGGGCGAGACGACAAGACGCGTGCTTCCTATTTGACGCATGCAAGATATGAAACCAAGCGGCTAAATCATTAATTAAAACCAGGAAGACACGAGAGGTGCTTCAAGAAAATAAACATTGCGTTGCCTGTGGGCCGTAGGAACTGGAATGATTTATAAAGAGAATTAGCAGCTATAATCAAGTAGTAATCTGCAGTATCTACGCCATTTTTAGCACCTTGTATGAGCAAAATTGAGCATATTGAGCTTTACTTGTTTTCGAGACGTTTTAACACCATTTTTTCAGTAAGACAGAATTTCTATTTTTTGCACGTGGGATGCAAGCTTTGATTTTTGATAATGTAGCAATTAGGTTTTCGAAAAAAAATTGTTGCGAACTTGATTTCTGAAATTTGTTTCATCCAATTTTTTGTTTTCTATAACTAATTCTTTTGCCTTAAGTCTAAGTGTGCCATGCTTTTTGATCGGTCTGAGTAGTAAAAATCAGTCTTTGGCCACCCTGTACGTCAAGCATGAATTTTTAGTTTAATTTTTCCCAATACATAACATACGACTTGCATGATTTCTTTAGTAGTACCATCAGTTTTGGGCCACTCTATATACATCAACTATGAAATTTTAACATATGTTTTGCAAATACATAACAGTATGACTCTTTAGTAGTACCATCAGGTTTGAGCCACCCTGTACATCGAACATTAAATTTTAGCATAATTTTTTTAAATACGTAACAGTATGACTCTTTAGTAGTACCACAGTTTTGAGCCACTGTGTACATCAACCATGAAATTTTGACATATTTTTTCCCAATACATAACATGCGTTTTGTATGATTTCTTCAGTAGTACCACGGTTTTGAGCCACCCTGTACATCGAGCATGAAATTTTAGCATAATTTTTCCCAATACACGCTTTGTATAGCTGAAAACAATCGTGAGCTGCAGATAATTCATTTATCTCACGAAATCCTCGACGGAAGAAGAGTTGCATGTTAGTGAGATAGGAGCGTGATGGATTGGGTAAAATCAGAGTTGCTATCGGAACAAAACGCCTGCATTAAGCCAGTAAAGCGGGGATGAAATAGAACCCGAGGGACACAAGTAGACGGGCAAGGCTAGAAAAAAACAACGTAGAACCCGAGGGACACAAGTAGACGGGCAAGGCTAGAAAAAACAACGTAGAACCCGAGGGACACAAGTAGACGGGCAAAGCTAGAAAAAACAACGTAGAACCCGAGGGACACAAGTAGACGGGCAAAGCTAGAAAAAACAACGTAGAACCCGAGGGACACAAGTAGACGGGCAAGGCTAGAAAAAACAACGTAGAACCCGAGGAGACAAGTAGACGGGCAAAGCTAGAAAAAACAACGTAGAACCCGAGGGAGACAAGTAGACGGGCAAAGCTAGAAAAAACAATGTAGAACCCGAGGGAGACAAGTAGACGGGCAAAGCTAGAAAAAACAACGTAGAACCCGAGGGACACAAGTAGACGGGCAAGGCTAGAAAAAAACAACGTAGAACCCGAGGGAGGCAAGTAGACGGGCAAGGCTAGAAAAAACAACGTAGAACCCGAGGGACACAAGTAGACGGGCAAAGCTAGAAAAAACAACGTAGAACCCGAGGGAGGCAAGTAGACGGGCAAGGCTAGAAAAAACAACGTAGAACCCGGGGGAGACAAGTAGACGGGCAAAGCTAGAAAAAACAACGTAGAACCCGAGGGAGACAAGTAGACGGGCTAAGCTAGAAAAAACAACGTAGAACCCGAGGGAGACAAGTAGACGGGCAAAGCTAGAAAAAATAACGTAGAACCCGAGGGACACAAGTAGACGGGCAAAGCTAGAAAAAACAACGTAGAACCCGGGGGAGACAAGTAGACGGGCAAAGCTAGAAAAAACAACGTAGAACCCGAGGGAGACAAGTAGACGGGCAAAGCTAGAAAAAACAACGTAGAACCCGAGGGAGACAAGTAGACGGGCAAAGCTAGAAAAAACAACGTAGAACCCGGGGGAGACAAGTAGACGGGCAAAGCTAGAAAAAACAACGTAGAACCCGAGGGAGACAAGTAGACGGGCAAAGCTAGAAAAAACAACATAGAACCCGAGGGAACAAGTAGACGGGCAAAGCTAGAAAAAACAACGTAGAACAGGAACAAGAGACGCAAAGCTAGAAAAAACAACGTAGAACCCGAGGGAGACAAGTAGACGGGCAAAGCTAGAAAAAACAACGTAGAACCCGAGGGAGACAAGTAGACGGGCAAGGCTAGAAAAAACAACGTAGAACCCGAGGGAGACAAGTAGACGGGCAAAGCTAGAAAAAACAACGTAGAACCCGAGGGAGACAAGTAGACGGGCAAAGCTAGAAAAAACAACGTTGAACCCGAGGGAGACAAGTAGACGGGCAAAGCTAGAAAAAACAACGTAGAACCCGAGGGAGAGAAGTAGACGGGCAAAGCTAGAAAAAACAACGTAGAACCCGAGGGAGACAAGTAGACGGGCAAAGCTAGAAAAAACAACGTAGAACCCGAGGGAGAGAAGTAGACGGGCAAAGCTAGAAAAAACAACGTAGAACCCGAGGGAGACAAGTAGACGGGCAAAGCTAGAAAAAACAACGTAGAACCCGAAGGAGACAAGTAGACGGGCAAGGCTAGAAAAAACAACGTAGAACCCGGGGGACACAAGTAGACGGGCAAGGCTAGAAAAAACAACACAGAATCCGAGTGAGACAAGTAGACGGGCAAAGCTAGAAAAAACAACGTAGAACCCGGGGGAGACAAGTAGACGGGCAAAGCTAGAAAAAACAACGTAGAACCCGAGTGAGACAAGTAGACGGGCAAAGCTAGAAAAAACAACGTAGAACCCGAGGGAGACAAGTAGACGGGCAAGGCTAGAAAAAACAACGTAGAACCCGAGGGAGACAAGTAGACGGGCAAAGCTAGAAAAAACAACGTTGAACCCGAGTGAGACAAGTAGACGGGCAAAGCTAGAAAAAACAACGTTGTCTTGCTTATTCACTGTGCATTTTTAATGTGCAAGTCGAGGACAGGAATAGAATTTGTTTTTATTTTTCATTTAATGCATTACACTCAATGTTTTTATCTTAAGTTTGTTTTGCACTTTAGTTTTTTTTAGTATGCACTGGACGCATTTGTCTTCAACAGTGTTGTTATTTTAACATTACGCTGAGGATTACTCAATTTTATTATAATGAGTGAGCCATTTTAATGACAAATAAAGAATTAATATACATATATATATATATATATATATATATAAGTATTATTAGTGTTTGATGTCCATTACTGTGTCATCTGTATATATTTGTAAATGAAAGCAATAAACAAATGAGTTAAAACATCATGATGTACTTATTTACATTATCACTTCATAACATACAATCTGTAAATGAAAATATATAAGTGCTACTACACGTCACAACATATTACAATTCAAAATATAATCATGGGAATTCTATCCCGACACCTACAGTGTCTTTATTAAGTTCAGAGATAGGTTTGGCTCTTAACGTGGAGAAAACTTTACTTCCCTTTAACTACAGTAGTACATATTAAGTTTAGAGATAGCTTTGCCTCAACTTTCACGGACGTCAGGTTTTCCCAAAGAGTTATTTCCTGCCTTGAACTTTATATTAGGCCAATTAATTGCCTATTACACAGTTAATAATGCGATAAGGCAGGTTTCCTACATACATACTTGAACAATAAAACTACAGAAGTAATTATGTGCTCTTTCTTTGAGTACTTCGTACAATTATTTAAACAGAGCAAATATTAATTTGCTTATTTCGGAAATGAGTTTCCAACAATGCGTTTGTAAATTTGTATTAGCTGGCGCAAAAAATGAGCCCAAATTGATCACGACGATACGTGATGATGATGATACACGATGATGATGATCATGAAGTTTGATCGTGATGATGATGCTACAAGAAGAAAACTGTGACCAAAACGTTTGAAAATTACCACACCCAATCTCACAGACATAGAGATATCAAAAATTTAGGCATTAGATTTATCCAAGTGCACAGAAGTTTTACATCAACAAGTCAAAAAGTAAATGCCGTAAATTTTTTTGTTGTATCACTATTGTTAAAATTTACGGCAAGTGATCTACGTGTCAATCATTTTTGCTGCAAACTAGACGAGGACATTTCTTCCAACAAGTGATACAGTTTCTCACTTCTTTAAGAGGAAGTTGGTCTAACCGCTCAACAACTTTTGCCTTTAGTTCCTCCGCATCAAATGGCCCCGTGTGGCTGTTTTATACTTATTACAGTCCCAAACGATTAAATCCTGTTTTTTCTTGATTACACATTTTATCAATGTTTTATTTTTGTGGTGAAAACAATTTCTTTATTATTTTGATGTCATGTATTGAGTGTTTAATACGTCAGTGTGGCTATTTTTCAATTTATGCTTTAACTGACATTGTTTCGGCATTTAAATTTTTACTAACCTAATAACTGCTAAAACCATAAAGTTTAACTTAAGCCAAACGCTAATGTATTCTAATATCGAACTGTGAAACTGCCGAAGTTTAGAGTAAAATAGTATTAGAGTAATTGTCCTGCATATTTGTAGAGCAATTGCTCTAATGTACTATATTAGTCTAAACTTCAGAATATATTTTCTGCACCACCCAGTACATCAGCCCGGTTACGAATGCATGGTTTGTAAACATTGAACTGTGTCAGTATTATTTCAGCGCTAATTAAGGCATCAAGTCAGAATTAATGTATCTTCGAGTAAAGGCAAACTAATTTGATTACATTTAATAGTTTATTAGTTTCTAAGCGCATTTTTGTAAATTTATATGTAGTTCTTAATACAGTTTTGTAAATTTGTGTGCAGTCCTTACAGTGATAAGTCATACTAAACATATCACTGCATTGAAACTAAAGCTAGGTAAATTAAAGCCAGTTAATTTGATTAGGTTGATAAATCCTTAATAGTTTTTTATGCTGCTTTATATGAACTGCAACAAAAGAAAAAAAATAAACACGCTTACAGTGTATTGGTCTGCGTCGCGGATTAATGATGCGCTTCTCATAGTCTCAGCCTGGGGTTCGAAACCCGTAGCTGCCACCATCAATTCATACGCTTTACATTATTCAATATTTAATCTCTGTACATCTTGTTTTGGTGTTTGTTTTAACAACTATTGTTTCAAGTGCAAATTAGCAAATTTTACAGCATTTTAGTAGATTTTCCTTCGAATAATTATAGTGGAGTCGATTTAAGAAAACTTACGGTTTACTTCGATTAAAATTTATTAATCGATTCTATAAAAATTATTAGTTTATTGAGATACGAAACAGTTTCTGATCACAAAGCAGTTTACAGGTCTGCATAGTTAACAAAACTAAAAAAGTGAGAAATCCCCTTTGACGAGTGTCGTAATGTCGACCTCGGGCAGTTAATAATGTGGTAGGCAGCGTAATTGGGTTAATGCAGGCTTTGGCACTATGCTAATACATGAAAATACAAATTTATAAGCAAACTACATAACTTCTTTAACGTTCCTTATATAAAAGCAATAAAGATAGTTTAGTTTATTGTCGAACAACGCAACACAATGTACATAAAAAATCACACATCACACAACGCATTTCAACAATTGGGTGTAATCGTCATAATTATTTAAACCAGGGGTGTGCAAATTATCTGACTAGCCGGGCCACATTAAACTTTCCCGCAATTCCTGCGAGCCACAGGCAGTTTGACCAAGGAGCCAAGTACAGAAAGGCCTAATAACGATTTTTTTGCATCCGACCTGTGTACATCATTACTACTACACTCAAGAAACTATTTTAGAAGTTATTAAAATTATATTACAAACCATATATTTCTACTTTTAGGACAGATAGTGGTAATTTCAATACAATGCATATTAGTAATGTGTATCACACAGTCTGTGTACTACAGTGTTATTAAGCTACAACCGTCTTGTAAGGGTTAATGGTATCCGATCTAGTAGAAAAAACTATCCGCACTATCTTTGGGATCGTGGCACGGACTTCAGCTGGATACACTCGTCCGGGCCGCACTTGCATTAGATTGACAAATCTCTTCGCGGGCCGCACAAATTCTCTCGGCGGGCCGCAATTTGCACACCCCTGATTTTAACAGTAAAAGAAATAGTAGATATTCTCCTACGAGTCTGACGTCTTCAGTTGAAAGCACTTATTCAAAGGGAGATGCCTCTGTGAAAGCCTTGACTTCCATTCAACGCCACCGCATTGGAAACACATTAGTCAGAATCGTCAAACGTTTGTACGGTTACATAGGAATTACAAGAGCTTTCCAACGCCAGCGAGATCTCTGACACGTAAAATTACAAAACAATGAGCAGTTCTCTCAGACAAACGAGGAAAAAACGCGCAGATAAACATCTTGTATTGCCGTCTTTATTTATGACGTCATTATGTTCGCATTCATTTCTTTGTCTGGATTTTGTCAAGCTTGAGAAGTGATGCTGAAGTCAGATAGGCATCATAGTAAGCAGATAGGCGTCACAGTAACTGGCACTCATGCATAAAATTGTGCAATAATCATATATTGTACTTGCACAACGATTTTAAACCTCTGATTTTTATCACAACATTTTGGGAGTAATTTTTATGCATGGTAGTACAACCACCCAAAAAACGACATTCAAGATGAAGGATTACAGCGAAAAGTGTAGTATAGTGTGTAGTGTAGTGTAGTGTAGTGTAGTGTAGTGTAGTGTAGTGTAGTGTAGTGTAGTGTAGTGTAGTGTAGTGTAGTGTAGCGTAGTGTAATGTAATGTAGTGTAGTGTAGTGCACTGTAGTACAGTGTGGTGTAGTGCTGTGTAGCAGTGTAGCAGTGTAGCGCAGTGCACTGCAATGTAGTGTAGTGTAGTGTAGTGTAGTGTAGTGTAGTGTAGTGTAGTGTAGTGTAGTGTAGTGTATCGTAGAGTAGCGTAGTGTAGCATTGTTGTTGTTGTCGTTGTTGTTGTTGTTGTTACTGTTGTTGTTGTTATTGTCGCAGTCGCTGTCACTGTCATTGTCGCAGTTGTTATTGGTGTTGCTTATGATGCTTTTGCTGTTGTTGCTGGGAGATGACTTTTTAAAAAAGCCAAAGTTTCTATTAATTCGCTAATCGCAGAATGCAAGATTACGTCAAGAAGTGAAATGTGCTTGTTTCACGTTGCTTTTCACAAGCTATCTAAAAAGCAGTTTTGTTTTCTAAAGATAAACTATTAATTTTTTAATGAAATTCAGTTGAACTGTATAAAAAATAACCAAAGCATAACTGCAAATAATATCTCATTAAGCATACTAAAAATTCCTCACTTT